>CM067304.1:10867915-11467915 GCA_034231615.1 Meghimatium bilineatum | reverse complement strand
TTTATTTTCTTTTTCAAACTTTTCAACACATCTCAGAAATGTATCTACCAGTAGTTTATCATTAGAAATATATTTTTTTATTTTCTTTTTCAAACTTTTCAACACTTCTCATAAATGTATCTACCGGTAGATAATCACTAGAAATATATTTTTTTATTTTCTTTTTCAATCTTTTCAACACATCTCATAAATGTATCTACCGGTAGATTATATCTTTTCATTTTCTTTTTCAAACTTTTCAACACATTTCATAAATGTATATAGTTTATCATTAGAAATATATTTTTTAAATTTTCTTGTTCAAACTTTTCAACATATTTCATAAATGTATCTAGTTTATCATTAGAAATATATTTTTTTATTTTCAAACTTTTCAACACATTTCATAAGTGTATATAGTTTATCAATAGAAATTAATTTTTTGATTTTCTTTTTGAAACTTTTCAACACATTTCATAAATGTATCTAGTTTTTATCATTAGAAATATATTTTTTTTTATTTTGAAACTTTTCAACACATTTCATAAATGTATCTAGTTTATCATTAGAAATATATTTTTTTGATTTTCAAACTGTTCAACACATCTCATAAATGTATCTACCGGTAGTTTACCATTAAAAATATATTTTTTAATTTTCTTTTTCAATCTTTTCAACACATGTCATAAATGTATCTACCGGTAGATTATCACTAGAAATATATCTTTTCATTTTCTTTTTCAAACTTTTCAACACATTTCATAAATGTATATAGTTTATCATTAGAAATATTTTTTTTAAATTTTCTTTTTCAAACTTTTCAACACATTTCATAAATGAATATAGTTTATCATTAGAAATATATTTTTTTTATTTTCATGTCCAAACTTTTCAACATATTTCATAAATGTATATAGTTTATCACTAGAAATATATTTTTTGATTTTCTTTTTCAAACTTTTCAACACATCTCATAAATGTATCTACCGGTAGTTTATAATTAGAAATATATTTTTTTATTTTATTTTTTAACTTTTCAACACTTATAAATGAATCTACCAGTAGTTTATCATTAGAAAAATATTTTTTTATTTTCTTTTTCAAACATTTCAACACATCTCATAAATGTATCTACAGGTAGTTTATCATTAGAAATATATTTTCTTATTTTTTTTTTTCAAACTTTTCAACACTTCTCATAAATGTATCTACCGGTAGTTTATCACTAGAAATATATTTTTTGATTTTCATTTTCAAACTTTTCAACACATTTCATAAATGTATATAGTTTATCACTAGAAATATATGTTTTGATTTTCTTTTCCAAACTTTTCAACACATTTCATAAATGTATCTAGTTTATCATTAGAAATATATTTTTTTTTAAATTTCAAACTTTTCAACACATCTCATAAATGTATCTACCAGTAGATTATCACTAGAAATTTATCTTTTCATTTTCTTTTTCAAACTTTTCAACACATTTCATAAATGTATATAGTTTATAATTAGAAATATTTTTTTTCAATTTTCTTGTTCAAACTTGTCAACATATTTCATAAATGTATCTAGTTTATCACTAGAAATATATTTTTTGATTTTCTTTTCCAAACTTTTCAACACATTTCATAAATGTATCTAGCTTATTGTTATAAATATTTTTTTTTGATGTTCAAACTTTTCAACACATTTCATAAGTGTATATAGTTTATCAATAGAAATTTATTTTTTGATTTTCTTTTTGAAATTTTTCAACACATTTCATAAATGTATCTAGTTTATCATTAGAAATATATTTTTTTAATTTTGAAACTTTTCAACACATCTCATAAATGTATCTAATTTATAATTTAAAAAATATTTCTTTGATTTTGAAACTTTTCAACACATTTCATAAATGTATCTAGTTTATAATTAGAAATATATTTTTTTATTTTATTTTTCAAACGTTTCAGCACATCTCATAAATTGATTGTCAAATCATTAGAAATATTTTTTTTTCTTTTTCAATCTTTTCAACACATGTCATAAATGTATCTACCGGTAGATTATCACTAGAAATATATCTTTTTATTTTCTTGTTCAAACTTTTCAACATATTTCATAAATGTATGTAGTTTATCAATAGAAATAAATTTTTTTATTTTCAAACTTTTCAACACATTTCATAAATGTATCTAGTTTATCACTAGAAATATATTTTTTTGATGTTCAAACTTTTCAACACATTTCATAAGTGTATATAGTTTATCAATAGAAATTAATTTTTTGATTTTCTTTTTGAAATTTTTCAACACATTTCATAAATGTATCTAGTTTATCATTAGAAATATATTTTTTTGATTTTCAAACTTTTCAACACATCTCATAAATGTATCTACCGGGAGATTATCACTAGAAATATATCTTTTCACTTTCTTTTTCAAACTTTTCAACACATTTCATAAATGTATATATTTTATCATTAGAAATATTTTTGTTTTGTTTTCTTGTTCAAACTTTTCAACACATTTCATAAATGAATATAGTTTATCATTAGAAATATATTTTTTTTATTTTCATGTCCAAACTTTTCAACATATTTCATAAATGTATATAGTTTATCACTAGAAATATATTTTTTGATTTTCTTTTTCAAACTTTTCAACACATCTCATAAATGTATCTACCGGTAGTTTATAATTAGAAATATATTTTTTTATTTTATTTTTTAACTTTTCAACACTTATAAATGAATCTACCAGTAGTTTATCATTAGAAAAATATTTTTTTATTTTCTTTTTCAAACATTTCAACACATCTCATAAATGTATCTACAGGTAGTTTATCATTAGAAATATATTTTCTTATTTTTTTTTTTCAAACTTTTCAACACTTCTCATAAATGTATCTACCGGTAGTTTATCACTAGAAATATATTTTTTGATTTTCATTTTCAAACTTTTCAACACATTTCATAAATGTATATAGTTTATCACTAGAAATATATGTTTTGATTTTCTTTTCCAAACTTTTCAACACATTTCATAAATGTATCTAGTTTATCATTAGAAATATATTTTTTTTTAAATTTCAAACTTTTCAACACATCTCATAAATGTATCTACCAGTAGATTATCACTAGAAATTTATCTTTTCATTTTCTTTTTCAAACTTTTCAACACATTTCATAAATGTATATAGTTTATAATTAGAAATATTTTTTTTCAATTTTCTTGTTCAAACTTGTCAACATATTTCATAAATGTATCTAGTTTATCACTAGAAATATATTTTTTGATTTTCTTTTCCAAACTTTTCAACACATTTCATAAATGTATCTAGCTTATTGTTATAAATATTTTTTTTTGATGTTCAAACTTTTCAACACATTTCATAAGTGTATATAGTTTATCAATAGAAATTTATTTTTTGATTTTCTTTTTGAAATTTTTCAACACATTTCATAAATGTATCTAGTTTATCATTAGAAATATATTTTTTTAATTTTGAAACTTTTCAACACATCTCATAAATGTATCTAATTTATAATTTAAAAAATATTTCTTTGATTTTGAAACTTTTCAACACATTTCATAAATGTATCTAGTTTATAATTAGAAATATATTTTTTTATTTTATTTTTCAAACGTTTCAGCACATCTCATAAATTGATTGTCAAATCATTAGAAATATTTTTTTTTCTTTTTCAATCTTTTCAACACATGTCATAAATGTATCTACCGGTAGATTATCACTAGAAATATATCTTTTTATTTTCTTGTTCAAACTTTTCAACATATTTCATAAATGTATGTAGTTTATCAATAGAAATAAATTTTTTTATTTTCAAACTTTTCAACACATTTCATAAATGTATCTAGTTTATCACTAGAAATATATTTTTTTGATGTTCAAACTTTTCAACACATTTCATAAGTGTATATAGTTTATCAATAGAAATTAATTTTTTGATTTTCTTTTTGAAATTTTTCAACACATTTCATAAATGTATCTAGTTTATCATTAGAAATATATTTTTTTGATTTTCAAACTTTTCAACACATCTCATAAATGTATCTACCGGGAGATTATCACTAGAAATATATCTTTTCACTTTCTTTTTCAAACTTTTCAACACATTTCATAAATGTATATATTTTATCATTAGAAATATTTTTGTTTTGTTTTCTTGTTCAAACTTTTCAACACATTTCATAAATGAATATAGTTTATCATTAGAAATATATTTTTTTTATTTTCATGTCCAAACTTTTCAACATATTTCATAAATGTATATAGTTTATCACTAGAAATATATTTTTTTATTTTCTTTTTCAAACTTTTCAACACATCTCATAAATGTATCTACCGGTAATTTATAATTAGAAATATATTTTTTTATTTTATTTTTTAACTTTTCAACAATTCTCATAAATGAATCTACCAGTAGTTTATCATTAGAAAAATATTTTTACATTTCCTTTTTCAAACTTTTCAACACTTCTCATAAATGTATCTACAGGTAGTTTATGACTAGAAATACACTTTTTGAATTTCTTTTTCAAACTTTAAAACACATCTCATAAATGTATCTACAGGTAGTTTATCATTAGAAATATATTTTTTTATTTTCTTTTTCAAACTTTTCAACACATCTCAGAAATGTATCTACCAGTAGTTTATCATTAGAAATATATTTTTTTATTTTCTTTTTCAAACTTTTCAACACTTCTCATAAATGTATCTACCGGTAGATAATCACTAGAAATATATTTTTTTATTTTCTTTTTCAATCTTTTCAACACATCTCATAAATGTATCTACCGGTAGATTATATCTTTTCATTTTCTTTTTCAAACTTTTCAACACATTTCATAAATGTATATAGTTTATCATTAGAAATATATTTTTTAAATTTTCTTGTTCAAACTTTTCAACATATTTCATAAATGTATCTAGTTTATCATTAGAAATATATTTTTTTATTTTCAAACTTTTCAACACATTTCATAAGTGTATATAGTTTATCAATAGAAATTAATTTTTTGATTTTCTTTTTGAAACTTTTCAACACATTTCATAAATGTATCTAGTTTATCATTAGAAATATATTTTTTTGATTTTCAAACTGTTCAACACATCTCATAAATGTATCTACCGGTAGTTTACCATTAAAAATATATTTTTTAATTTTCTTTTTCAATCTTTTCAACACATGTCATAAATGTATCTTTCGGTAGATTATCACTAGAAATATATCTTTTCATTTTCTTTTTCAAACTTTTCAACACATTTCATAAATGTATATAGTTTATCATTAGAAATATTTTTTTTAAATTTTCTTGTTCATACTTTTCAACTCATTTCATAAATGTATGTAATTTATCATTAGAAAAATATTTCTTTGATTTTGAAACTTTTCAACACATTTCAGCAATGTATCTAGTTTATCATTAGAAATACATTTTTTTATTTTCTTTTTCAAACTTTTCAACACATCTCATAAATGTATCTACCGGTAGTTTATCATTAGAAATATATTTTTTTATTTTCTTTTTCAAACTTTTCAATACATCTCATAAATGTATCTACCGGTAGATTATCACTAGAAATATATCTTTTCATTTTCTTTCTCAAACTTTTCAACACATTTCATAAATGTATCTAGTTTATCATTAGAAATATATTGTTTTGATTTTCAAACTTTTCAACACATTTCATAAATGTATCTAGTTTATCACTAGAAATATATATTTTGATTTATTTTTCCAAACTTTACAACACATTTCATAAATGTATCTAGTTTTTCACTAGAATATTTTTTGATTTTCTTTTTCAAACCTTTCAATACATCTCATAAATGTATCTAGTTTATCATTAGAAATATATTTTATGATTTTGAAACTTTTGAACACATTTCATAAATGTATCTACCGGGAGATTATCACTAGAAATATATCTTTTCACTTTCTTTTTCAAACTTTTCAACACATTTCATAAATTTATATATTTTATCATTAGAAATATTTTTTTTTTATTTTCTTGTTCAAACTTTTCAACACATTTCATAAATGAATATAGTTTATCATTAGAAATATATTTTTTTTATTTTCATGTCCAAACTTTTCAACATATTTCATAAATGTATATAGTTTATCACTAGAAATATATTTTTTGATTTTCTTTTTCAAACTTTTCAACACATCTCATAAATGTATCTACCGGTAATTTATAATTAGAAATATATTTTTTTATTTTATTTTTTAACTTTTCAACAATTCTCATAAATGAATCTACCAGTAGTTTATCATTAGAAAAATATTTTTACATTTCCTTTTTCAAACTTTTCAACACTTCTCATAAATGTATCTACAGGTATTTTATCACTAGAAATACATTTTTTGAATTTCTTTTTCAAACTTTAAAACACATCTCATAAATGTATCTACAGGTAGTTTATCATTAGAAATATATTTTTTTATTTTCTTTTTCAAACTTTTCAACACATCTCAGAAATGTATCTACCAGTAGTTTATCATTAGAAATAAATTTTTTTATTTTCTTTTTCAATCTTTTCAACACATCTCATAAATGTATCTACCGGTAGATTATATCTTTTCATTTTCTTTTTCAAACTTTTCAACACATTTCATAAATGTATATAGTTTATCATTAGAAATATATTTTTTTAATTTTCTTTTTCAATCTTTTCAACACATCTCATAAATGTATCTACCGGTAGATTATATCTTTTCATTTTCTTTTTCAAACTTTTCAACACATTTCATAAATGTATATAGTTTATCATTAGAAATATATTTTTTAAATTTTCTTTTTCAAACTTTTCAACATATTTCATAAATGTATCTAGTTTATCATTAGAAATATATTTTTTTGATTTTCAAACTTTTCAACACATTTCATAAGTGTATATAGTTTATCATTAGAAATTTATTTTTTGATTTTCTTTTTGAAACTTTTCAACACATTTCATAAATGTATCTAGTTTTTATCATTAGAAATATATTTTTTTTTATTTTGAAACTTTTCAACACATTTCATAAATGTATCTAGTTTATCATTAGAAATATATTTTTTTGATTTTCAAACTGTTCAACACATCTCATAAATGTATCTACCGGTAGTTTACCATTAAAAATATATTTTTTAATTTTCTTTTTCAATCTTTTCAACATGTCATAAATGTATCTACCAGTAGATTATCACTAGAAATATATCTTTTCATTTTCTTTTTCAAACTTTTCAACACATTTCATAAATGTATATAGTTTATCATTAGAAATATTTTTTTTTAATTTTCTTTTTCAAACTTTTCAACACATTTCATAAATGAATATAGTTTATCATTAAAAATATATTTTTTTTATTTTCATGTCCAAACTTTTCAACATATTTCATAAATGTATATAGTTTATCACTAGAAATATATTTTTTGATTTTCTTTTTCAAACTTTTCAACACATCTCATAAATTATTTACCGGTAGTTTATAATTAGAAATATATTTTTTTTATTTTATTTTTTAACTTTTCAACACTTATCATAAATGAATCTACCAGTAGTTTATCATTAGAAAAATATTTTTTTATTTTCTTTTTCAAACTTTTCAACACATCTCATAAATGTATCTACAGGTAGTTTATCATTAGAAATATATTTTCTTATTTTTTTTTTTCAAACTTTTCAACACTTCTCATAAATGTATCTACCGGTAGTTTATCACTAGAAATATATTTTTTTATTTTCTTTTTCAATCTTTTCAACACATCTCATAAATGTATCTACCGGTAGATTATATCTTTTCATTTTCTTTTTCAAACTTTTCAACACATTTCATAAATGTATATAGTTTATCATTAGAAAAATATTTTTTAAATTTTCTTGTTCAAACTTTTCAACATATTTCATAAATGTATCTAGTTTATTATTAGAAATATATTTTTTTGAGTTTCAAACTTTTCAACACATTTCATAAGTGTATAAAGTTTATCAATAGAAATTAATTTTTTGATTTTCTTTTTGAAACTTTTCAACACATTTTATAAATGTATCTTGTTTATTATTAGACATATATTCTTTATTTTCTTTTTCAAACTTTTCAACAAATCTCATAAATGTATCTAGTTTATCATTAGAAATATATTTTTTGATTTTCAAACTGTTCAACACATCTCATAAATGCATCTACCGGTAGAGTATCACTAGAAATATATTTTTTGATTTTCATTTTCAAACTTTTCAACACATTTCATAAATGTATATAGTTTATCATTAGAAATATTTTTTTTAAATTTTCTTGTTCAAACTTTTCAACATATTTCATAAATAGATATAGTTTATCACTAGAAATATATGTTTTGATTTTCTTTTCCAAACTTTTCAACACATTTCATAAATGTATCTAGTTTATCATTAGAAATATATTTTTTTTTAAATTTCAAACTTTTCAACACATCTCATAAATGTATCTACCAGTAGATTATCACTAGAAATTTATCTTTTCATTTTCTTTTTCAAACTTTTCAACACATTTCATAAATGTATATAGTTTATAATTAGAAATATTTTTTTTCAATTTTCTTGTTCAAACTTGTCAACATATTTCATAAATGTATCTAGTTTATCACTAGAAATATATTTTTTGATTTTCTTTTCCAAACTTTTCAACACATTTCATAAATGTATCTAGCTTATTGTTATAAATATTTTTTTTTGATGTTCAAACTTTTCAACACATTTCATAAGTGTATATAGTTTATCAATAGAAATTTATTTTTTGATTTTCTTTTTGAAATTTTTCAACACATTTCATAAATGTATCTAGTTTATAATTAGAAATATATTTTTTTATTTTATTTTTCGAACGTTTCAGCACATCTCATAAATTGATTGTCAAATCATTAGAAATATTTTTTTTTCTTTTTCAATCTTTTCAACACATGTCATAAATGTATCTACCGGTAGATTATCACTAGAAATATATCTTTTTATTTTCTTGTTCAAACTTTTCAACATATTTCATAAATGTATGTAGTTTATCAATAGAAATAAATTTTTTTATTTTCAAACTTTTCAACACATTTCATAAATGTATCTAGTTTATCACTAGAAATATATTTTTTTGATGTTCAAACTTTTCAACACATTTCATAAGTGTATATAGTTTATCAATAGAAATTAATTTTTTGATTTTCTTTTTGAAATTTTTCAACACATTTCATAAATGTATCTAGTTTTTATCATTAGAAATATATTTTTTTTTATTTTGAAACTTTTCAACACATTTCATAAATGTATCTAGTTTATCATTAGAAATATATTTTTTTGATTTTCAAACTGTTCAACACATCTCATAAATGTATCTACCGGTAGTTTACCATTAAAAATATATTTTTTAATTTTCTTTTTCAATCTTTTCAACACATGTCATAAATGTATCTACCGGTAGATTATCACTAGAAATATATCTTTTCATTTTCTTTTTCAAACTTTTCAACACTTCTCATAAATGTATCTACAGGTAGTTTATCACTAGAAATACACTTATATACATAAATGTATATAGTTTATCATTAGAAATATTTTTTTTAAATTTTCTTTTTCAAACTTTTCAACACATTTCATAAATGAATATAGTTTATCATTAGAAATATATTTTTTTTATTTTCATGTCCAAACTTTTCAACATATTTCATAAATGTATATAGTTTATCACTAGAAATATATTTTTTGATTTTCTTTTTCAAACTTTTCAACACATCTCATAAATGTATCTACCGGTAGTTTATAATTAGAAATATATTTTTTTATTTTATTTTTTAACTTTTCAACACTTATAAATGAATCTACCAGTAGTTTATCATTAGAAAAATATTTTTTTATTTTCTTTTTCAAACTTTTCAACACATCTCATAAATGTATCTACAGGTAGTTTATCATTAGAAATATATTTTCTTATTTTTTTTTTTCAAACTTTTCAACACTTCTCATAAATGTATCTACCGGTAGTTTATCACTAGAAATATATTTTTTGATTTTCATTTTCAAACTTTTCAACACATTTCATAAATGTATATAGTTTATCATTAGAAATATTTTTTTAAAATTTTCTTGTTCAAACTTTTCAACATATTTCATAAATAGATATAGTTTATCACTAGAAATATATGTTTTGATTTTCTTTTCCAAACTTTTCAACACATTTCATAAATGTATCTAGTTTATCATTAGAAATATATTTTTTTTTAAATTTCAAACTTTTCAACACATCTCATAAATGTATCTACCAGTAGATTATCACTAGAAATTTATCTTTTCATTTTCTTTTTCAAACTTTTCAACACATTTCATAAATGTATATATTTTATCATTAGAAATATTTTTTTTTTGTTTTCTTGTTCAAACTTTTCAACACATTTCATAAATGAATATAGTTTATCATTAGAAATATATTTTTTTTATTTTCATGTCCAAACTTTTCAACATATTTCATAAATGTATATAGTTTATCACTAGAAATATATTTTTTTATTTTTTTTTCTTACTTTTCAACACATCTCATAAATGTATCTACCTGTAATTTATAATTAGAAATATATTTTTTTATTTTATTTTTTAACTTTTCAACAATTCTCATAAATGAATCTACCAGTAGTTTATAATTAGAAAAATATTTTTACATTTCCTTTTTCAAACTTTTCAACACTTCTCATAAATGTATCTACAGGTAGTTTATCACTAGAAATACACTTTTTGAATTTCTTTTTCAAACTTTAAAACAGATCTCATAAATGTATCTACAGGTAGTTTATCATTAGAAATATATTTTTTTATTTTCTTTTTCAAACTTTTCAACACATCTCAGAAATGTATCTACCAGTAGTTTATCATTAGAAATATATTTTTTTATTTTCTTTTTCAAACTTTTCAACACTTCTCATAAATGTATCTACCGGTAGATAATCACTAGAAATATATTTTTTTATTTTCTTTTTCAATCTTTTCAACACATCTCATAAATGTATCTACCGGTAGATTATATCTTTTCATTTTCTTTTTCAAACTTTTCAACACATTTCATAAATGTATATAGTTTATCATTAGAAATATATTTTTTAAATTTTCTTGTTCAAACTTTTCAACATATTTCATAAATGTATCTAGTTTATCATTAGAAATATATTTTTTTATTTTCAAACTTTTCAACACATTTCATAAGTGTATATAGTTTATCAATAGAAATTAATTTTTTGATTTTCTTTTTGAAACTTTTCAACACATTTCATAAATGTATCTAGTTTTTATCATTAGAAATATATTTTTTTTTATTTTGAAACTTTTCAACACATTTCATAAATGTATCTAGTTTATCATTAGAAATATATTTTTTTGATTTTCAAACTGTTCAACACATCTCATAAATGTATCTACCGGTAGTTTACCATTAAAAATATATTTTTTAATTTTCTTTTTCAATCTTTTCAACACATGTCATAAATGTATCTACCGGTAGATTATCACTAGAAATATATCTTTTCATTTTCTTTTTCAAACTTTTCAACACATTTCATAAATGTATATAGTTTATCATTAGAAATATTTTTTTTAAATTTTCTTTTTCAAACTTTTCAACACATTTCATAAATGAATATAGTTTATCATTAGAAATATATTTTTTTTATTTTCATGTCCAAACTTTTCAACATATTTCATAAATGTATATAGTTTATCACTAGAAATATATTTTTTGATTTTCTTTTTCAAACTTTTCAACACATCTCATAAATGTATCTACCGGTAGTTTATAATTAGAAATATATTTTTTTATTTTATTTTTTAACTTTTCAACACTTATAAATGAATCTACCAGTAGTTTATCATTAGAAAAATATTTTTTTATTTTCTTTTTCAAACTTTTCAACACATCTCATAAATGTATCTACAGGTAGTTTATCATTAGAAATATATTTTCTTATTTTTTTTTTTCAAACTTTTCAACACTTCTCATAAATGTATCTACCGGTAGTTTATCACTAGAAATATATTTTTTGATTTTCATTTTCAAACTTTTCAACACATTTCATAAATGTATATAGTTTATCATTAGAAATATTTTTTTTAAATTTTCTTGTTCAAACTTTTCAACATATTTCATAAATAGATATAGTTTATCACTAGAAATATATGTTTTGATTTTCTTTTCCAAACTTTTCAACACATTTCATAAATGTATCTAGTTTATCATTAGAAATATATTTTTTTTTAAATTTCAAACTTTTCAACACATCTCATAAATGTATCTACCAGTAGATTATCACTAGAAATTTATCTTTTCATTTTCTTTTTCAAACATTTCAACACATTTCATAAATGTATATAGTTTATAATTAGAAATATTTTTTTTCAATTTTCTTGTTCAAACTTGTCAACATATTTCATAAATGTATCTAGTTTATCACTAGAAATATATTTTTTGATTTTCTTTTCCAAACTTTTCAACACATTTCATAAATGTATCTAGCTTATTGTTATAAATATTTTTTTTTGATGTTCAAACTTTTCAACACATTTCATAAGTGTATATAGTTTATCAATAGAAATTTATTTTTTGATTTTCTTTTTGAAATTTTTCAACACATTTCATAAATGTATCTAGTTTATCATTAGAAATATATTTTTTTGATTTTGAAACTTTTCAACACATCTCATAAATGTATCTAATTTATAATTTAAAAAATATTTCTTTGATTTTGAAACTTTTCAACACATTTCATAAATGTATCTAGTTTATAATTAGAAATATATTTTTTTATTTTATTTTTCAAACGTTTCAGCACATCTCATAAATTGATTGTCAAATCATTAGAAATATTTTTTTTTCTTTTTCAATCTTTTCAACACATGTCATAAATGTATCTACCGGTAGATTATCACTAGAAATATATCTTTTTATTTTCTTGTTCAAACTTTTCAACATATTTCATAAATGTATGTAGTTTATCAATAGAAATAAATTTTTTTATTTTCAAACTTTTCAACACATTTCATAAATGTATCTAGTTTATCACTAGAAATATATTTTTTTGATGTTCAAACTTTTCAACACATTTCATAAGTGTATATAGTTTATCAATAGAAATTAATTTTTTGATTTTCTTTTTGAAATTTTTCAACACATTTCATAAATGTATCTAGTTTATCATTAGAAATATATTTTTTTGATTTTCAAACTTTTCAACACATCTCATAAATGTATCTACCGGGAGATTATCACTAGAAATATATCTTTTCACTTTCTTTTTCAAACTTTTCAACACATTTCATAAATGTATATATTTTATCATTAGAAATATTTTTGTTTTGTTTTCTTGTTCAAACTTTTCAACACATTTCATAAATGAATATAGTTTATCATTAGAAATATATTTTTTTTATTTTCATGTCCAAACTTTTCAACATATTTCATAAATGTATATAGTTTATCACTAGAAATATATTTTTTTATTTTCTTTTTCAAACTTTTCAACACATCTCATAAATGTATCTACCGGTAATTTATAATTAGAAATATATTTTTTTATTTTATTTTTTAACTTTTCAACAATTCTCATAAATGAATCTACCAGTAGTTTATCATTAGAAAAATATTTTTACATTTCCTTTTTCAAACTTTTCAACACTTCTCATAAATGTATCTACAGGTAGTTTATGACTAGAAATACACTTTTTGAATTTCTTTTTCAAACTTTAAAACACATCTCATAAATGTATCTACAGGTAGTTTATCATTAGAAATATATTTTTTTATTTTCTTTTTCAAACTTTTCAACACATCTCAGAAATGTATCTACCAGTAGTTTATCATTAGAAATATATTTTTTTATTTTCTTTTTCAAACTTTTCAACACTTCTCATAAATGTATCTACCGGTAGATAATCACTAGAAATATATTTTTTTATTTTCTTTTTCAATCTTTTCAACACATCTCATAAATGTATCTACCGGTAGATTATATCTTTTCATTTTCTTTTTCAAACTTTTCAACACATTTCATAAATGTATATAGTTTATCATTAGAAATATATTTTTTAAATTTTCTTGTTCAAACTTTTCAACATATTTCATAAATGTATCTAGTTTATCATTAGAAATATATTTTTTTATTTTCAAACTTTTCAACACATTTCATAAGTGTATATAGTTTATCAATAGAAATTAATTTTTTGATTTTCTTTTTGAAACTTTTCAACACATTTCATAAATGTATCTAGTTTTTATCATTAGAAATATATTTTTTTTTATTTTGAAACTTTTCAACACATTTCATAAATGTATCTAGTTTATCATTAGAAATATATTTTTTTGATTTTCAAACTGTTCAACACATCTCATAAATGTATCTACCGGTAGTTTACCATTAAAAATATATTTTTTAATTTTCTTTTTCAATCTTTTCAACACATGTCATAAATGTATCTACCGGTAGATTATCACTAGAAATATATCTTTTCATTTTCTTTTTCAAACTTTTCAACACATTTCATAAATGTATATAGTTTATCATTAGAAATATTTTTTTTAAATTTTCTTTTTCAAACTTTTCAACACATTTCATAAATGAATATAGTTTATCATTAGAAATATATTTTTTTTATTTTCATGTCCAAACTTTTCAACATATTTCATAAATGTATATAGTTTATCACTAGAAATATATTTTTTGATTTTCTTTTTCAAACTTTTCAACACATCTCATAAATGTATCTACCGGTAGTTTATAATTAGAAATATATTTTTTTATTTTATTTTTTAACTTTTCAACACTTATAAATGAATCTACCAGTAGTTTATCATTAGAAAAATATTTTTTTATTTTCTTTTTCAAACTTTTCAACACATCTCATAAATGTATCTACAGGTAGTTTATCATTAGAAATATATTTTCTTATTTTTTTTTTTCAAACTTTTCAACACTTCTCATAAATGTATCTACCGGTAGTTTATCACTAGAAATATATTTTTTGATTTTCATTTTCAAACTTTTCAACACATTTCATAAATGTATATAGTTTATCATTAGAAATATTTTTTTAAAATTTTCTTGTTCAAACTTTTCAACATATTTCATAAATAGATATAGTTTATCACTAGAAATATATGTTTTGATTTTCTTTTCCAAACTTTTCAACACATTTCATAAATGTATCTAGTTTATCATTAGAAATATATTTTTTTTTAAATTTCAAACTTTTCAACACATCTCATAAATGTATCTACCAGTAGATTATCACTAGAAATTTATCTTTTCATTTTCTTTTTCAAACTTTTCAACACATTTCATAAATGTATATATTTTATCATTAGAAATATTTTTTTTTTGTTTTCTTGTTCAAACTTTTCAACACATTTCATAAATGAATATAGTTTATCATTAGAAATATATTTTTTTTATTTTCATGTCCAAACTTTTCAACATATTTCATAAATGTATATAGTTTATCACTAGAAATACATTTTTTTATTTTTTTTTCTTACTTTTCAACACATCTCATAAATGTATCTACCGGTAATTTATAATTAGAAATATATTTTTTTATTTTATTTTTTAACTTTTCAACAATTCTCATAAATGAATCTACCAGTAGTTTATAATTAGAAAAATATTTTTACATTTCCTTTTTCAAACTTTTCAACACTTCTCATAAATGTATCTACAGGTAGTTTATCACTAGAAATACACTTTTTGAATTTCTTTTTCAAACTTTAAAACACATCTCATAAATGTATCTACAGGTAGTTTATCATTAGAAATATATTTTTTTATTTTCTTTTTCAAACTTTTCAACACATCTCAGAAATGTATCTACCAGTAGTTTATCATTAGAAATATATTTTTTTATTTTCTTTTTCAAACTTTTCAACACATTTCATAAATGTATATAGTTTATCATTAGAAATATATTTTTTAAATTTTCTTGTTCAAACTTTTCAACATATTTCATAAATGTATCTAGTTTATCATTAGAAATATATTTTTTTATTTTCAAACTTTTCAACACATTTCATAAGTGTATATAGTTTATCAATAGAAATTAATTTTTTGATTTTCTTTTTGAAACTTTACAACACATTTCATAAATGTATCTAGTTTTTATCATTAGAAATATATTTTTTTTTATTTTGAAACTTTTCAACACATTTCATAAATGTATCTAGTTTATCATTAGAAATATATTTTTTTGATTTTCAAACTGTTCAACACATCTCATAAATGTATCTACCGGTAGTTTACCATTAAAAATATATTTTTTAATTTTCTTTTTCAATCTTTTCAACACATGTCATAAATGTATCTACCGGTAGATTATCACTAGAAATATATCTTTTCATTTTCTTTTTCAAACTTTTCAACACATTTCATAAATGTATATAGTTTATCATTAGAAATATTTTTTTTAAATTTTCTTTTTCAAACTTTTCAACACATTTCATAAATGAATATAGTTTATCATTAGAAATATATTTTTTTTATTTTCATGTCCAAACTTTTCAACATATTTCATAAATGTATATAGTTTATCACTAGAAATATATTTTTTGATTTTCTTTTTCAAACTTTTCAACACATCTCATAAATGTATCTACCGGTAGTTTATAATTAGAAATATATTTTTTTATTTTATTTTTTAACTTTTCAACACTTATAAATGAATCTACCAGTAGTTTATCATTAGAAAAATATTTTTTTATTTTCTTTTTCAAACTTTTCAACACATCTCATAAATGTATCTACAGGTAGTTTATCATTAGAAATATATTTTCTTATTTTTTTTTTTCAAACTTTTCAACACTTCTCATAAATGTATCTACCGGTAGTTTATCACTAGAAATATATTTTTTGATTTTCATTTTCAAACTTTTCAACACATTTCATAAATGTATATAGTTTATCATTAGAAATATTTTTTTTAAATTTTCTTGTTCAAACTTTTCAACATATTTCATAAATAGATATAGTTTATCACTAGAAATATATGTTTTGATTTTCTTTTCCAAACTTTTCAACACATTTCATAAATGTATCTAGTTTATCATTAGAAATATATTTTTTTTTAAATTTCAAACTTTTCAACACATCTCATAAATGTATCTACCAGTAGATTATCACTAGAAATTTATCTTTTCATTTTCTTTTTCAAACTTTTCAACACATTTCATAAATGTATATAGTTTATAATTAGAAATATTTTTTTTCAATTTTCTTGTTCAAACTTGTCAACATATTTCATAAATGTATCTAGTTTATCACTAGAAATATATTTTTTGATTTTCTTTTCCAAACTTTTCAACACATTTCATAAATGTATCTAGCTTATTGTTATAAATATTTTTTTTTGATGTTCAAACTTTTCAACACATTTCATAAGTGTATATAGTTTATCAATAGAAATTTATTTTTTGATTTTCTTTTTGAAATTTTTCAACACATTTCATAAATGTATCTAGTTTATCATTAGAAATATATTTTTTTGATTTTGAAACTTTTCAACACATCTCATAAATGTATCTAATTTATAATTTAAAAAATATTTCTTTGATTTTGAAACTTTTCAACACATTTCATAAATGTATCTAGTTTATAATTAGAAATATATTTTTTTATTTTATTTTTCAAACGTTTCAGCACATCTCATAAATTGATTGTCAAATCATTAGAAATATTTTTTTTTCTTTTTCAATCTTTTCAACACATGTCATAAATGTATCTACCGGTAGATTATCACTAGAAATATATCTTTTTATTTTCTTGTTCAAACTTTTCAACATATTTCATAAATGTATGTAGTTTATCAATAGAAATAAATTTTTTTATTTTCAAACTTTTCAACACATTTCATAAATGTATCTAGTTTATCACTAGAAATATATTTTTTTGATGTTCAAACTTTTCAACACATTTCATAAGTGTATATAGTTTATCAATAGAAATTAATTTTTTGATTTTCTTTTTGAAATTTTTCAACACATTTCATAAATGTATCTAGTTTATCATTAGAAATATATTTTTTTGATTTTCAAACTTTTCAACACATCTCATAAATGTATCTACCGGGAGATTATCACTAGAAATATATCTTTTCACTTTCTTTTTCAAACTTTTCAACACATTTCATAAATGTATATATTTTATCATTAGAAATATTTTTTTTTTGTTTTCTTGTTCAAACTTTTCAACACATTTCATAAATGAATATAGTTTATCATTAGAAATATATTTTTTTTATTTTCATGTCCAAACTTTTCAACATATTTCATAAATGTATATAGTTTATCACTAGAAATATATTTTTTTATTTTCTTTTTCAAACTTTTCAACACATCTCATAAATGTATCTACCGGTAATTTATAATTAGAAATATATTTTTTTATTTTATTTTTTAACTTTTCAACAATTCTCATAAATGAATCTACCAGTAGTTTATCATTAGAAAAATATTTTTACATTTCCTTTTTCAAACTTTTCAACACTTCTCATAAATGTATCTACAGGTAGTTTATCACTAGAAATACACTTTTTGAATTTCTTTTTCAAACTTTAAAACACATCTCATAAATGTATCTACAGGTAGTTTATCATTAGAAATATATTTTTTTATTTTCTTTTTCAAACTTTTCAACACATCTCAGAAATGTATCTACCAGTAGTTTATCATTAGAAATATATTTTTTTATTTTCTTTTTCAAACTTTTCAACACTTCTCATAAATGTATCTACCGGTAGATAATCACTAGAAATATATTTTTTTATTTTCTTTTTCAATCTTTTCAACACATCTCATAAATGTATCTACCGGTAGATTATATCTTTTCATTTTCTTTTTCAAACTTTTCAACACATTTCATAAATGTATATAGTTTATCATTAGAAATATATTTTTTAAATTTTCTTGTTCAAACTTTTCAACATATTTCATAAATGTATCTAGTTTATCATTAGAAATATATTTTTTTATTTTCAAACTTTTCAACACATTTCATAAGTGTATATAGTTTATCAATAGAAATTAATTTTTTGATTTTCTTTTTGAAACTTTTCAACACATTTCATAAATGTATCTAGTTTTTATCATTAGAAATATATTTTTTTTTATTTTGAAACTTTTCAACACATTTCATAAATGTATCTAGTTTATCATTAGAAATATATTTTTTTGATTTTCAAACTGTTCAACACATCTCATAAATGTATCTACCGGTAGTTTACCATTAAAAATATATTTTTTAATTTTCTTTTTCAATCTTTTCAACACATGTCATAAATGTATCTACCGGTAGATTATCACTAGAAATATATCTTTTCATTTTCTTTTTCAAACTTTTCAACACATTTCATAAATGTATATAGTTTATCATTAGAAATATTTTTTTTTAATTTTCTTTTTCAAACTTTTCAACACATTTCATAAATGAATATAGTTTATCATTAGAAATATATTTTTTTTATTTTCATGTCCAAACTTTTCAACATATTTCATAAATGTATATAGTTTATCACTAGAAATATATTTTTTGATTTTCTTTTTCAAACTTTTCAACACATCTCATAAATGTATCTACCGGTAGTTTATAATTAGAAATATATTTTTTTATTTTATTTTTTAACTTTTCAACACTTATAAATGAATCTACCAGTAGTTTATCATTAGAAAAATATTTTTTTATTTTCTTTTTCAAACTTTTCAACACATCTCATAAATGTATCTACAGGTAGTTTATCATTAGAAATATATTTTCTTATTTTTTTTTTTCAAACTTTTCAACACTTCTCATAAATGTATCTACCGGTAGTTTATCACTAGAAATATATTTTTTGATTTTCATTTTCAAACTTTTCAACACATTTCATAAATGTATATAGTTTATCATTAGAAATATTTTTTTAAAATTTTCTTGTTCAAACTTGTCAACATATTTCATAAATAGATATAGTTTATCACTAGAAATATATTTTTTGATTTTCTTTTCCAAACTTTTCAACACATTTCATAAATGTATCTAGCTTATTGTTATAAATATTTTTTTTTGATGTTCAAACTTTTCAACACATTTCATAAGTGTATATAGTTTATCAATAGAAATTTATTTTTTGATTTTCTTTTTGAAATTTTTCAACACATTTCATAAATGTATCTAGTTTATCATTAGAAATATATTTTTTTGATTTTGAAACTTTTCAACACATCTCATAAATGTATCTAATTTATAATTTAAAAAATATTTCTTTGATTTTGAAACTTTTCAACACATTTCATAAATGTATCTAGTTTATAATTAGAAATATATTTTTTTATTTTATTTTTCAAACGTTTCAGCACATCTCATAAATTGATTGTCAAATCATTAGAAATATTTTTTTTTCTTTTTCAATCTTTTCAACACATGTCATAAATGTATCTACCGGTAGATTATCACTAGAAATATATCTTTTTATTTTCTTGTTCAAACTTTTCAACATATTTCATAAATGTATGTAGTTTATCAATAGAAATAAATTTTTTTATTTTCAAACTTTTCAACACATTTCATAAATGTATCTAGTTTATCACTAGAAATATATTTTTTTGATGTTCAAACTTTTCAACACATTTCATAAGTGTATATAGTTTATCAATAGAAATTAATTTTTTGATTTTCTTTTTGAAATTTTTCAACACATTTCATAAATGTATCTAGTTTATCATTAGAAATATATTTTTTTGATTTTCAAACTTTTCAACACATCTCATAAATGTATCTACAGGGAGATTATCACTAGAAATATATCTTTTCACTTTCTTTTTCAAACTTTTCAACACATTTCATAAATGTATATATTTTATCATTAGAAATATTTTTTTTTTGTTTTCTTGTTCAAACTTTTCAACACATTTCATAAATGAATATAGTTTATCATTAGAAATATATTTTTTTTATTTTCATGTCCAAACTTTTCAACATATTTCATAAATGTATATAGTTTATCACTAGAAATATATTTTTTTATTTTCTTTTTCAAACTTTTCAACACATCTCATAAATGTATCTACCGGTAATTTATAATTAAAAATATATTTTTTTATGTTATTTTTTAACTTTTAAACAATTCTCATAAATGAATCTACCAGTAGTTTATCATTAGAAAAATATTTTTACATTTCCTTTTTCAAACTTTTCAACACTTCTCATAAATGTATCTACAGGTAGTTTATCACTAGAAATACACTTTTTGAATTTCTTTTTCAAACTTTAAAACACATCTCATAAATGTATCTACAGGTAGTTTATCATTAGAAATATATTTTTTTATTTTCTTTTTCAAACTTTTCAACACATCTCAGAAATGTATCTACCAGTAGTTTATCATTAGAAATATATTTTTTTATTTTCTTTTTCAAACTTTTCAACACTTCTCATAAATGTATCTACCGGTAGATAATCACTATAAATATATTTTTTTATTTTCTTTTTCAATCTTTTCAACACATCTCATAAATGTATCTACCGGTAGATTATATCTTTTCATTTTCTTTTTCAAACTTTTCAACACATTTCATAAATGTATATAGTTTATCATTAGAAATATATTTTTTAAATTTTCTTGTTCAAACTTTTCAACATATTTCATAAATGTATCTAGTTTATCATTAGAAATATATTTTTTTATTTTCAAACTTTTCAACACATTTCATAAGTGTATATAGTTTATCAATAGAAATTAATTTTTTGATTTTCTTTTTGAAACTTTTCAACACATTTCATAAATGTATCTAGTTTTTATCATTAGAAATATATTTTTTTTATTTTGAAACTTTTCAACACATTTCATAAATGTATCTAGTTTATCATTAGAAATATATTTTTTTGATTTTCAAACTGTTCAACACATCTCATAAATGTATCTACCGGTAGTTTACCATTAAAAATATATTTTTTAATTTTCTTTTTCAATCTTTTCAACACATGTCATAAATGTATCTACCGGTAGATTATCACTAGAAATATATCTTTTCATTTTCTTTTTCAAACTTTTCAACACTTCTCATAAATGTATCTACAGGTAGTTTATCACTAGAAATACACTTATATACATAAATGTATATAGTTTATCATTAGAAATATTTTTTTTAAAATTTCTTTTTCAAACTTTTCAACACATTTCATAAATGAATATAGTTTATCATTAGAAATATATTTTTTTTATTTTCATGTCCAAACTTTTCAACATATTTCATAAATGTATATAGTTTATCACTAGAAATATATTTTTTGATTTTCTTTTTCAAACTTTTCAACACATCTCATAAATGTATCTACCGGTAGTTTATAATTAGAAATATAATTTTTTATTTTATTTTTTAACTTTTCAACACTTATAAATGAATCTACAGTAGTTTATCATTAGAAAAATATTTTTTTATTTTCTTTTTCAAACTTTTCAACACATCTCATAAATGTATCTACAGGTAGTTTATCATTAGAAATATATTTTCTTATTTTTTTTTTCAAACTTTTCAACACTTCTCATAAATGTATCTACCGGTAGTTTATCACTAGAAATATATTTTTTTATTTTCTTTTTCAATCTTTTCAACACATCTCATAAATGTATCTACCGGTAGATTATATCTTTTCATTTTCTTTTTCAAACTTTTCAACACATTTCATAAATGTATATAGTTTATCATTAGAAAAATATTTTTTAAATTTTCTTGTTCAAACTTTTCAACATATTTCATAAATATATCTAGTTTATTATTAGAAATATATTTTTTGATTTTCAAACTTTTCAACACATTTCATAAGTGTATATAGTTTATCAATAGAAATTAATTTTTTGATTTTCTTTTTGAAACTTTTCAACACATTTTATAAATGTATCTTGTTTATTATTAGACATATATTCTTTATTTTCTTTTTCAAACTTTTCAACAAATCTCATAAATGTATCTAGTTTATCATTAGAAATATATTTTTTTGATTTTCAAACTGTTCAACACATCTCATAAATGTATCTACCGGTAGAGTATCACTAGAAATATATTTTTTGATTTTCATTTTCAAACTTTTCAACACATTTCATAAATGTATATAGTTTATCATTAGAAATATTTTTTTTTAATTTTCTTGTTCAAACTTTTCAACCTTTTTTCATAAATAGATATAGTTTATCACTAGAAATATATTTTTTGATTTTCTTTTTCAAACTTTTCAACACATCTCATAAATGTATCTACCGGTAGTTTATAATTAGAAATATAATTTTTTATTTTATTTTTTAACTTTTCAACACTTATAAATGAATCTACAGTAGTTTATCATTAGAAAAATATTTTTTTATTTTCTTTTTCAAACTTTTCAACACATCTCATAAATGTATCTACAGGTAGTTTATCATTAGAAATATATTTTCTTATTTTTTTTTTCAAACTTTTCAACACTTCTCATAAATGTATCTACCGGTAGTTTATCACTAGAAATATATTTTTTTATTTTCTTTTTCAATCTTTTCAACACATCTCATAAATGTATCTACCGGTAGATTATATCTTTTCATTTTCTTTTTCAAACTTTTCAACACATTTCATAAATGTATATAGTTTATCATTAGAAAAATATTTTTTAAATTTTCTTGTTCAAACTTTTCAACATATTTCATAAATATATCTAGTTTATTATTAGAAATATATTTTTTGATTTTCAAACTTTTCAACACATTTCATAAGTGTATATAGTTTATCAATAGAAATTAATTTTTTGATTTTCTTTTTGAAACTTTTCAACACATTTTATAAATGTATCTTGTTTATTATTAGACATATATTCTTTATTTTCTTTTTCAAACTTTTCAACAAATCTCATAAATGTATCTAGTTTATCATTAGAAATATATTTTTTTGATTTTCAAACTGTTCAACACATCTCATAAATGTATCTACCGGTAGAGTATCACTAGAAATATATTTTTTGATTTTCATTTTCAAACTTTTCAACACATTTCATAAATGTATATAGTTTATCATTAGAAATATTTTTTTTTAATTTTCTTGTTCAAACTTTTCAACCTTTTTTCATAAATAGATATAGTTTATCACTAGAAATATATGTTTTGATTTTCTTTTCCAAACTTTTCAACACATTTCATAAATGTATCTAGTTTATCATTAGAAATATATTTTTTTGATTTTCAAACTTTTCAACACATTTCATAAGTGTATATAGTTTATCAATAGAAATTTATTTTTTGATTTTCTTTTTGAAACTTTTCAACACATTTCATAAATGTATCTAGTTTTTATCATTAGAAATATATTTTTTTTGATTTTGAAACTTTTCAACACATTTCATAATTGTATCTAGTTTATCATTAGAAATATATTTTTTTGATTTTCAAACTGTTCAACACATCTCCTAAATGTATCTACCGGTAGTTTACCATTAAAAATATATTTTTTAATTTTCTTTTTCAATCTTTTCAACACATGTCATAAATGTATCTACCGGTAGATTATCACTAGAAATATATCTTTTCATTTTCTTGTTCATACTTTTCAACTCATTTCATAAATGTATGTAATTTATCATTAGAAAAATATTTCTTTGATTTTGAAACTTTTCAACACATTTCAGCAATGTATGTAGTTTATCATTAGAAATATATTTTTTTTAAATTTTCAAACTTTTCAACACATTTCATAAATGTATCTAGTTTATCACTAGAAATATATATTTTGATTTATTTTTCCAAACTTTACAACACATTTCATAAATGTATCTAGTTTTTCACTAGAATATTTTTTGATTTTCTTTTTCAAACCTTTCAATACATCTCATAAATGTATCTAGTTTATCATTAGAAATATATTTTTTGATTTTGAAACTTTTCAACACATTTCATAAATGTATCTACCAGTAGTTTATTATTAGAAATATATTTTTTCATTTTCTTTTTCAAACTTTTCAACACATCTCATAAATGTATCTACCGGGAGATTATCACTAGAAATATATCTTTTCACTTTCTTTTTCAAACTTTTCACCACATTTCATAAATGTATATATTTTATCATTAGAAATATTTTTTTTCAATTTTCTTGTTCAAACTTGTCAACATATTTCATAAATGTATCTAGTTTATCAATAGAAATATATTTTTTAAATTTTCTTGTTCAAACTTTTCAACATATTTCATAAATGTATCTAGTTTATCATTAGAAATATATTTTTTTATTTTCAAACTTTTCAACACATTTCATAAGTGTATATAGTTTATCAATAGAAATTTATTTTTTGATTTTCTTTTTGAAACTTTTCAACACATTTCATAAATGTATCTAGTTTATAATTAGAAATATATTTTTTTATTTTATTTTTCAAACGTTTCAGCACATCTCATAAATTGATTGTCAAATCATTAGAAATATTTTTTTTTCTTTTTCAATCTTTTCAACACATGTCATAAATGTATCTACCGGTAGATTATCACTAGAAATATATCTTTTTATTTTCTTGTTCAAACTTTTCAACATATTTCATAAATGTATGTAGTTTATCAATAGAAATAATTTTTTTTATTTTCAAACTTTTCAACACATTTCATAAATGTATCTAGTTTATCACTAGAAATATATTTTTTTGATGTTCAAACTTTTCAACACATTTCATAAGTGTATATAGTTTATCAATAGAAATTAATTTTTTGATTTTCTTTTTGAAATTTTTCAACACATTTCATAAATGTATCTAGTTTATCATTAGAAATATATATTTTTTGATTTTCAAACTTTTCAACACATTTCATAAGTGTATATAGTTTATCAATAGAAATATATTTTTTCATTTTGAAACTTTTCAACACATTTCATAAATGTATCTAGTTTATCATTAGAAATATATTTTTTTATTTTCTTTTTCAAACGTTTCAACACATCTCATAAATTGATTGTCAAATCATTAGAAATATTTTTTTTTATTTTCTTTTTCAAACTTTTCAACACATCTCATAAATGTATCTACCGGTAGTTTATCATTAGAAATAAATTTTTTAATTTTCTTTTTCAATCTTTTCAACACATCTCATAAATGTATCTACCGGTAGATTATCACTAGAATTATATCTTTTCATTTTCTTTTTCAAAATTTTCAACACATTTCATAAATGTATATAGTTTATCATTAGAAATATATTTTTTTAATTTTCTTGTTCAAACTTTTCAACATATTTCATAAATGTATCTAGTTTATCATTAGAAATATATTTTTTTGATTTTCAAACTTTTCAACACATTTCATAAGTGTTTCATAAGTTTATCAATAGAAATTTATTTTTTGATTTTCATTTTCAAACTTTTCAACACATTTCATAAATGTATATAGTTTATCATTAGAAATATTTTTTTAAAATTTTCTTGTTCAAACTTGTCAACATATTTCATAAATAGATATAGTTTATCACTAGAAATATATTTTTTGATTTTCTTTTCCAAACTTTTCAACACATTTCATAAATGTATCTAGCTTATTGTTATAAATATTTTTTTTTGATGTTCAAACTTTTCAACACATTTCATAAGTGTATATAGTTTATCAATAGAAATTTATTTTTTGATTTTCTTTTTGAAATTTTTCAACACATTTCATAAATGTATCTAGTTTATCATTAGAAATATATTTTTTTGATTTTGAAACTTTTCAACACATCTCATAAATGTATCTAATTTATAATTTAAAAAATATTTCTTTGATTTTGAAACTTTTCAACACATTTCATAAATGTATCTAGTTTATAATTAGAAATATATTTTTTTATTTTATTTTTCAAACGTTTCAGCACATCTCATAAATTGATTGTCAAATCATTAGAAATATTTTTTTTTCTTTTTCAATCTTTTCAACACATGTCATAAATGTATCTACCGGTAGATTATCACTAGAAATATATCTTTTTATTTTCTTGTTCAAACTTTTCAACATATTTCATAAATGTATGTAGTTTATCAATAGAAATAAATTTTTTTATTTTCAAACTTTTCAACACATTTCATAAATGTATCTAGTTTATCACTAGAAATATATTTTTTTGATGTTCAAACTTTTCAACACATTTCATAAGTGTATATAGTTTATCAATAGAAATTAATTTTTTGATTTTCTTTTTGAAATTTTTCAACACATTTCATAAATGTATCTAGTTTATCATTAGAAATATATTTTTTTGATTTTCAAACTTTTCAACACATCTCATAAATGTATCTACAGGGAGATTATCACTAGAAATATATCTTTTCACTTTCTTTTTCAAACTTTTCAACACATTTCATAAATGTATATATTTTATCATTAGAAATATTTTTTTTTTGTTTTCTTGTTCAAACTTTTCAACACATTTCATAAATGAATATAGTTTATCATTAGAAATATATTTTTTTTATTTTCATGTCCAAACTTTTCAACATATTTCATAAATGTATATAGTTTATCACTAGAAATATATTTTTTTATTTTCTTTTTCAAACTTTTCAACACATCTCATAAATGTATCTACCGGTAATTTATAATTAAAAATATATTTTTTTATGTTATTTTTTAACTTTTAAACAATTCTCATAAATGAATCTACCAGTAGTTTATCATTAGAAAAATATTTTTACATTTCCTTTTTCAAACTTTTCAACACTTCTCATAAATGTATCTACAGGTAGTTTATCACTAGAAATACACTTTTTGAATTTCTTTTTCAAACTTTAAAACACATCTCATAAATGTATCTACAGGTAGTTTATCATTAGAAATATATTTTTTTATTTTCTTTTTCAAACTTTTCAACACATCTCAGAAATGTATCTACCAGTAGTTTATCATTAGAAATATATTTTTTTATTTTCTTTTTCAAACTTTTCAACACTTCTCATAAATGTATCTACCGGTAGATAATCACTATAAATATATTTTTTTATTTTCTTTTTCAATCTTTTCAACACATCTCATAAATGTATCTACCGGTAGATTATATCTTTTCATTTTCTTTTTCAAACTTTTCAACACATTTCATAAATGTATATAGTTTATCATTAGAAATATATTTTTTAAATTTTCTTGTTCAAACTTTTCAACATATTTCATAAATGTATCTAGTTTATCATTAGAAATATATTTTTTTATTTTCAAACTTTTCAACACATTTCATAAGTGTATATAGTTTATCAATAGAAATTAATTTTTTGATTTTCTTTTTGAAACTTTTCAACACATTTCATAAATGTATCTAGTTTTTATCATTAGAAATATATTTTTTTTATTTTGAAACTTTTCAACACATTTCATAAATGTATCTAGTTTATCATTAGAAATATATTTTTTTGATTTTCAAACTGTTCAACACATCTCATAAATGTATCTACCGGTAGTTTACCATTAAAAATATATTTTTTAATTTTCTTTTTCAATCTTTTCAACACATGTCATAAATGTATCTACCGGTAGATTATCACTAGAAATATATCTTTTCATTTTCTTTTTCAAACTTTTCAACACTTCTCATAAATGTATCTACAGGTAGTTTATCACTAGAAATACACTTATATACATAAATGTATATAGTTTATCATTAGAAATATTTTTTTTAAAATTTCTTTTTCAAACTTTTCAACACATTTCATAAATGAATATAGTTTATCATTAGAAATATATTTTTTTTATTTTCATGTCCAAACTTTTCAACATATTTCATAAATGTATATAGTTTATCACTAGAAATATATTTTTTGATTTTCTTTTTCAAACTTTTCAACACATCTCATAAATGTATCTACCGGTAGTTTATAATTAGAAATATAATTTTTTATTTTATTTTTTAACTTTTCAACACTTATAAATGAATCTACAGTAGTTTATCATTAGAAAAATATTTTTTTATTTTCTTTTTCAAACTTTTCAACACATCTCATAAATGTATCTACAGGTAGTTTATCATTAGAAATATATTTTCTTATTTTTTTTTTCAAACTTTTCAACACTTCTCATAAATGTATCTACCGGTAGTTTATCACTAGAAATATATTTTTTTATTTTCTTTTTCAATCTTTTCAACACATCTCATAAATGTATCTACCGGTAGATTATATCTTTTCATTTTCTTTTTCAAACTTTTCAACACATTTCATAAATGTATATAGTTTATCATTAGAAAAATATTTTTTAAATTTTCTTGTTCAAACTTTTCAACATATTTCATAAATATATCTAGTTTATTATTAGAAATATATTTTTTGATTTTCAAACTTTTCAACACATTTCATAAGTGTATATAGTTTATCAATAGAAATTAATTTTTTGATTTTCTTTTTGAAACTTTTCAACACATTTTATAAATGTATCTTGTTTATTATTAGACATATATTCTTTATTTTCTTTTTCAAACTTTTCAACAAATCTCATAAATGTATCTAGTTTATCATTAGAAATATATTTTTTTGATTTTCAAACTGTTCAACACATCTCATAAATGTATCTACCGGTAGAGTATCACTAGAAATATATTTTTTGATTTTCATTTTCAAACTTTTCAACACATTTCATAAATGTATATAGTTTATCATTAGAAATATTTTTTTTTAATTTTCTTGTTCAAACTTTTCAACCTTTTTTCATAAATAGATATAGTTTATCACTAGAAATATATTTTTTGATTTTCTTTTTCAAACTTTTCAACACATCTCATAAATGTATCTACCGGTAGTTTATAATTAGAAATATAATTTTTTATTTTATTTTTTAACTTTTCAACACTTATAAATGAATCTACAGTAGTTTATCATTAGAAAAATATTTTTTTATTTTCTTTTTCAAACTTTTCAACACATCTCATAAATGTATCTACAGGTAGTTTATCATTAGAAATATATTTTCTTATTTTTTTTTTCAAACTTTTCAACACTTCTCATAAATGTATCTACCGGTAGTTTATCACTAGAAATATATTTTTTTATTTTCTTTTTCAATCTTTTCAACACATCTCATAAATGTATCTACCGGTAGATTATATCTTTTCATTTTCTTTTTCAAACTTTTCAACACATTTCATAAATGTATATAGTTTATCATTAGAAAAATATTTTTTAAATTTTCTTGTTCAAACTTTTCAACATATTTCATAAATATATCTAGTTTATTATTAGAAATATATTTTTTGATTTTCAAACTTTTCAACACATTTCATAAGTGTATATAGTTTATCAATAGAAATTAATTTTTTGATTTTCTTTTTGAAACTTTTCAACACATTTTATAAATGTATCTTGTTTATTATTAGACATATATTCTTTATTTTCTTTTTCAAACTTTTCAACAAATCTCATAAATGTATCTAGTTTATCATTAGAAATATATTTTTTTGATTTTCAAACTGTTCAACACATCTCATAAATGTATCTACCGGTAGAGTATCACTAGAAATATATTTTTTGATTTTCATTTTCAAACTTTTCAACACATTTCATAAATGTATATAGTTTATCATTAGAAATATTTTTTTTTAATTTTCTTGTTCAAACTTTTCAACCTTTTTTCATAAATAGATATAGTTTATCACTAGAAATATATGTTTTGATTTTCTTTTCCAAACTTTTCAACACATTTCATAAATGTATCTAGTTTATCATTAGAAATATATTTTTTTGATTTTCAAACTTTTCAACACATTTCATAAGTGTATATAGTTTATCAATAGAAATTTATTTTTTGATTTTCTTTTTGAAACTTTTCAACACATTTCATAAATGTATCTAGTTTTTATCATTAGAAATATATTTTTTTTGATTTTGAAACTTTTCAACACATTTCATAATTGTATCTAGTTTATCATTAGAAATATATTTTTTTGATTTTCAAACTGTTCAACACATCTCCTAAATGTATCTACCGGTAGTTTACCATTAAAAATATATTTTTTAATTTTCTTTTTCAATCTTTTCAACACATGTCATAAATGTATCTACCGGTAGATTATCACTAGAAATATATCTTTTCATTTTCTTGTTCATACTTTTCAACTCATTTCATAAATGTATGTAATTTATCATTAGAAAAATATTTCTTTGATTTTGAAACTTTTCAACACATTTCAGCAATGTATGTAGTTTATCATTAGAAATATATTTTTTTTAAATTTTCAAACTTTTCAACACATTTCATAAATGTATCTAGTTTATCACTAGAAATATATATTTTGATTTATTTTTCCAAACTTTACAACACATTTCATAAATGTATCTAGTTTTTCACTAGAATATTTTTTGATTTTCTTTTTCAAACCTTTCAATACATCTCATAAATGTATCTAGTTTATCATTAGAAATATATTTTTTGATTTTGAAACTTTTCAACACATTTCATAAATGTATCTACCAGTAGTTTATTATTAGAAATATATTTTTTCATTTTCTTTTTCAAACTTTTCAACACATCTCATAAATGTATCTACCGGGAGATTATCACTAGAAATATATCTTTTCACTTTCTTTTTCAAACTTTTCACCACATTTCATAAATGTATATATTTTATCATTAGAAATATTTTTTTTTCAATTTTCTTGTTCAAACTTGTCAACATATTTCATAAATGTATCTAGTTTATCAATAGAAATATATTTTTTAAATTTTCTTGTTCAAACTTTTCAACATATTTCATAAATGTATCTAGTTTATCATTAGAAATATATTTTTTTATTTTCAAACTTTTCAACACATTTCATAAGTGTATATAGTTTATCAATAGAAATTTATTTTTTGATTTTCTTTTTGAAACTTTTCAACACATTTCATAAATGTATCTAGTTTATAATTAGAAATATATTTTTTTATTTTATTTTTCAAACGTTTCAGCACATCTCATAAATTGATTGTCAAATCATTAGAAATATTTTTTTTTCTTTTTCAATCTTTTCAACACATGTCATAAATGCATCTACCGGTAGATTATCACTAGAAATATATCTTTTTATTTTCTTGTTCAAACTTTTCAACATATTTCATAAATGTATGTAGTTTATCAATAGAAATAATTTTTTTTATTTTCAAACTTTTCAACACATTTCATAAATGTATCTAGTTTATCACTAGAAATATATTTTTTTGATGTTCAAACTTTTCAACACATTTCATAAGTGTATATAGTTTATCAATAGAAATTAATTTTTTGATTTTCTTTTTGAAATTTTTCAACACATTTCATAAATGTATCTAGTTTATCATTAGAAATATATATTTTTTGATTTTCAAACTTTTCAACACATTTCATAAGTGTATATAGTTTATCAATAGAAATATATTTTTTCATTTTGAAACTTTTCAACACATTTCATAAATGTATCTAGTTTATCATTAGAAATATATTTTTTTATTTTCTTTTTCAAACGTTTCAACACATCTCATAAATTGATTGTCAAATCATTAGAAATATTTTTTTTTATTTTCTTTTTCAAACTTTTCAACACATCTCATAAATGTATCTACCGGTAGTTTATCATTAGAAATAAATTTTTTAATTTTCTTTTTCAATCTTTTCAACACATCTCATAAATGTATCTACCGGTAGATTATCACTAGAATTATATCTTTTCATTTTCTTTTTCAAAATTTTCAACACATTTCATAAATGTATATAGTTTATCATTAGAAATATATTTTTTTAATTTTCTTGTTCAAACTTTTCAACATATTTCATAAATGTATCTAGTTTATCATTAGAAATATATTTTTTTGATTTTCAAACTTTTCAACACATTTCATAAGTGTTTCATAAGTTTATCAATAGAAATTTATTTTTTGATTTTCTTTTTGAAACTTTTCAACACATTTCATAAATGTATCTAGTTTTTATCATTAGAAATATATTTCTTTTGATTTTGAAACTTTTCAACACATTTCATAATTGTATCTAGTTTATCATTAGAAATATATTTTTTTGATTTTCAAACTGTTCAACACATCTCCTAAATGTATCTACCGGTAGTTTACCATTAAAAATATATTTTTTAATTTTCTTTTTCAATCTTTTCAACACATGTCATAAATGTATCTACCGGTAGATTATCACTAGAAATATATCTTTTCATTTTCTTTTTCAAACTTTTCAACACATTTCATAAATGTATATAGTTTATCATTAGAAATATTTTTTTTTAATTTTCTTGTTCATACTTTTCAACTCATTTCATAAATGTATGTAATTTATCATTAGAAAAATATTTCTTTGATTTTGAAACTTTTCAACACATTTCAGCAATGTATCTAGTTTATCATTAGAAATACATTTTTTTATTTTCTTTTTCAAACTTTTCAACACATCTCATAAATGTATCTACCGGTAGTTTATCATTAGAAATATATTTTTTTATTTTCTTTTTCAAACTTTTCAATACATCTCATAAATGTATCTACCGGTAGATTATCACTAGAATTATATCTTTTCATTTTCTTTCTCAAACTTTTCAACACATTTCATAAATGTATCTAGTTTATCATTAGAAATATATATTTTTTTAATTTTCAAACTTTTCAACACATTTCATAAATGTATCTAGTTTATTGTTATAAATATTTTTTTTTGATGTTCAAACTTTTCAACACATTTCATAAGTGTATATAGTTTATCAATAGAAATTTATTTTTTTATTTTCTTTTTGAAATTTTTCAACACATTTCATAAATGTATCTAGTTTATAATTAGAAATATATTTTTTTATTTTATTTTTCAAACGTTTCAGCACATCTCATAAATTGATTGTCAAATCATTAGAAATATTTTTTTTTCTTTTTCAATCTTTTCAACACATGTCATAAATGTATCTACCGGTAGATTATCACTAGAAATATATCTTTTTATTTTCTTGTTCAAACTTTTCAACATATTTCATAAATGTATGTAGTTTATCAATAGAAATAATTTTTTTTATTTTCAAACTTTTCAACACATTTCATAAATGTATCTAGTTTATCACTAGAAATATATTTTTTTGATGTTCAAACTTTTCAACACATTTCATAAGTGTATATAGTTTATCAATAGAAATTAATTTTTTGATTTTCTTTTTGAAATTTTTCAACACATTTCATAAATATATCTAGTTTATCATTAGAAATATATTTTTTTATTTTATTTTTCAAACATTTCAACACATCTCATAAATTGATTGTCAAATCATTAGAAATATTTTTTTTTATTTTCTTTTTCAAACTTTTCAACACATCTCATAAATGTATCTACCGGTAGTTTATCATTAGAAATAAATTTTTTAATTTTCTTTTTCAATCTTTTCAACACATCTCATAAATGTATCTACCGGTAGATTATCACTAGAATTATATCTTTTCATTTTCTTTCTCAAACTTTTCAACACATTTCATAAATGTATCTAGTTTATCATTAGAAATATATATTTTTTTAATTTTCAAACTTTTCAACACATTTCATAAATGTATCTAGTTTATTGTTATAAATATTTTTTTTTGATGTTCAAACTTTTCAACACATTTCATAAGTGTATATAGTTTATCAATAGAAATTTATTTTTTTATTTTCTTTTTGAAATTTTTCAACACATTTCATAAATGTATCTAGTTTATAATTAGAAATATATTTTTTTATTTTATTTTTCAAACGTTTCAGCACATCTCATAAATTGATTGTCAAATCATTAGAAATATTTTTTTTTCTTTTTCAATCTTTTCAACACATGTCATAAATGTATCTACCGGTAGATTATCACTAGAAATATATCTTTTTATTTTCTTGTTCAAACTTTTCAACATATTTCATAAATGTATGTAGTTTATCAATAGAAATAATTTTTTTTATTTTCAAACTTTTCAACACATTTCATAAATGTATCTAGTTTATCACTAGAAATATATTTTTTTGATGTTCAAACTTTTCAACACATTTCATAAGTGTATATAGTTTATCAATAGAAATTAATTTTTTGATTTTCTTTTTGAAATTTTTCAACACATTTCATAAATATATCTAGTTTATCATTAGAAATATATTTTTTTATTTTCTTTTTCAAACATTTCAACACATCTCATAAATTGATTGTCAAATCATTAGAAATATTTTTTTTTATTTTCTTTTTCAAACTTTTCAACACATCTCATAAATGTATCTACCGGTAGTTTATCATTAGAAATAAATTTTTTAATTTTCTTTTTCAATCTTTTCAACACATCTCATAAATGTATCTACCGGTAGATTATCACTAGAATTATATCTTTTCATTTTCTTTTTCAAAATTTTCAACACAATTCATAAATGTATATAGTTTATCATTAGAAATATATTTTTTTAATTTTCTTGTTCAAACTTTTCAACATATTTCATAAATGTATCTAGTTTATCAATAGAAATTTATTTTTTGATTTTCTTTTTGAAACTTTTCAACACATTTCATAAATGTATCTAGTTTTTATCATTAGAAATATATTTCTTTTGATTTTGAAACTTTTCAACACATTTCATAATTGTATCTAGTTTATCATTAGAAATATATTTTTTTGATTTTCAAACTGTTCAACACATCTCCTAAATGTATCTACCGGTAGTTTACCATTAAAAATATATTTTTTAATTTTCTTTTTCAATCTTTTCAACACATGTCATAAATGTATCTACCGGTAGATTATCACTAGAAATATATCTTTTCATTTTCTTTTTCAAACTTTTCAACACATTTCATAAATGTATATAGTTTATCATTAGAAATATTTTTTTTTTAAATTTTCTTGTTCATACTTTTCAACTCATTTCATAAATGTATGTAATTTATCATTAGAAAAATATTTCTTTGATTTTGAAACTTTTCAACACATTTCAGCAATGTATCTAGTTTATCATTAGAAATACATTTTTTTATTTTCTTTTTCAAACTTTTCAACACATCTCATAAATGTATCTACCGGTAGTTTATCATTAGAAATATATTTTTTTATTTTCTTTTTCAAACTTTTCAATACATCTCATAAATGTATCTACCGGTAGATTATCACTAGAATTATATCTTTTCATTTTCTTTCTCAAACTTTTCAACACATTTCATAAATGTATCTAGTTTATCATTAGAAATATATTTTTTTTTAATTTTCAAACTTTTCAACACATTTCATAAATGTATCTAGTTTATTGTTATAAATATTTTTTTTTGATGTTCAAACTTTTCAACACATTTCATAAGTGTATATAGTTTATCAATAGAAATTTATTTTTTTATTTTCTTTTTGAAATTTTTCAACACATTTCATAAATGTATCTAGTTTATAATTAGAAATATATTTTTTTATTTTATTTTTCAAACGTTTCAGCACATCTCATAAATTGATTGTCAAATCATTAGAAATATTTTTTTTTCTTTTTCAATCTTTTCAACACATGTCATAAATGTATCTACCGGTAGATTATCACTAGAAATATATCTTTTTATTTTCTTGTTCAAACTTTTCAACATATTTCATAAATGTATCTAGTTTATCACTAGAAATATATTTTTTTGATGTTCAAACTTTTCAACACATTTCATAAGTGTATATAGTTTATCAATAGAAATTAATTTTTTGATTTTCTTTTTGAAATTTTTCAACACATTTCATAAATGTATCTAGTTTATCATTAGAAATATATTTTTTTATTTTCTTTTTCAAACATTTCAACACATCTCATAAATTGATTGTCAAATCATTAGAAATATTTTTTTTTATTTTCTTTTTCAAACTTTTCAACACATCTCATAAATGTATCTACCGGTAGTTTATCATTAGAAATAAATTTTTTAATTTTCTTTTTCAATCTTTTCAACACATCTCATAAATGTATCTACCGGTAGATTATCACTAGAATTATATCTTTTTATTTTCTTTTTCAAAATTTTCAACACATTTCATAAATGTATATAGTTTATCATTAGAAATATATTTTTTTAATTTTCTTGTTCAAACTTTTCAACATATTTCATAAATGTATCTAGTTTATCATTAGAAATATATTTTTTTGATTTTCAAACTTTTCAACACATTTCATAAGTGTATATAGTTTATCAATAGAAATTTATTTTTTGATTTTCTTTTTGAAACTTTTCAACACATTTCATAAATGTATCTAGTTTTTATCATTAGAAATATATTTCTTTTGATTTTGAAACTTTTCAACACATTTCATAAATGTATATAGTTTATCATTAGAAATATTTTTTTTTAATTTTCTTGTTCAAACTTTTCAACCTTTTTTCATAAATAGATATAGTTTATCACTAGAAATATATGTTTTGATTTTCTTTTCCAAACTTTTCAACACATTTCATAAATGTATCTAGTTTATCATTAGAAATATATTTTTTTGATTTTCAAAATTTTCAACACATTTCATAAATGTATATAGTTTATCATTAGAAATATATTTTTTTAATTTTCTTGTTCAAACTTTTCAACACATTTCATAAATGTATCTAGTTTTTATCATTAGAAATATATTTTTTTTGATTTTGAAACTTTTCAACACATTTCATAATTGTATCTAGTTTATCATTAGAAATATATTTTTTTGATTTTCAAACTGTTCAACACATCTCCTAAATGTATCTACCGGTAGTTTACCATTAAAAATATATTTTTTAATTTTCTTTTTCAATCTTTTCAACACATGTCATAAATGTATCTACCGGTAGATTATCACTAGAAATATATCTTTTCATTTTCTTTTTCAAACTTTTCAACACATTTCATAAATGTATATAGTTTATCATTAGAAATAATTTTTTTAAAATTTTCTTGTTCATACTTTTCAACTCATTTCATAAATGTATGTAATTTATCATTAGAAAAATATTTCTTTGATTTTGAAACTTTTCAACACATTTCAGCAATGTATGTAGTTTATCATTAGAAATATATTTTTTTTAAATTTTCAAACTTTTCAACACATTTCATAAATGTATCTAGTTTATCACTAGAAATATATATTTTGATTTATTTTTCCAAACTTTACAACACATTTCATAAATGTATCTAGTTTTTCACTAGAATATTTTTTGATTTTCTTTTTCAAACCTTTCAATACATCTCATAAATGTATCTAGTTTATCATTAGAAATATATTTTTTGATTTTGAAACTTTTCAACACATTTCATAAATGTATCTACCAGTAGTTTATTATTAGAAATATATTTTTTCATTTTCTTTTTCAAACTTTTCAACACATCTCATAAATGTATCTACCGGGAGATTATCACTAGAAATATATCTTTTCATATTCTTTTTCAAACTTTTCAACACATTTCATAAATGTATATAGTTTATCATTAGAAATATTTTTTTTTTAAATTTTCTTGTTCATACTTTTCAACTCATTTCATAAATGTATGTAATTTATCATTAGAAAAATATTTCTTTGATTTTGAAACTTTTCAACACATTTCAGCAATGTATCTAGTTTATCATTAGAAATACATTTTTTTATTTTCTTTTTCAAACTTTTCAACACATCTCATAAATGTATCTACCGGTAGTTTATCATTAGAAATATATTTTTTTATTTTCTTTTTCAAACTTTTCAATACATCTCATAAATGTATCTACCGGTAGATTATCACTAGAATTATATCTTTTCATTTTCTTTCTCAAACTTTTCAACACATTTCATAAATGTATCTAGTTTATCATTAGAAATATATTTTTTTTTAATTTTCAAACTTTTCAACACATTTCATAAATGTATCTAGTTTATTGTTATAAATATTTTTTTTTGATGTTCAAACTTTTCAACACATTTCATAAGTGTATATAGTTTATCAATAGAAATTTATTTTTTTATTTTCTTTTTGAAATTTTTCAACACATTTCATAAATGTATCTAGTTTATAATTAGAAATATATTTTTTTATTTTATTTTTCAAACGTTTCAGCACATCTCATAAATTGATTGTCAAATCATTAGAAATATTTTTTTTTCTTTTTCAATCTTTTCAACACATGTCATAAATGTATCTACCGGTAGATTATCACTAGAAATATATCTTTTTATTTTCTTGTTCAAACTTTTCAACATATTTCATAAATGTATGTAGTTTATCAATAGAAATAATTTTTTTTATTTTCAAACTTTTCAACACATTTCATAAATGTATCTAGTTTATCACTAGAAATATATTTTTTTGATGTTCAAACTTTTCAACACATTTCATAAGTGTATATAGTTTATCAATAGAAATTAATTTTTTGATTTTCTTTTTGAAATTTTTCAACACATTTCATAAATGTATCTAGTTTATCATTAGAAATATATATTTTTTGATTTTCAAACTTTTCAACACATTTCATAAGTGTATATAGTTTATCAATAGAAATATATTTTTTCATTTTGAAACTTTTCAACACATTTCATAAATGTATCTAGTTTATCATTAGAAATATATTTTTTTATTTTCTTTTTCAAACGTTTCAACACATCTCATAAATTGATTGTCAAATCATTAGAAATATTTTTTTTAATTTTCTTTTTCAAACTTTTCAACACATCTCATAAATGTATCTACCGGTAGTTTATCATTAGAAATAAATTTTTTAATTTTCTTTTTCAATCTTTTCAACACATCTCATAAATGTATCTACCGGTAGATTATCACTAGAATTATATCTTTTCATTTTCTTTTTCAAAATTTTCAACACATTTCATAAATGTATATAGTTTATCATTAGAAATATATTTTTTTAATTTTCTTGTTCAAACTTTTCAACATATTTCATAAATGTATCTAGTTTATCATTAGAAATATATTTTTTTGATTTTCAAACTTTTCAACACATTTCATAAGTGTTTCATAAGTTTATCAATAGAAATTTATTTTTTGATTTTCTTTTTGAAACTTTTCAACACATTTCATAAATGTATCTAGTTTTTATCATTAGAAATATATTTCTTTTGATTTTGAAACTTTTCAACACATTTCATAATTGTATCTAGTTTATCATTAGAAATATATTTTTTTGATTTTCAAACTGTTCAACACATCTCCTAAATGTATCTACCGGTAGTTTACCATTAAAAATATATTTTTTAATTTTCTTTTTCAATCTTTTCAACACATGTCATAAATGTATCTACCGGTAGATTATCACTAGAAATATATCTTTTCATTTTCTTTTTCAAACTTTTCAACACATTTCATAAATGTATATAGTTTATCATTAGAAATATTTTTTTTTAATTTTCTTGTTCATACTTTTCAACTCATTTCATAAATGTATGTAATTTATCATTAGAAAAATATTTCTTTGATTTTGAAACTTTTCAACACATTTCAGCAATGTATCTAGTTTATCATTAGAAATACATTTTTTTATTTTCTTTTTCAAACTTTTCAACACATCTCATAAATGTATCTACCGGTAGTTTATCATTAGAAATATATTTTTTTATTTTCTTTTTCAAACTTTTCAATACATCTCATAAATGTATCTACCGGTAGATTATCACTAGAATTATATCTTTTCATTTTCTTTCTCAAACTTTTCAACACATTTCATAAATGTATCTAGTTTATCATTAGAAATATATTTTTTTTTAATTTTCAAACTTTTCAACACATTTCATAAATGTATCTAGTTTATTGTTATAAATATTTTTTTTTGATGTTCAAACTTTTCAACACATTTCATAAGTGTATATAGTTTATCAATAGAAATTTATTTTTTTATTTTCTTTTTGAAATTTTTCAACACATTTCATAAATGTATCTAGTTTATAATTAGAAATATATTTTTTTATTTTATTTTTCAAACGTTTCAGCACATCTCATAAATTGATTGTCAAATCATTAGAAATATTTTTTTTTCTTTTTCAATCTTTTCAACACATGTCATAAATGTATCTACCGGTAGATTATCACTAGAAATATATCTTTTTATTTTCTTGTTCAAACTTTTCAACATATTTCATAAATGTATGTAGTTTATCAATAGAAATAATTTTTTTTATTTTCAAACTTTTCAACACATTTCATAAATGTATCTAGTTTATCACTAGAAATATATTTTTTTGATGTTCAAACTTTTCAACACATTTCATAAGTGTATATAGTTTATCAATAGAAATTAATTTTTTGATTTTCTTTTTGAAATTTTTCAACACATTTCATAAATATATCTAGTTTATCATTAGAAATATATTTTTTTATTTTCTTTTTCAAACATTTCAACACATCTCATAAATTGATTGTCAAATCATTAGAAATATTTTTTTTTATTTTCTTTTTCAAACTTTTCAACACATCTCATAAATGTATCTACCGGTAGTTTATCATTAGAAATAAATTTTTTAATTTTCTTTTTCAATCTTTTCAACACATCTCATAAATGTATCTACCGGTAGATTATCACTAGAATTATATCTTTTCATTTTCTTTTTCAAAATTTTCAACACATTTCATAAATGTATATAGTTTATCATTAGAAATATATTTTTTTAATTTTCTTGTTCAAACTTTTCAACATATTTCATAAATGTATCTAGTTTATCAATAGAAATTTATTTTTTGATTTTCTTTTTGAAACTTTTCAACACATTTCATAAATGTATCTAGTTTTTATCATTAGAAATATATTTCTTTTGATTTTGAAACTTTTTAACACATTTCATAATTGTATCTAGTTTATCATTAGAAATATATTTTTTTGATTTTCAAACTGTTCAACACATCTCCTAAATGTATCTACCGGTAGTTTACCATTAAAAATATATTTTTTAATTTTCTTTTTCAATCTTTTCAACACATGTCATAAATGTATCTACCGGTAGATTATCACTAGAAATATATCTTTTCATTTTCTTTTTCAAACTTTTCAACACATTTCATAAATGTATATAGTTTATCATTAGAAATAATTTTTTTAAAATTTTCTTGTTCATACTTTTCAACTCATTTCATAAATGTATGTAATTTATCATTAGAAAAATATTTCTTTGATTTTGAAACTTTTCAACACATTTCAGCAATGTATGTAGTTTATCATTAGAAATATATTTTTTTTAAATTTTCAAACTTTTCAACACATTTCATAAATGTATCTAGTTTATCACTAGAAATATATATTTTGATTTATTTTTCCAAACTTTACAACACATTTCATAAATGTATCTAGTTTTTCACTAGAATATTTTTTGATTTTCTTTTTCAAACCTTTCAATACATCTCATAAATGTATCTAGTTTATCATTAGAAATATATTTTTTGATTTTGAAACTTTTCAACACATTTCATAAATGTATCTACCAGTAGTTTATTATTAGAAATATATTTTTTCATTTTCTTTTTCAAACTTTTCAACACATCTCATAAATGTATCTACCGGGAGATTATCACTAGAAATATATCTTTTCACTTTCTTTTTCAAACTTTTCACCACATTTCATAAATGTATATATTTTATCATTAGAAATATTTTTTTTCAATTTTCTTGTTCAAACTTGTCAACATATTTCATAAATGTATCTAGTTTATCAATAGAAATATATTTTTTAAATTTTCTTGTTCAAACTTTTCAACATATTTCATAAATGTATCTAGTTTATCATTAGAAATATATTTTTTTATTTTCAAACTTTTCAACACATTTCATAAGTGTATATAGTTTATCAATAGAAATTTATTTTTTGATTTTCTTTTTGAAACTTTTCAACACATTTCATAAATGTATCTAGTTTATAATTAGAAATATATTTTTTTATTTTATTTTTCAAACGTTTCAGCACATCTCATAAATTGATTGTCAAATCATTAGAAATATTTTTTTTTCTTTTTCAATCTTTTCAACACATGTCATAAATGTATCTACCGGTAGATTATCACTAGAAATATATCTTTTTATTTTCTTGTTCAAACTTTTCAACATATTTCATAAATGTATGTAGTTTATCAATAGAAATAATTTTTTTTATTTTCAAACTTTTCAACACATTTCATAAATGTATCTAGTTTATCACTAGAAATATATTTTTTTGATGTTCAAACTTTTCAACACATTTCATAAGTGTATATAGTTTATCAATAGAAATTAATTTTTTGATTTTCTTTTTGAAATTTTTCAACACATTTCATAAATGTATCTAGTTTATCATTAGAAATATATATTTTTTGATTTTCAAACTTTTCAACACATTTCATAAGTGTATATAGTTTATCAATAGAAATATATTTTTTCATTTTGAAACTTTTCAACACATTTCATAAATGTATCTAGTTTATCATTAGAAATATATTTTTTTATTTTCTTTTTCAAACGTTTCAACACATCTCATAAATTGATTGTCAAATCATTAGAAATATTTTTTTTTATTTTCTTTTTCAAACTTTTCAACACATCTCATAAATGTATCTACCGGTAGTTTATCATTAGAAATAAATTTTTTAATTTTCTTTTTCAATCTTTTCAACACATCTCATAAATGTATCTACCGGTAGATTATCACTAGAATTATATCTTTTCATTTTCTTTTTCAAAATTTTCAACACATTTCATAAATGTATATAGTTTATCATTAGAAATATATTTTTTTAATTTTCTTGTTCAAACTTTTCAACATATTTCATAAATGTATCTAGTTTATCATTAGAAATATATTTTTTTGATTTTCAAACTTTTCAACACATTTCATAAGTGTTTCATAAGTTTATCAATAGAAATTTATTTTTTGATTTTCTTTTTGAAACTTTTCAACACATTTCATAAATGTATCTAGTTTTTATCATTAGAAATATATTTCTTTTGATTTTGAAACTTTTCAACACATTTCATAATTGTATCTAGTTTATCATTAGAAATATATTTTTTTGATTTTCAAACTGTTCAACACATCTCCTAAATGTATCTACCGGTAGTTTACCATTAAAAATATATTTTTTAATTTTCTTTTTCAATCTTTTCAACACATGTCATAAATGTATCTACCGGTAGATTATCACTAGAAATATATCTTTTCATTTTCTTTTTCAAACTTTTCAACACATTTCATAAATGTATATAGTTTATCATTAGAAATATTTTTTTTTAATTTTCTTGTTCATACTTTTCAACTCATTTCATAAATGTATGTAATTTATCATTAGAAAAATATTTCTTTGATTTTGAAACTTTTCAACACATTTCAGCAATGTATCTAGTTTATCATTAGAAATACATTTTTTTATTTTCTTTTTCAAACTTTTCAACACATCTCATAAATGTATCTACCGGTAGTTTATCATTAGAAATATATTTTTTTATTTTCTTTTTCAAACTTTTCAATACATCTCATAAATGTATCTACCGGTAGATTATCACTAGAATTATATCTTTTCATTTTCTTTCTCAAACTTTTCAACACATTTCATAAATGTATCTAGTTTATCATTAGAAATATATTTTTTTTTAATTTTCAAACTTTTCAACACATTTCATAAATGTATCTAGTTTATTGTTATAAATATTTTTTTTTGATGTTCAAACTTTTCAACACATTTCATAAGTGTATATAGTTTATCAATAGAAATTTATTTTTTTATTTTCTTTTTGAAATTTTTCAACACATTTCATAAATGTATCTAGTTTATAATTAGAAATATATTTTTTTATTTTATTTTTCAAACGTTTCAGCACATCTCATAAATTGATTGTCAAATCATTAGAAATATTTTTTTTTCTTTTTCAATCTTTTCAACACATGTCATAAATGTATCTACCGGTAGATTATCACTAGAAATATATCTTTTTATTTTCTTGTTCAAACTTTTCAACATATTTCATAAATGTATGTAGTTTATCAATAGAAATAATTTTTTTTATTTTCAAACTTTTCAACACATTTCATAAATGTATCTAGTTTATCACTAGAAATATATTTTTTTGATGTTCAAACTTTTCAACACATTTCATAAGTGTATATAGTTTATCATTAGAAATATATTTTTTTATTTTCTTTTTCAAACATTTCAACACATCTCATAAATTGATTGTCAAATCATTAGAAATATTTTTTTTTATTTTCTTTTTCAAACTTTTCAACACATCTCATAAATGTATCTACCGGTAGTTTATCATTAGAAATAAATTTTTTAATTTTCTTTTTCAATCTTTTCAACACATCTCATAAATGTATCTACCGGTAGATTATCACTAGAATTATATCTTTTCATTTTCTTTTTCAAAATTTTCAACACATTTCATAAATGTATATAGTTTATCATTAGAAATATATTTTTTTAATTTTCTTGTTCAAACTTTTCAACATATTTCATAAATGTATCTAGTTTATCAATAGAAATTTATTTTTTGATTTTCTTTTTGAAACTTTTCAACACATTTCATAAATGTATCTAGTTTTTATCATTAGAAATATATTTCTTTTGATTTTGAAACTTTTTAACACATTTCATAATTGTATCTAGTTTATCATTAGAAATATATTTTTTTGATTTTCAAACTGTTCAACACATCTCCTAAATGTATCTACCGGTAGTTTACCATTAAAAATATATTTTTTAATTTTCTTTTTCAATCTTTTCAACACATGTCATAAATGTATCTACCGGTAGATTATCACTAGAAATATATCTTTTCATTTTCTTTTTCAAACTTTTCAACACATTTCATAAATGTATATAGTTTATCATTAGAAATATTTTTTTTTTAAATTTTCTTGTTCATACTTTTCAACTCATTTCATAAATGTATGTAATTTATCATTAGAAAAATATTTCTTTGATTTTGAAACTTTTCAACACATTTCAGCAATGTATCTAGTTTATCATTAGAAATACATTTTTTTATTTTCTTTTTCAAACTTTTCAACACATCTCATAAATGTATCTACCGGTAGTTTATCATTAGAAATATATTTTTTTATTTTCTTTTTCAAACTTTTCAATACATCTCATAAATGTATCTACCGGTAGATTATCACTAGAATTATATCTTTTCATTTTCTTTCTCAAACTTTTCAACACATTTCATAAATGTATCTAGTTTATCATTAGAAATATTTTTTTTTTTAATTTTCAAACTTTTCAACACATTTCATAAATGTATCTAGTTTATTGTTATAAATATTTTTTTTTGATGTTCAAACTTTTCAACACATTTCATAAGTGTATATAGTTTATCAATAGAAATTTATTTTTTTATTTTCTTTTTGAAATTTTTCAACACATTTCATAAATGTATCTAGTTTATAATTAGAAATATATTTTTTTATTTTATTTTTCAAACGTTTCAGCACATCTCATAAATTGATTGTCAAATCATTAGAAATATTTTTTTTTCTTTTTCAATCTTTTCAACACATGTCATAAATGTATCTACCGGTAGATTATCACTAGAAATATATCTTTTTATTTTCTTGTTCAAACTTTTCAACATATTTCATAAATGTATCTAGTTTATCACTAGAAATATATTTTTTTGATGTTCAAACTTTTCAACACATTTCATAAGTGTATATAGTTTATCAATAGAAATTAATTTTTTGATTTTCTTTTTGAAATTTTTCAACACATTTCATAAATGTATCTAGTTTATCATTAGAAATATATTTTTTTATTTTCTTTTTCAAACATTTCAACACATCTCATAAATTGATTGTCAAATCATTAGAAATATTTTTTTTTATTTTCTTTTTCAAACTTTTCAACACATCTCATAAATGTATCTACCGGTAGTTTATCATTAGAAATAAATTTTTTAATTTTCTTTTTCAATCTTTTCAACACATCTCATAAATGTATCTACCGGTAGATTATCACTAGAATTATATCTTTTCATTTTCTTTTTCAAAATTTTCAACACATTTCATAAATGTATATAGTTTATCATTAGAAATATATTTTTTTAATTATCTTGTTCAAACTTTTCAACATATTTCATAAATGTATCTAGTTTATCATTAGAAATATATTTTTTTGATTTTCAAACTTTTCAACACATTTCATAAGTGTATATAGTTTATCAATAGAAATTTATTTTTTGATTTTCTTTTTGAAACTTTTCAACACATTTCATAAATGTATCTAGTTTTTATCATTAGAAATATATTTCTTTTGATTTTGAAACTTTTCAACACATTTCATAATTGTATCTAGTTTATCATTAGAAATATATTTTTTTGATTTTCAAACTGTTCAACACATCTCCTAAATGTATCTACCGGTAGTTTACCATTAAAAATATATTTTTTAATTTTCTTTTTCAATCTTTTCAACACATGTCATAAATGTATCTACCGGTAGATTATCACTAGAAATATATCTTTTCATTTTCTTTTTCAAACTTTTCAACACATTTCATAAATGTATATAGTTTATCATTAGAAATATTTTTTTTTTAAATTTTCTTGTTCATACTTTTCAACTCATTTCATAAATGTATGTAATTTATCATTAGAAAAATATTTCTTTGATTTTGAAACTTTTCAACACATTTCAGCAATGTATCTAGTTTATCATTAGAAATACATTTTTTTATTTTCTTTTTCAAACTTTTCAACACATCTCATAAATGTATCTACCGGTAGTTTATCATTAGAAATATATTTTTTTATTTTCTTTTTCAAACTTTTCAATACATCTCATAAATGTATCTACCGGTAGATTATCACTAGAATTATATCTTTTCATTTTCTTTCTCAAACTTTTCAACACATTTCATAAATGTATCTAGTTTATCATTAGAAATATTTTTTTTTTTAATTTTCAAACTTTTCAACACATTTCATAAATGTATCTAGTTTATTGTTATAAATATTTTTTTTTGATGTTCAAACTTTTCAACACATTTCATAAGTGTATATAGTTTATCAATAGAAATTTATTTTTTTATTTTCTTTTTGAAATTTTTCAACACATTTCATAAATGTATCTAGTTTATAATTAGAAATATATTTTTTTATTTTATTTTTCAAACGTTTCAGCACATCTCATAAATTGATTGTCAAATCATTAGAAATATTTTTTTTTCTTTTTCAATCTTTTCAACACATGTCATAAATGTATCTACCGGTAGATTATCACTAGAAATATATCTTTTTATTTTCTTGTTCAAACTTTTCAACATATTTCATAAATGTATCTAGTTTATCACTAGAAATATATTTTTTTGATGTTCAAACTTTTCAACACATTTCATAAGTGTATATAGTTTATCAATAGAAATTAATTTTTTGATTTTCTTTTTGAAATTTTTCAACACATTTCATAAATGTATCTAGTTTATCATTAGAAATATATTTTTTTATTTTCTTTTTCAAACATTTCAACACATCTCATAAATTGATTGTCAAATCATTAGAAATATTTTTTTTTATTTTCTTTTTCAAACTTTTCAACACATCTCATAAATGTATCTACCGGTAGTTTATCATTAGAAATAAATTTTTTAATTTTCTTTTTCAATCTTTTCAACACATCTCATAAATGTATCTACCGGTAGATTATCACTAGAATTATATCTTTTCATTTTCTTTTTCAAAATTTTCAACACATTTCATAAATGTATATAGTTTATCATTAGAAATATATTTTTTTAATTATCTTGTTCAAACTTTTCAACATATTTCATAAATGTATCTAGTTTATCATTAGAAATATATTTTTTTGATTTTCAAACTTTTCAACACATTTCATAAGTGTATATAGTTTATCAATAGAAATTTATTTTTTGATTTTCTTTTTGAAACTTTTCAACACATTTCATAAATGTATCTAGTTTTTATCATTAGAAATATATTTCTTTTGATTTTGAAACTTTTCAACACATTTCATAATTGTATCTAGTTTATCATTAGAAATATATTTTTTTGATTTTCAAACTGTTCAACACATCTCCTAAATGTATCTACCGGTAGTTTACCATTAAAAATATATTTTTTAATTTTCTTTTTCAATCTTTTCAACACATGTCATAAATGTATCTACCGGTAGATTATCACTAGAAATATATCTTTTCATTTTCTTTTTCAAACTTTTCAACACATTTCATAAATGTATATAGTTTATCATTAGAAATATTTTTTTTAAATTTTCTTGTTCATACTTTTCAACTCATTTCATAAATATATGTAATTTATCATTAGAAAAATATTTCTTTGATTTTGAAACTTTTCAACACATTTCAGCAATGTATCTAGTTTATCATTAGAAATACATTTTTTTATTTTCTTTTTCAAACTTTTCAACACATCTCATAAATGTATCTACCGGTAGTTTATCATTAGAAATATATTTTTTTATTTTCTTTTTCAAACTTTTCAATACATCTCATAAATGTATCTACCGGTAGATTATCACTAGAATTATATCTTTTCATTTTCTTTCTCAAACTTTTCAACACATTTCATAAATGTATCTAGTTTATCATTAGAAATATATTTTTTTTTAATTTTCAAACTTTTCAACACATTTCATAAATGTATCTAGTTTATTGTTATAAATATTTTTTTTGATGTTCAAACTTTTCAACACATTTCATAAGTGTATATAGTTTATCAATAGAAATTTATTTTTTTATTTTCTTTTTGAAATTTTTCAACACATTTCATAAATGTATCTAGTTTATAATTAGAAATATATTTTTTTATTTTATTTTTCAAACGTTTCAGCACATCTCATAAATTGATTGTCAAATCATTAGAAATATTTTTTTTTCTTTTTCAATCTTTTCAACACATGTCATAAATGTATCTACCGGTAGATTATCACTAGAAATATATCTTTTTATTTTCTTGTTCTAACTTTTCAACATATTTCATAAATGTATGTAGTTTATCAATAGAAATAATTTTTTTTATTTTCAAACTTTTCAACACATTTCATAAATGTATCTAGTTTATCACTAGAAATATATTTTTTTGATGTTCAAACTTTTCAACACATTTCATAAGTGTATATAGTTTATCAATAGAAATTAATTTTTTGATTTTCTTTTTGAAATTTTTCAACACATTTCATAAATGTATCTAGTTTATCATTAGAAATATATTTTTTTATTTTCTTTTTCAAACGTTTCAACACATCTCATAAATTGATTGTCAAATCATTAGAAATATTTTTTTTTATTTTCTTTTTCAAACTTTTCAACACATCTCATAAATGTATCTACCGGTAGTTTATCATTAGAAATAAATTTTTTAATTTTCTTTTTCAATCTTTTCAACACATCTCATAAATGTATCTACCGGTAGATTATCACTAGAATTATATCTTTTCATTTTCTTTTTCAAAATTTTCAACACATTTCATAAATGTATATAGTTTATCATTAGAAATATATTTTTTTAATTTTCTTGTTCAAACTTTTCAACATATTTCATAAATGTATCTAGTTTATCAATAGAAATTTATTTTTTGATTTTCTTTTTGAAACTTTTCAACACATTTCATAAATGTATCTAGTTTTTATCATTAGAAATATATTTCTTTTGATTTTGAAACTTTTTAACACATTTCATAATTGTATCTAGTTTATCATTAGAAATATATTTTTTTGATTTTCAAACTGTTCAACACATCTCCTAAATGTATCTACCGGTAGTTTACCATTAAAAATATATTTTTTAATTTTCTTTTTCAATCTTTTCAACACATGTCATAAATGTATCTACCGGTAGATTATCACTAGAAATATATCTTTTCATTTTCTTTTTCAAACTTTTCAACACATTTCATAAATGTATATAGTTTATCATTAGAAATATTTTTTTTTTAAATTTTCTTGTTCATACTTTTCAACTCATTTCATAAATGTATGTAATTTATCATTAGAAAAATATTTCTTTGATTTTGAAACTTTTCAACACATTTCAGCAATGTATCTAGTTTATCATTAGAAATATTTTTTTTTTTAATTTTCAAACTTTTCAACACATTTCATAAATGTATCTAGTTTATTGTTATAAATATTTTTTTTTGATGTTCAAACTTTTCAACACATTTCATAAGTGTATATAGTTTATCAATAGAAATTTATTTTTTTATTTTCTTTTTGAAATTTTTCAACACATTTCATAAATGTATCTAGTTTATAATTAGAAATATATTTTTTTATTTTATTTTTCAAACGTTTCAGCACATCTCATAAATTGATTGTCAAATCATTAGAAATATTTTTTTTTCTTTTTCAATCTTTTCAACACATGTCATAAATGTATCTACCGGTAGATTATCACTAGAAATATATCTTTTTATTTTCTTGTTCAAACTTTTCAACATATTTCATAAATGTATCTAGTTTATCACTAGAAATATATTTTTTTGATGTTCAAACTTTTCAACACATTTCATAAGTGTATATAGTTTATCAATAGAAATTAATTTTTTGATTTTCTTTTTGAAATTTTTCAACACATTTCATAAATGTATCTAGTTTATCATTAGAAATATATTTTTTATTTTCTTTTTCAAACATTTCAACACATCTCATAAATTGATTGTCAAATCATTAGAAATATTTTTTTTTATTTTCTTTTTCAAACTTTTCAACACATCTCATAAATGTATCTACCGGTAGTTTATCATTAGAAATAAATTTTTTAATTTTCTTTTTCAATCTTTTCAACACATCTCATAAATGTATCTACCGGTAGATTATCACTAGAATTATATCTTTTCATTTTCTTTTTCAAAATTTTCAACACATTTCATAAATGTATATAGTTTATCATTAGAAATATATTTTTTTAATTATCTTGTTCAAACTTTTCAACATATTTCATAAATGTATCTAGTTTATCATTAGAAATATATTTTTTTGATTTTCAAACTTTTCAACACATTTCATAAGTGTATATAGTTTATCAATAGAAATTTATTTTTTGATTTTCTTTTTGAAACTTTTCAACACATTTCATAAATGTATCTAGTTTTTATCATTAGAAATATATTTCTTTTGATTTTGAAACTTTTCAACACATTTCATAATTGTATCTAGTTTATCATTAGAAATATATTTTTTTGATTTTCAAACTGTTCAACACATCTCCTAAATGTATCTACCGGTAGTTTACCATTAAAAATATATTTTTTAATTTTCTTTTTCAATCTTTTCAACACATGTCATAAATGTATCTACCGGTAGATTATCACTAGAAATATATCTTTTCATTTTCTTTTTCAAACTTTTCAACACATTTCATAAATGTATATAGTTTATCATTAGAAATATTTTTTTAAAATTTTCTTGTTCATACTTTTCAACTCATTTCATAAATATATGTAATTTATCATTAGAAAAATATTTCTTTGATTTTGAAACTTTTCAACACATTTCAGCAATGTATCTAGTTTATCATTAGAAATACATTTTTTTATTTTCTTTTTCAAACTTTTCAACACATCTCATAAATGTATCTACCGGTAGTTTATCATTAGAAATATATTTTTTTATTTTCTTTTTCAAACTTTTCAATACATCTCATAAATGTATCTACCGGTAGATTATCACTAGAATTATATCTTTTCATTTTCTTTCTCAAACTTTTCAACACATTTCATAAATGTATCTAGTTTATCATTAGAAATATATTTTTTTTAAATTTTCAAACTTTTCAACACATTTCATAAATGTATCTAGTTTATTGTTATAAATATTTTTTTTGATGTTCAAACTTTTCAACACATTTCATAAGTGTATATAGTTTATCAATAGAAATTTATTTTTTTATTTTCTTTTTGAAATTTTTCAACACATTTCATAAATGTATCTAGTTTATAATTAGAAATATATTTTTTTATTTTATTTTTCAAACGTTTCAGCACATCTCATAAATTGATTGTCAAATCATTAGAAATATTTTTTTTTCTTTTTCAATCTTTTCAACACATGTCATAAATGTATCTACCGGTAGATTATCACTAGAAATATATCTTTTTATTTTCTTGTTCAAACTTTTCAACATATTTCATAAATGTATGTAGTTTATCAATAGAAATAATTTTTTTTATTTTCAAACTTTTCAACACATTTCATAAATGTATCTAGTTTATCACTAGAAATATATTTTTTTGATGTTCAAACTTTTCAACACATTTCATAAGTGTATATAGTTTATCAATAGAAATTAATTTTTTGATTTTCTTTTTGAAATTTTTCAACACATTTCATAAATGTATCTAGTTTATCATTAGAAATATATTTTTTTATTTTCTTTTTCAAACGTTTCAACACATCTCATAAATTGATTGTCAAATCATTAGAAATATTTTTTTTTATTTTCTTTTTCAAACTTTTCAACACATCTCATAAATGTATCTACCGGTAGTTTATCATTAGAAATAAATTTTTTAATTTTCTTTTTCAATCTTTTCAACACATCTCATAAATGTATCTACCGGTAGATTATCACTAGAATTATATCTTTTCATTTTCTTTTTCAAAATTTTCAACACATTTCATAAATGTATATAGTTTATCATTAGAAATATATTTTTTTTATTTTCAAACTTTTCAACACATTTCATAAGTGTATATAGTTTATCAATAGAAATTTATTTTTTGATTTTCTTTTTGAAACTTTTCAACACATTTCATAAATGTATCTAGTTTTTATCATTAGAAATATATTTTTTTTGATTTTGAAACTTTTCAACACATTTCATAATTGTATCTAGTTTATCATTAGAAATATATTTTTTTGATTTTCAAACTGTTCAACACATCTCCTAAATGTATCTACTGGTAGTTTACCATTAAAAATATATTTTTTAATTTTCTTTTTCAATCTTTTCAACACATGTCATAAATGTATCTACCGGTAGATTATCACTAGAAATATATCTTTTCATTTTCTTTTTCAAACTTTTCAACACATTTCATAAATGTATATAGTTTATCATTAGAAATAATTTTTTTAAAATTTTCTTGTTCATACTTTTCAACTCATTTCATAAATGTATGTAATTTATCATTAGAAAAATATTTCTTTGATTTTGAAACTTTTCAACACATTTCAGCAATGTATCTAGTTTATCATTAGAAATACATTTTTTAATTTTCTTTTTCAAACTTTTCAACACATCTCATAAATGTATCTACCGGTAGTTTATCATTAGAAATATATTATTTCATTTTCTTTCTCAAACTTTTCAACACATTTCATAAATGTATGTAGTTTATCATTAGAAATATATTTTTTTTAAATTTTCAAACTTTTCAACACATTTCATAAATGTATCTAGTTTATCACTAGAAATATATATTTTGATTTATTTTTCCAAACTTTACAACACATTTCATAAATGTATCTAGTTTTTCACTAGAATATTTTTTGATTTTCTTTTTCAAACCTTTCAATACATCTCATAAATGTATCTAGTTTATCATTAGAAATATATATTTTGATTTATTTTTCCAAACTTTACAACACATTTCATTAATGTATCTAGTTTTTCACTAAAATTTTTTTTGATTTTCTTTTTCAAACCTTTCAATACATCTCATAAATGTATCTAGTTTATCATTAGAAATATATTTTTTGATTTTGAAACTTTTCAACACATTTCATAAATGTATCTACCAGTAGTTTATTATTAGAAATATATTTTTTCATTTTCTTTTTCAAACTTTTCAACACATCTCATAAATGTATCTACCGGGAGATTATCACTAGAAATATATCTTTTCACTTTCTTTTTCAAACTTTTCACCACATTTCATAAATGTATATATTTTATCATTAGAAATATTTTTTTTCAATTTTCTTGTTCAAACTTGTCAACATATTTCATAAATGTATCTAGTTTATCACTAGAAATATATTTTTTGATTTTCTTTTCCAAACTTTTCAACACATTTCATAAATGTATCTAGTTTATTGTTATAAATATTTTTTTTTGATGTTCAAACTTTTCAACACATTTCATAAGTGTATATAGTTTATCAATAGAAATTTATTTTTTTATTTTCTTTTTGAAATTTTTCAACACATTTCATAAATGTATCTAGTTTATAATTAGAAATATATTTTTTTATTTTATTTTTCAAACGTTTCAGCACATCTCATAAATTGATTGTCAAATCATTAGAAATATTTTTTTTTCTTTTTCAATCTTTTCAACACATCTCATAAATGTATCTACCGGTAGTTTATCATTAGAAATAAATTTTTTAATTTTCTTTTTCAATCTTTTCAACACATCTCATAAATGTATCTACCGGTAGATTATCACTAGAAATATATCTTTTTATTTTCTTGTTCAAACTTTTCAACATATTTCATAAATGTATGTAGTTTATCAATAGAAATAATTTTTTTTATTTTCAAACTTTTCAACACATTTCATAAATGTATCTAGTTTATCACTAGAAATATATTTTTTTGATGTTCAAACTTTTCAACACATTTCATAAGTGTATATAGTTTATCAATAGAAATTAATTTTTTGATTTTCTTTTTGAAATTTTTCAACACATTTCATAAATGTATCTAGTTTATCATTAGAAATATATATTTTTTGATTTTCAAACTTTTCAACACATTTCATAAGTGTATATAGTTTATCAATAGAAATATATTTTTTCATTTTGAAACTTTTCAACACATTTCATAAATGTATCTAGTTTATCATTAGAAATATATTTTTTTATTTTCTTTTTCAAACGTTTCAACACATCTCATAAATTGATTGTCAAATCATTAGAAATATTTTTTTTTATTTTCTTTTTCAAACTTTTCAACACATCTCATAAATGTATCTACCGGTAGTTTATCATTAGAAATAAATTTTTTAATTTTCTTTTTCAATCTTTTCAACACATCTCATAAATGTATCTACCGGTAGATTATCACTAGAATTATATCTTTTCATTTTCTTTTTCAAAATTTTCAACACATTTCATAAATGTATATAGTTTATCATTAGAAATATATTTTTTTAATTTTCTTGTTCAAACTTTTCAACATATTTCATAAATGTATCTAGTTTATCATTAGAAATATATTTTTTTGATTTTCAAACTTTTCAACACATTTCATAAGTGTATATAGTTTATCAATAGAAATTTATTTTTTGATTTTCTTTTTGAAACTTTTCAACACATTTCATAAATGTATCTAGCTTTTATCATTAGAAATATATTTTTTTTGATTTTGAAACTTTTCAACACATTTCATAATTGTATCTAGTTTATCATTAGAAATATATTTTTTTGATTTTCAAACTGTTCAACACATCTCCTAAATGTATCTACCGGTAGTTTACCATTAAAAATATATTTTTTAATTTTCTTTTTCAATCTTTTCAACACATGTCATAAATGTATCTACCGGTAGATTATCACTAGAAATATATCTTTTCATTTTCTTTTTCAAACTTTTCAACACATTTCATAAATGTATATAGTTTATCATTAGAAATATTTTTTTAAAATTTTCTTGTTCATACTTTTCAACTCATTTCATAAATGTATGTAATTTATCATTAGAAAAATATTTCTTTGATTTTGAAACTTTTCAACACATTTCAGCAATGTATCTAGTTTATCATTAGAAATACATTTTTTTATTTTCTTTTTCAAACTTTTCAACACATCTCATAAATGTATCTACCGGTAGTTTATCATTAGAAATATATTTTTTTATTTTCTTTTTCAAACTTTTCAATACATCTCATAAATGTATCTACCGGTAGATTATCACTAGAATTATATCTTTTCATTTTCTTTCTCAAACTTTTCAACACATTTCATAAATGTATCTAGTTTATCATTAGAAATATATTTTTTTTTAATTTTCAAACTTTTCAACACATTTCATAAATGTATCTAGTTTATTGTTATAAATATTTTTTTTTGATGTTCAAACTTTTCAACACATTTCATAAGTGTATATAGTTTATCAATAGAAATTTATTTTTTTATTTTCTTTTTGAAATTTTTCAACACATTTCATAAATGTATCTAGTTTATAATTAGAAATATATTTTTTTATTTTATTTTTCAAACGTTTCAGCACATCTCATAAATTGATTGTCAAATCATTAGAAATATTTTTTTTTCTTTTTCAATCTTTTCAACACATGTCATAAATGTATCTACCGGTAGATTATCACTAGAAATATATCTTTTTATTTTCCTGTTCAAACTTTTCAACATATTTCATAAATGTATGTAGTTTATCAATAGAAATAATTTTTTTTATTTTCAAACTTTTCAACACATTTCATAAATGTATCTAGTTTATCACTAGAAATATATTTTTTTGATGTTCAAACTTTTCAACACATTTCATAAGTGTATATAGTTTATCAATAGAAATTAATTTTTTGATTTTCTTTTTGAAATTTTTCAATACATTTCATAAATGTATCTAGTTTATCATTAGAAATATATTTTTTTATTTTCTTTTTCAAACGTTTCAACACATCTCATAAATTGATTGTCAAATCATTAGAAATATTTTTTTTTTATTTTCTTTTTCAAACTTTTCAACACATCTCATAAATGTATCTACCGGTAGTTTATCATTAGAAATAAATTTTTTAATTTTCTTTTTCAATCTTTTCAACACATCTTATAAATGTATCTACCGGTAGATTATCACTAGAATTATATCTTTTCATTTTCTTTTTCAAAATTTTCAACACATTTCATAAATGTATATAGTTTATCATTAGAAATATATTTTTTTTATTTTCTTGTTCAAACTTTTCAACATATTTCATAAATGTATCTAGTTTATCATTAGAAATATATTTTTTTGATTTTCAAACTTTTCAACACATTTCATAAGTGTATATAGTTTATCAATAGAAATTTATTTTTTGATTTTCTTTTTGAAACTTTTCAACACATTTATAAATGTATCTAGTTTTTATCATTAGAAATATATTTTTTTTGATTTTGAAACTTTTCAACACATTTCATAATTGTATCTAGTTTATCATTAGAAATATATTTTTTTGATTTTCAAACTGTTCAACACATCTCCTAAATGTATCTACCGGTAGTTTACCATTAAAAATATATTTTTTAATTTTCTTTTTCAATCTTTTCAACACATGTCATAAATGCATCTACCGGTAGATTATCACTAGAAATATATCTTTTCATTTTCTTTTTCAAACTTTTCAACACATTTCATAAATGTATATAGTTTATCATTAGAAATATTTTTTTTTAATTTTCTTGTTCATACTTTTCAACTCATTTCATAAATGTATGTAATTTATCATTAGAAAAATATTTCTTTGATTTTGAAACTTTTCAACACATTTCAGCAATGTATCTAGTTTATCATTAGAAACACATTTTTTTATTTTCTTTTTCAAACTTTTCAACACATCTCATAAATGAATATAGTTTATCATTAGAAATATATATTTTGATTTATTTTTCCAAACTTTACAACACATTTCATAAATGTATCTAGTTTTTCACTAGAATATTTTTTGATTTTCTTTTTCAAACCTTTCAATACATCTCATAAATGTATCTAGTTTATCATTAGAAATATATTTTTTGATTTTGAAACTTTTCAACACATTTCATAAATGTATCTACCAGTAGTTTATTATTAGAAATATATTTTTTCATTTTCTTTTTCAAACTTTTCAACACATCTCATAAATGTATCTACCGGGAGATTATCACTAGAAATATATCTTTTCACTTTCTTTTTCAAACTTTTCACCACATTTCATAAATGTATATATTTTATCATTAGAAATATTTTTTTTCAATTTTCTTGTTCAAACTTGTCAACATATTTCATAAATGTATCTAGTTTATCACTAGAAATATATTTTTTGATTTTCTTTTCCAAACTTTTCAACACATTTCATAAATGTATCTAGTTTATTGTTATAAATATTTTTTTTTGATGTTCAAACTTTTCAACACATTTCATAAGTGTATATAGTTTATCAATAGAAATTTATTTTTTTATTTTCTTTTTGAAATTTTTCAACACATTTCATAAATGCATCTAGTTTATAATTAGAAATATATTTTTTTATTTTATTTTTCAAACGTTTCAGCACATCTCATAAATTGATTGTCAAATCATTAGAAATATTTTTTTTTCTTTTTCAATCTTTTCAACACATGTCATAAATGTATCTACCGGTAGATTATCACTAGAAATATATCTTTTTATTTTCTTTCTCAAACTTTTCCACACATTTCATAATTGTATCTAGTTTATCATTAGAAATATATTTTTTTGATTTTCAAACTGTTCAACACATCTCCTAAATGTATCTACCGGTAGTTTACCATTAAAAATATATTTTTTAATTTTCTTTTTCAATCTTTTCAACACATGTCATAAATGCATCTACCGGTAGATTATCACTAGAAATATATCTTTTCATTTTCTTTTTCAAACTTTTCAACACATTTCATAAATGTATATAGTTTATCATTAGAAATATTTTTTTTTAATTTTCTTGTTCATACTTTTCAACTCATTTCATAAATGTATGTAATTTATCATTAGAAAAATATTTCTTTGATTTTGAAACTTTTCAACACATTTCAGCAATGTATCTATTTTATCATTAGAAACACATTTTTTTATTTTCTTTTTCAAACTTTTCAACACATCTCATAAATGAATATAGTTTATCATTAGAAATATATATTTTGATTTATTTTTCCAAACTTTACAACACATTTCATTAATGTATCTAGTTTTTCACTAAAATTTTTTTTGATTTTCTTTTTCAAACCTTTCAATACATCTCATAAATGTATCTAGTTTATCATTAGAAATATATTTTTTGATTTTGAAACTTTTCAACACATTTCATAAATGTATCTACCAGTAGTTTATTATTAGAAATATATTTTTTCATTTTCTTTTTCAAACTTTTCAACACATCTCATAAATGTATCTACCGGGAGATTATCACTAGAAATATATCTTTTCACTTTCTTTTTCAAACTTTTCACCACATTTCATAAATGTATATATTTTATCATTAGAAATATTTTTTTTCAATTTTCTTGTTCAAACTTGTCAACATATTTCATAAATGTATCTAGTTTATCACTAGAAATATATTTTTTGATTTTCTTTTCCAAACTTTTCAACACATTTCATAAATGTATCTAGTTTATCACTAGAAATTTATTTTTTTATTTTCTTTTTGAAATTTTTCAACACATTTCATAAATGTATCTAGTTTATCATTAGAAATATATATTTTTTGATTTTCTTTTTCAAACGTTTCAACACATCTCATAAATTGATTGTCAAATCATTAGAAATATTTTTTTTTATTTTCTTTTTCAAACTTTTCAACACATCTCATAAATGTATCTACCGGTAGTTTATCATTAGAAATAAATTTTTTAATTTTCTTTTTCAATCTTTTCAACACATCTCATAAATGTATCTACCGGTAGATTATCACTAGAATTATATCTTTTCATTTTCTTTTTCAAAATTTTCAACACATTTCATAAATGTATATAGTTTATCATTAGAAATATATTTTTTTTATTTTCTTGTTCAAACTTTTCAACATATTTCATAAATGTATCTAGTTTATCATTAGAAATATATTTTTTTGATTTTCAAACTTTTCAACACATTTCATAAGTGTATATAGTTTATCAATAGAAATTTATTTTTTGATTTTCTTTTTGAAACTTTTCAACACATTTCATAAATGTATCTAGTTTTTATCATTAGAAATATATTTTTTTTGATTTTGAAACTTTTCAACACATTTCATAATTGTATCTAGTTTATCATTAGAAATATATTTTTTTGATTTTCAAACTGTTCAACACATCTCCTAAATGTATCTACCGGTAGTTTACCATTAAAAATATATTTTTTAATTTTCTTTTTCAATCTTTTCAACACATGTCATAAATGCATCTACCGGTAGATTATCACTAGAAATATATCTTTTCATTTTCTTTTTCAAACTTTTCAACACATTTCATAAATGTATATAGTTTATCATTAGAAATATTTTTTTTTAATTTTCTTGTTCATACTTTTCAACTCATTTCATAAATGTATGTAATTTATCATTAGAAAAATATTTCTTTGATTTTGAAACTTTTCAACACATTTCAGCAATGTATCTAGTTTTTCATTAGAAACACATTTTTTTATTTTCTTTTTCAAACTTTTCAACACATCTCATAAATGAATATAGTTTATCATTAGAAATATATATTTTGATTTATTTTTCCAAACTTTACAACACATTTCATAAATGTATCTAGTTTTTCACTAGAATATTTTTTGATTTTCTTTTTCAAACCTTTCAATACATCTCATAAATGTATCTAGTTTATCATTAGAAATATATTTTTTGATTTTGAAACTTTTCAACACATTTCATAAATGTATCTACCAGTAGTTTATTATTAGAAATATATTTTTTCATTTTCTTTTTCAAACTTTTCAACACATCTCATAAATGTATCTACCGGGAGATTATCACTAGAAATATATCTTTTCACTTTCTTTTTCAAACTTTTCACCACATTTCATAAATGTATATATTTTATCATTAGAAATATTTTTTTTCAATTTTCTTGTTCAAACTTGTCAACATATTTCATAAATGTATCTAGTTTATCACTAGAAATATATTTTTTGATTTTCTTTTCCAAACTTTTCAACACATTTCATAAATGTATCTAGTTTATTGTTATAAATATTTTTTTTTGATGTTCAAACTTTTCAACACATTTCATAAGTGTATATAGTTTATCAATAGAAATTTATTTTTTTATTTTCTTTTTGAAATTTTTCAACACATTTCATAAATGTATCTAGTTTATAATTAGAAATATATTTTTTTATTTTATTTTTCAAACGTTTCAGCACATCTCATAAATTGATTGTCAAATCATTAGAAATATTTTTTTTTCTTTTTCAATCTTTTCAACACATGTCATAAATGTATCTACCGGTAGATTATCACTAGAAATATATCTTTTTATTTTCTTTCTCAAACTTTTCAACACATTTCATAATTGTATCTAGTTTATCATTAGAAATATATTTTTTTGATTTTCAAACTGTTCAACACATCTCCTAAATGTATCTACCGGTAGTTTACCATTAAAAATATATTTTTTAATTTTCTTTTTCAATCTTTTCAACACATGTCATAAATGCATCTACCGGTAGATTATCACTAGAAATATATCTTTTCATTTTCTTTTTCAAACTTTTCAACACATTTCATAAATGTATATAGTTTATCATTAGAAATATTTTTTTTTAATTTTCTTGTTCATACTTTTCAACTCATTTCATAAATGTATGTAATTTATCATTAGAAAAATATTTCTTTGATTTTGAAACTTTTCAACACATTTCAGCAATGTATCTATTTTATCATTAGAAACACATTTTTTTATTTTCTTTTTCAAACTTTTCAACACATCTCATAAATGAATATAGTTTATCATTAGAAATATATATTTTGATTTATTTTTCCAAACTTTACAACACATTTCATTAATGTATCTAGTTTTTCACTAAATATTTTTTTGATTTTCTTTTTCAAACCTTTCAATACATCTCATAAATGTATCTAGTTTATCATTAGAAATATATTTTTTGATTTTGAAACTTTTCAACACATTTCATAAATGTATCTACCAGTAGTTTATTATTAGAAATATATTTTTTCATTTTCTTTTTCAAACTTTTCAACACATCTCATAAATGTATCTACCGGGAGATTATCACTAGAAATATATCTTTTCACTTTCTTTTTCAAACTTTTCACCACATTTCATAAATGTATATATTTTATCATTAGAAATATTTTTTTTCAATTTTCTTGTTCAAACTTGTCAACATATTTCATAAATGTATCTAGTTTATCACTAGAAATATATTTTTTGATTTTCTTTTCCAAACTTTTCAACACATTTCATAAATGTATCTAGTTTATTGTTATAAATATTTTTTTTTGATGTTCAAACTTTTCAACACATTTCATAAGTGTATATAGTTTATCAATAGAAATTTATTTTTTTATTTTCTTTTTGAAATTTTTCAACACATTTCATAAATGTATCTAGTTTATAATTAGAAATATATTTTTTTATTTTATTTTTCAAACGTTTCAGCACATCTCATAAATTGATTGTCAAATCATTAGAAATATTTTTTTTTCTTTTTCAATCTTTTCAACACATGTCATAAATGTATCTACCGGTAGATTATCACTAGAAATATATCTTTTTATTTTCTTTCTCAAACTTTTCAACACATTTCATAATTGTATCTAGTTTATCATTAGAAATATATTTTTTTGATTTTCAAACTGTTCAACACATCTCCTAAATGTATCTACCGGTAGTTTACCATTAAAAATATATTTTTTAATTTTCTTTTTCAATCTTTTCAACACATGTCATAAATGCATCTACCGGTAGATTATCACTAGAAATATATCTTTTCATTTTCTTTTTCAAACTTTTCAACACATTTCATAAATGTATATAGTTTATCATTAGAAATATTTTTTTTTAATTTTCTTGTTCATACTTTTCAACTCATTTCATAAATGTATGTAATTTATCATTAGAAAAATATTTCTTTGATTTTGAAACTTTTCAACACATTTCAGCAATGTATCTATTTTATCATTAGAAACACATTTTTTTATTTTCTTTTTCAAACTTTTCAACACATCTCATAAATGAATATAGTTTATCATTAGAAATATATATTTTGATTTATTTTTCCAAACTTTACAACACATTTCATTAATGTATCTAGTTTTTCACAAAAATTTTTTTTGATTTTCTTTTTCAAACCTTTCAATACATCTCATAAATGTATCTAGTTTATCATTAGAAATATATTTTTTGATTTTGAAACTTTTCAACACATTTCATAAATGTATCTACCAGTAGTTTATTATTAGAAATATATTTTTTCATTTTCTTTTTCAAACTTTTCAACACATCTCATAAATGTATCTACCGGGAGATTATCACTAGAAATATATCTTTTCACTTTCTTTTTCAAACTTTTCACCACATTTCATAAATGTATATATTTTATCATTAGAAATATTTTTTTTCAATTTTCTTGTTCAAACTTGTCAACATATTTCATAAATGTATCTAGTTTATCACTAGAAATATATTTTTTGATTTTCTTTTCCAAACTTTTCAACACATTTCATAAATGTATCTAGTTTATTGTTATAAATATTTTTTTTTGATGTTCAAACTTTTCAACACATTTCATAAGTGTATATAGTTTATCAATAGAAATTTATTTTTTTATTTTCTTTTTGAAATTTTTCAACACATTTCATAAATGTATCTAGTTTATAATTAGAAATATATTTTTTTATTTTATTTTTCAAACGTTTCAGCACATCTCATAAATTGATTGTCAAATCATTAGAAATATTTTTTTTTCTTTTTCAATCTTTTCAACACATGTCATAAATGTATCTACCGGTAGATTATCACTAGAAATATATCTTTTTATTTTCTTGTTCAAACTTTTCAACATATTTCATAAATGTATGTAGTTTATCAATAGAAAAATTTTTTTTTATTTTCAAACTTTTCAACACATTTCATAAATGTATCTAGTTTATCACTAGAAATATATTTTTTTGATGTTCAAACTTTTCAACACATTTCATAAGTGTATATAGTTTATCAATAGAAATTAATTTTTTGATTTTCTTTTTGAAATTTGTCAACACATTTCATAAATGTATCTAGTTTATCATTAGAAATATATATTTTTTGATTTTAAAACTTTTCAACACATTTCATAAGTGTATATAGTTTATCAATAGAAATATATTTTTTCATTTTGAAACTTTTCAACACATTTCATAAATGTATCTAGTTTATCATTAGAAATATATTTTTTTATTTTCTTTTTCAAACGTTTCAACACATCTCATAAATTGATTGTCAAATCATTAGAAATATTTTTTTTTATTTTCTTTTTCAAACTTTTCAACACATCTCATAAATGTATCTACCGGTAGTTTATCATTAGAAATAAATTTTTTAATTTTCTTTTTCAATCTTTTCAACACATCTCATAAATGTATCTACCGGTAGATTATCACTAGAATTATATCTTTTCATTTTCTTTTTCAAAATATTCAACACATTTCATAAATGTATATAGTTTATCATTAGAAATATATTTTTTTTATTTTCTTGTTCAAACTTTTCAACATATTTCATAAATGTATCTAGTTTATCATTAGAAATATATTTTTTTGATTTTCAAACTTTTCAACACATTTCATAAGTGTATATAGTTTATCAATAGAAATTTATTTTTTGATTTTCTTTTTGAAACTTTTCAACACATTTCATAAATGTATCTAGTTTTTATCATTAGAAATATATTTTTTTTGATTTTGAAACTTTTCAACACATTTCATAATTGTATCTAGTTTATCATTAGAAATATATTTTTTTGATTTTCAAACTGTTCAACACATCTCCTAAATGTATCTACCGGTAGTTTACCATTAAAAATATATTTTTTAATTTTCTTTTTCAATCTTTTCAACACATGTCATAAATGCATCTACCGGTAGATTATCACTAGAAATATATCTTTTCATTTTCTTTTTCAAACTTTTCAACACATTTCATAAATGTATATAGTTTATCATTAGAAATATTTTTTTTTAATTTTCTTGTTCATACTTTTCAACTCATTTCATAAATGTATGTAATTTATCATTAGAAAAATATTTCTTTGATTTTGAAACTTTTCAACACATTTCAGCAATGTATCTAGTTTATCATTAGAAACACATTTTTTTATTTTCTTTTTCAAACTTTTCAACACATCTCATAAATGAATATAGTTTATCATTAGAAATATATATTTTGATTTATTTTTCCAAACTTTACAACACATTTCATAAATGTATCTAGTTTTTCACTAGAATATTTTTTGATTTTCTTTTTCAAACCTTTCAATACATCTCATAAATGTATCTAGTTTATCATTAGAAATATATTTTTTGATTTTGAAACTTTTCAACACATTTCATAAATGTATCTACCAGTAGTTTATTATTAGAAATATATTTTTTCATTTTCTTTTTCAAACTTTTCAACACATCTCATAAATGTATCTACCGGGAGATTATCACTAGAAATATATCTTTTCACTTTCTTTTTCAAACTTTTCACCACATTTCATAAATGTATATATTTTATCATTAGAAATATTTTTTTTCAATTTTCTTGTTCAAACTTGTCAACATATTTCATAAATGTATCTAGTTTATCACTAGAAATATATTTTTTGATTTTCTTTTCCAAACTTTTCAACACATTTCATAAATGTATCTAGTTTATTGTTATAAATATTTTTTTTTGATGTTCAAACTTTTCAACACATTTCATAAGTGTATATAGTTTATCAATAGAAATTTATTTTTTTATTTTCTTTTTGAAATTTTTCAACACATTTCATAAATGTATCTAGTTTATAATTAGAAATATATTTTTTTATTTTATTTTTCAAACGTTTCAGCACATCTCATAAATTGATTGTCAAATCATTAGAAATATTTTTTTTTCTTTTTCAATCTTTTCAACACATGTCATAAATGTATCTACCGGTAGATTATCACTAGAAATATATCTTTTTATTTTCTTTCTCAAACTTTTCAACACATTTCATAATTGTATCTAGTTTATCATTAGAAATATATTTTTTTGATTTTCAAACTGTTCAACACATCTCCTAAATGTATCTACCGGTAGTTTACCATTAAAAATATATTTTTTAATTTTCTTTTTCAATCTTTTCAACACATGTCATAAATGCATCTACCGGTAGATTATCACTAGAAATATATCTTTTCATTTTCTTTTTCAAACTTTTCAACACATTTCATAAATGTATATAGTTTATCATTAGAAATATTTTTTTTTAATTTTCTTGTTCATACTTTTCAACTCATTTCATAAATGTATGTAATTTATCATTAGAAAAATATTTCTTTGATTTTGAAACTTTTCAACACATTTCAGCAATGTATCTATTTTATCATTAGAAACACATTTTTTTATTTTCTTTTTCAAACTTTTCAACACATCTCATAAATGAATATAGTTTATCATTAGAAATATATATTTTGATTTATTTTTCCAAACTTTACAACACATTTCATTAATGTATCTAGTTTTTCACTAAAATTTTTTTTGATTTTCTTTTTCAAACCTTTCAATACATCTCATAAATGTATCTAGTTTATCATTAGAAATATATTTTTTGATTTTGAAACTTTTCAACACATTTCATAAATGTATCTACCAGTAGTTTATTATTAGAAATATATTTTTTCATTTTCTTTTTCAAACTTTTCAACACATCTCATAAATGTATCTACCGGGAGATTATCACTAGAAATATATCTTTTCACTTTCTTTTTCAAACTTTTCACCACATGTCATAAATGTATATATTTTATCATTAGAAATATTTTTTTTCAATTTTCTTGTTCAAACTTGTCAACATATTTCATAAATGTATCTAGTTTATCACTAGAAATATATTTTTTGATTTTCTTTTCCAAACTTTTCAACACATTTCATAAATGTATCTAGTTTATTGTTATAAATATTTTTTTTTGATGTTCAAACTTTTCAACACATTTCATAAGTGTATATAGTTTATCAATAGAAATTTATTTTTTTATTTTCTTTTTGAAATTTTTCAACACATTTCATAAATGTATCTAGTTTATAATTAGAAATATATTTTTTTATTTTATTTTTCAAACGTTTCAGCACATCTCATAAATTGATTGTCAAATCATTAGAAATATTTTTTTTTCTTTTTCAATCTTTTCAACACATGTCATAAATGTATCTACCGGTAGATTATCACTAGAAATATATCTTTTTATTTTCTTGTTCAAACTTTTCAACATATTTCATAAATGTATGTAGTTTATCAATAGAAATAATTTTTTTTATTTTCAAACTTTTCAACACATTTCATAAATGTATCTAGTTTATCACTAGAAATATATTTTTTTGATGTTCAAACTTTTCAACACATTTCATAAGTGTATATAGTTTATCAATAGAAATTTATTTTTTTATTTTCTTTTTGAAATTTTTCAACACATTTCATAAATGTATCTAGTTTATAATTAGAAATATATTTTTTTATTTTATTTTTCAAACGTTTCAGCACATCTCATAAATTGATTGTCAAATCATTAGAAATATTTTTTTTTCTTTTTCAATCTTTTCAACACATGTCATAAATGTATCTACCGGTAGATTATCACTAGAAATATATCTTTTTATTTTCTTTCTCAAACTTTTCAACACATTTCATAATTGTATCTAGTTTATCATTAGAAATATATTTTTTTGATTTTCAAACTGTTCAACACATCTCCTAAATGTATCTACCGGTAGTTTACCATTAAAAATATATTTTTTAATTTTCTTTTTCAATCTTTTCAACACATGTCATAAATGCATCTACCGGTAGATTATCACTAGAAATATATCTTTTCATTTTCTTTTTCAAACTTTTCAACACATTTCATAAATGTATATAGTTTATCATTAGAAATATTTTTTTTTAATTTTCTTGTTCATACTTTTCAACTCATTTCATAAATGTATGTAATTTATCATTAGAAAAATATTTCTTTGATTTTGAAACTTTTCAACACATTTCAGCAATGTATCTATTTTATCATTAGAAACACATTTTTTTATTTTCTTTTTCAAACTTTTCAACACATCTCATAAATGAATATAGTTTATCATTAGAAATATATATTTTGATTTATTTTTCCAAACTTTACAACACATTTCATTAATGTATCTAGTTTTTCACTAAAATTTTTTTTGATTTTCTTTTTCAAACCTTTCAATACATCTCATAAATGTATCTAGTTTATCATTAGAAATATATTTTTTGATTTTGAAACTTTTCAACACATTTCATAAATGTATCTACCAGTAGTTTATTATTAGAAATATATTTTTTCATTTTCTTTTTCAAACTTTTCAACACATCTCATAAATGTATCTACCGGGAGATTATCACTAGAAATATATCTTTTCACTTTCTTTTTCAAACTTTTCACCACATTTCATAAATGTATATATTTTATCATTAGAAATATTTTTTTTCAATTTTCTTGTTCAAACTTGTCAACATATTTCATAAATGTATCTAGTTTATCACTAGAAATATATTTTTTGATTTTCTTTTCCAAACTTTTCAACACATTTCATAAATGTATCTAGTTTATTGTTATAAATATTTTTTTTTGATGTTCAAACTTTTCAACACATTTCATAAGTGTATATAGTTTATCAATAGAAATTTATTTTTTTATTTTCTTTTTGAAATTTTTCAACACATTTCATAAATGTATCTAGTTTATAATTAGAAATATATTTTTTAATTTTATTTTTCAAACGTTTCAGCACATCTCATAAATTGATTGTCAAATCATTAGAAATATTTTTTTTTCTTTTTCAATCTTTTCAACACATGTCATAAATGTATCTACCGGTAGATTATCACTAGAAATATATCTTTTTATTTTCTTGTTCAAACTTTTCAACATATTTCATAAATGTATGTAGTTTATCAATAGAAATAATTTTTTTTATTTTCAAACTTTTCAACACATTTCATAAATGTATCTAGTTTATCACTAGAAATATATTTTTTTGATGTTCAAACTTTTCAACACATTTCATAAGTGTATATAGTTTATCAATAGAAATTAATTTTTTGATTTTCTTTTTGAAATTTTTCAACACATTTCATAAATGTATCTAGTTTATCATTAGAAATATATATTTTTTGATTTTAAAACTTTTCAACACATTTCATAAGTGTATATAGTTTATCAATAGAAATATATTTTTTCATTTTGAAACTTTTCAACACATTTCATAAATGTATCTAGTTTATCATTAGAAATATATTTTTTTATTTTCTTTTTCAAACGTTTCAACACATCTCATAAATTGATTGTCAAATCATTAGAAATATTTTTTTTTATTTTCTTTTTCAAACTTTTCAACACATCTCATAAATATATCTACCGGTAGTTTATCATTAGAAATAAATTTTTTAATTTTCTTTTTCAATCTTTTCAACACATCTCATAAATGTATCTACCGGTAGTTTATCATTAGAAATAAATTTTTTAATTTTCTTTTTCAAACTTTTCAACACATCTCATAAATGTATCTACCGGGAGATTATCACTAGAAATATATCTTTTCACTTTCTTTTTCAAACTTTTCACCACATTTCATAAATGTATATATTTTATCATTAGAAATATTTTTTTTCAATTTTCTTGTTCAAACTTGTCAACACATTTCATAAATGTATCTAGTTTATAATTAGAAATATATTTTTTTATTTTATTTTTCAAACGTTTCAGCACATCTCATAAATTGATTGTCAAATCATTAGAAATATTTTTTTTTCTTTTTCAATCTTTTCAACACATGTCATAAATGTATCTACCGGTAGATTATCACTAGAAATATATCTTTTTATTTTCTTTCTCAAACTTTTCAACACATTTCATAATTGTATATAGTTTATCATTAGAAATATATTTTTTTTATTTTCTTGTTCAAACTTTTCAACATATTTCATAAATGTATCTAGTTTATCATTAGAAATATATTTTTTTGATTTTCAAACTTTTCAACACATTTCATAAGTGTATATAGTTTATCAATAGAAATTTATTTTTTGATTTTCTTTTTGAAACTTTTCAACACATTTCATAAATGTATCTAGTTTTTATCATTAGAAATATATTTTTTTTGATTTTGAAACTTTTCAACACATTTCATAATTGTATCTAGTTTATCATTAGAAATATATTTTTTTGATTTTCAAACTGTTCAACACATCTCCTAAATGTATCTACCGGTAGTTTACCATTAAAAATATATTTTTTAATTTTCTTTTTCAATCTTTTCAACACATGTCATAAATGCATCTACCGGTAGATTATCACTAGAAATATATCTTTTCATTTTCTTTTTCAAACTTTTCAACACATTTCATAAATGTATATAGTTTATCATTAGAAATATTTTTTTTTAATTTTCTTGTTCATACTTTTCAACTCATTTCATAAATGTATGTAATTTATCATTAGAAAAATATTTCTTTGATTTTGAAACTTTTCAACACATTTCAGCAATGTATCTATTTTATCATTAGAAACACATTTTTTTATTTTCTTTTTCAAACTTTTCAACACATCTCATAAATGAATATAGTTTATCATTAGAAATATATATTTTGATTTATTTTTCCAAACTTTACAACACATTTCATTAATGTATCTAGTTTTTCACTAAAATTTTTTTTGATTTTCTTTTTCAAACCTTTCAATACATCTCATAAATGTATCTAGTTTATCATTAGAAATATATTTTTTGATTTTGAAACTTTTCAACACATTTCATAAATGTATCTACCAGTAGTTTATTATTAGAAATATATTTTTTCATTTTCTTTTTCAAACTTTTCAACACATCTCATAAATGTATCTACCGGGAGATTATCACTAGAAATATATCTTTTCACTTTCTTTTTCAAACTTTTCACCACATTTCATAAATGTATATATTTTATCATTAGAAATATTTTTTTTCAATTTTCTTGTTCAAACTTGTCAACATATTTCATAAATGTATCTAGTTTATCACTAGAAATATATTTTTTGATTTTCTTTTCCAAACTTTTCAACACATTTCATAAATGTATCTAGTTTATTGTTATAAATATTTTTTTTTGATGTTCAAACTTTTCAACACATTTCATAAGTGTATATAGTTTATCAATAGAAATTTATTTTTTTATTTTCTTTTTGAAATTTTTCAACACATTTCATAAATGTATCTAGTTTATAATTAGAAATATATTTTTTTATTTTATTTTTCAAACGTTTCAGCACATCTCATAAATTGATTGTCAAATCATTAGAAATATTTTTTTTTCTTTTTCAATCTTTTCAACACATGTCATAAATGTATCTACCGGTAGATTATCACTAGAAATATATCTTTTTATTTTCTTGTTCAAACTTTTCAACATATTTCATAAATGTATGTAGTTTATCAATAGAAATAATTTTTTTTATTTTCAAACTTTTCAACACATTTCATAAATGTATCTAGTTTATCACTAGAAATATATTTTTTTGATGTTCAAACTTTTCAACACATTTCATAAGTGTATATAGTTTATCAATAGAAATTAATTTTTTGATTTTCTTTTTGAAATTTTTCAACACATTTCATAAATGTATCTAGTTTATCATTAGAAATATATTTTTTTATTTTCTTTTTCAAACGTTTCAACACATCTCATAAATTGATTGTCAAATCATTAGAAATATTTTTTTTTATTTTCTTTTTCAAACTTTTCAACACATCTCATAAATGTATCTACCGGTAGTTTATCATTAGAAATAAATTTTTTAATTTTCTTTTTCAATCTTTTCAACACATCTCATAAATGTATCTACCGGTAGATTATCACTAGAATTATATCTTTTCATTTTCTTTTTCAAAATTTTCAACACATTTCATAAATGTATATAGTTTATCATTAGAAATATATTTTTTTTATTTTCTTGTTCAAACTTTTCAACATATTTCATAAATGTATCTAGTTTATCATTAGAAATATATTTTTTTGATTTTCAAACTTTTCAACACATTTCATAAGTGTATATAGTTTATCAATAGAAATTTATTTTTTGATTTTCTTTTTGAAACTTTTCAACACATTTCATAAATGTATCTAGTTTTTATCATTAGAAATATATTTTTTTTGATTTTGAAACTTTTCAACACATTTCATAATTGTATCTAGTTTATCATTAGAAATATATTTTTTTGATTTTCAAACTGTTCAACACATCTCCTAAATGTATCTACCGGTAGTTTACCATTAAAAATATATTTTTTAATTTTCTTTTTCAATCTTTTCAACACATGTCATAAATGCATCTACCGGTAGATTATCACTAGAAATATATCTTTTCATTTTCTTTTTCAAACTTTTCAACACATTTCATAAATGTATATAGTTTATCATTAGAAATATTTTTTTTTAATTTTCTTGTTCATACTTTTCAACTCATTTCATAAATGTATGTAATTTATCATTAGAAAAATATTTCTTTGATTTTGAAACTTTTCAACACATTTCAGCAATGTATCTAGTTTATCATTAGAAACACATTATTTTATTTTCTTTTTCAAACTTTTCAACACATCTCATAAATGAATATAGTTTATCATTAGAAATATATATTTTGATTTATTTTTCCAAACTTTACAACACATTTCATAAATGTATCTAGTTTTTCACTAGAATATTTTTTGATTTTCTTTTTCAAACCTTTCAATACATCTCATAAATGTATCTAGTTTATCATTAGAAATATATTTTTTGATTTTGAAACTTTTCAACACATTTCATAAATGTATCTACCAGTAGTTTATTATTAGAAATATATTTTTTCATTTTCTTTTTCAAACTTTTCAACACATCTCATAAATGTATCTACCGGGAGATTATCACTAGAAATATATCTTTTCACTTTCTTTTTCAAACTTTTCACCACATTTCATAAATGTATATATTTTATCATTAGAAATATTTTTTTTCAATTTTCTTGTTCAAACTTGTCAACATATTTCATAAATGTATCTAGTTTATCACTAGAAATATATTTTTTGATTTTCTTTTCCAAACTTTTCAACACATTTCATAAATGTATCTAGTTTATTGTTATAAATATTTTTTTTTGATGTTCAAACTTTTCAACACATTTCATAAGTGTATATAGTTTATCAATAGAAATTTATTTTTTTATTTTCTTTTTGAAATTTTTCAACACATTTCATAAATGTATCTAGTTTATAATTAGAAATATATTTTTTTATTTTATTTTTCAAACGTTTCAGCACATCTCATAAATTGATTGTCAAATCATTAGAAATATTTTTTTTTCTTTTTCGATCTTTTCAACACATGTCATAAATGTATCTACCGGTAGATTATCACTAGAAATATATCTTTTTATTTTCTTTCTCAAACTTTTCAACACATTTCATAATTGTATCTAGTTTATCATTAGAAATATATTTTTTTGACTTTCAAACTGTTCAACACATCTCCTAAATGTATCTACCGGTAGTTTACCATTAAAAATATATTTTTTAATTTTCTTTTTCAATCTTTTCAACACATGTCATAAATGCATCTACCGGTAGATTATCACTAGAAATATATCTTTTCATTTTCTTTTTCAAACTTTTCAACACATTTCATAAATGTATATAGTTTATCATTAGAAATATTTTTTTTTAATTTTCTTGTTCATACTTTTCAACTCATTTCATAAATGTATGTAATTTATCATTAGAAAAATATTTCTTTGATTTTGAAACTTTTCAACACATTTCAGCAATGTATCTAGTTTATCATTAGAAACACATTTTTTTATTTTCTTTTTCAAACTTTTCAACACATCTCATAAATGAATATAGTTTATCATTAGAAATATATATTTTGATTTATTTTTCCAAACTTTACAACACATTTCATAAATGTATCTAGTTTTTCACTAGAATATTTTTTGATTTTCTTTTTCAAACCTTTCAATACATCTCATAAATGTATCTAGTTTATCATTAGAAATATATTTTTTGATTTTGAAACTTTTCAACACATTTCATAAATGTATCTACCAGTAGTTTATTATTAGAAATATATTTTTTCATTTTCTTTTTCAAACTTTTCAACACATCTCATAAATGTATCTACCGGGAGATTATCACTAGAAATATATCTTTTCACTTTCTTTTTCAAACTTTTCACCACATTTCATAAATGTATATATTTTATCATTAGAAATATTTTTTTTCAATTTTCTTGTTCAAACTTGTCAACATATTTCATAAATGTATCTAGTTTATCACTAGAAATATATTTTTTGATTTTCTTTTCCAAACTTTTCAACACATTTCATAAATGTATCTAGTTTATTGTTATAAATATTTTTTTTTGATGTTCAAACTTTTCAACACATTTCATAAGTGTATATAGTTTATCAATAGAAATTTATTTTTTTATTTTCTTTTTGAAATTTTTCAACACATTTCATAAATGTATCTAGTTTATAATTAGAAATATATTTTTTAATTTTATTTTTCAAACGTTTCAGCACATCTCATAAATTGATTGTCAAATCATTAGAAATATTTTTTTTTCTTTTTCAATCTTTTCAACACATGTCATAAATGTATCTACCGGTAGATTATCACTAGAAATATATCTTTTTATTTTCTTGTTCAAACTTTTCAACATATTTCATAAATGTATGTAGTTTATCAATAGAAATAATTTTTTTTATTTTCAAACTTTTCAACACATTTCATAAATGTATATAGTTTATCAATAGAAATTAATTTTTTGATTTTCTTTTTGAAATTTTTCAACACATTTCATAAATGTATCTAGTTTATCATTAGAAATATATATTTTTTGATTTTAAAACTTTTCAACACATTTCAGCAATGTATCTAGTTTATCATTAGAAACACATTTTTTTATTTTCTTTTTCAAACTTTTCAACACATCTCATAAATGAATATAGTTTATCATTAGAAATATATATTTTGATTTATTTTTCCAAACTTTACAACACATTTCATAAATGTATCTAGTTTTTCACTAGAATATTTTTTGATTTTCTTTTTCAAACCTTTCAATACATCTCATAAATGTATCTAGTTTATCATTAGAAATATATTTTTTGATTTTGAAACTTTTCAACACATTTCATAAATGTATCTACCAGTAGTTTATTATTAGAAATATATTTTTTCATTTTCTTTTTCAAACTTTTCAACACATCTCATAAATGTATCTACCGGGAGATTATCACTAGAAATATATCTTTTTATTTTCTTGTTCAAACTTTTCAACATATTTCATAAATGTATGTAGTTTATCAATAGAAATAATTTTTTTTATTTTCAAACTTTTCAACACATTTCATAAGTGTATATAGTTTATCAATAGAAATTAATTTTTTGATTTTCTTTTTGAAATTTTTCAACACATTTCATAAATGTATCTAGTTTATCATTAGAAATATATATTTTTTGATTTTAAAACTTTTCAACACATTTCATAAGTGTATATAGTTTATCAATAGAAATATATTTTTTCATTTTGAAACTTTTCAACACATTTCATAAATGTATCTAGTTTATCATTAGAAATATATTTTTTTATTTTCTTTTTCAAACGTTTCAACACATCTCATAAATTGATTGTCAAATCATTAGAAATATTTTTTTTTATTTTCTTTTTCAAACTTTTCAACACATCTCATAAATGTATCTACCGGTAGTTTATCATTAGAAATAAATTTTTTAATTTTCTTTTTCAATCTTTTCAACACATCTCATAAATGTATCTACCGGTAGATTATCACTAGAATTATATCTTTTCATTTTCTTTTTCAAAATTTTCAACACATTTCATAAATGTATATAGTTTATCATTAGAAATATATTTTTTTAATTTTCATGTTCAAACTTTTCAACATATTTCATAAATGTATCTAGTTTATCATTAGAAATATATTTTTTTGATTTTCAAACTTTTCAACACATTTCATAAGTGTATATAGTTTATCAATAGAAATTTATTTTTTGATTTTCTTTTTGAAACTTTTCAACACATTTCATAAATGTATCTAGTTTTTATCATTAGAAATATATTTCTTTTAATTTTGAAACTTTTCAACACATTTCATAATTGTATCTAGTTTATCATTAGAAATATATTTTTTTGATTTTATTTTTCAAACGTTTCAGCACATCTCATAAATTGATTGTCAAATCATTAGAAATATTTTTTTTTCTTTTTCAATCTTTTCAACACATGTCATAAATGTATCTACCGGTAGATTATCACTAGAAATATATCTTTTCATTTTCTTTTTCAAACTTTTCAACACATTTCATAAATGTATATAGTTTATCATTAGAAATATTTTTTTAAAATTTTCTTGTTCATACTTTTCAACTCATTTCATAAATGTATGTAATTTATCATTAGAAAAATATTTCTTTGATTTTGAAACTTTTCAACACATTTCAGCAATGTATCTAGTTTATCATTAGAAATACATTTTTTTATTTTCTTTTTCAAACTTTTCAACACATCTCATAAATGTATCTACCGGTAGTTTATCATTAGAAATATATTTTTTTATTTTCTTTTTCAAACTTTTCAATACATCTCATAAATGTATCTACCGGTAGATTATCACTAGAATTATATCTTTTCATTTTCTTTCTCAAACTTTTCAACACATTTCATAAATGTATCTAGTTTATCATTAGAAATATATTTTTTTTTAATTTTCAAACTTTTCAACACATTTCATAAATGTATCTAGTTTATTGTTATAAATATTTTTTTTTGATGTTCAAACTTTTCAACACATTTCATAAGTGTATATAGTTTATCAATAGAAATTTATTTTTTTATTTTCTTTTTGAAATTTTTCAACACATTTCATAAATGTATCTAGTTTATAATTAGAAATATATTTTTTTATTTTATTTTTCAAACGTTTCAGCACATCTCATAAATTGATTGTCAAATCATTAGAAATATTTTTTTTTCTTTTTCAATCTTTTCAACACATGTCATAAATGTATCTACCGGTAGATTATCACTAGAAATATATCTTTTTATTTTCTTGTTCAAACTTTTCAACATATTTCATAAATGTATGTAGTTTATCAATAGAAATAATTTTTTTTATTTTCAAACTTTTCAACACATTTCATAAATGTATCTACCAGTAGTTTATTATTAGAAATATATTTTTTCATTTTCTTTTTCAAACTTTTCAACACATCTCATAAATGTATCTACCGGGAGATTATCACTAGAAATATATCTTTTCACTTTCTTTTTCAAACTTTTCACCACATTTCATAAATGTATATATTTTATCATTAGAAATATTTTTTTTCAATTTTCTTGTTCAAACTTGTCAACATATTTCATAAATGTATCTAGTTTATCACTAGAAATATATTTTTTGATTTTCTTTTCCAAACTTTTCAACACATTTCATAAATGTATCTAGTTTATTGTTATAAATATTTTTTTTTGATGTTCAAACTTTTCAACACATTTCATAAGTGTATATAGTTTATCAATAGAAATTTATTTTTTTATTTTCTTTTTGAAATTTTTCAACACATTTCATAAATGTATCTAGTTTATAATTAGAAATATATTTTTTTATTTTATTTTTCAAACGTTTCAGCACATCTCATAAATTGATTGTCAAATCATTAGAAATATTTTTTTTTCTTTTTCAATCTTTTCAACACATGTCATAAATGTATCTACCGGTAGATTATCACTAGAAATATATCTTTTTATTTTCTTGTTCAAACTTTTCAACATATTTCATAAATGTATGTAGTTTATCAATAGAAATAATTTTTTTTATTTTCAAACTTTTCAACACATTTCATAAGTGTATATAGTTTATCAATAGAAATTAATTTTTTGATTTTCTTTTTGAAATTTTTCAACACATTTCATAAATGTATCTAGTTTATCATTAGAAATATATATTTTTTGATTTTAAAACTTTTCAACACATTTCATAAGTGTATATAGTTTATCAATAGAAATATATTTTTTCATTTTGAAACTTTTCAACACATTTCATAAATGTATCTAGTTTATCATTAGAAATATATTTTTTTATTTTCTTTTTCAAACGTTTCAACACATCTCATAAATTGATTGTCAAATCATTAGAAATATTTTTTTTTATTTTCTTTTTCAAACTTTTCAACACATCTCATAAATGTATCTACCGGTAGTTTATCATTAGAAATAAATTTTTTAATTTTCTTTTTCAATCTTTTCAACACATCTCATAAATGTATCTACCGGTAGATTATCACTAGAATTATATCTTTTCATTTTCTTTTTCAAAATTTTCAACACATTTCATAAATGTATATAGTTTATCATTAGAAATATATTTTTTTAATTTTCATGTTCAAACTTTTCAACATATTTCATAAATGTATCTAGTTTATCATTAGAAATATATTTTTTTGATTTTCAAACTTTTCAACACATTTCATAAGTGTATATAGTTTATCAATAGAAATTTATTTTTTGATTTTCTTTTTGAAACTTTTCAACACATTTCATAAATGTATCTAGTTTTTATCATTAGAAATATATTTCTTTTAATTTTGAAACTTTTCAACACATTTCATAATTGTATCTAGTTTATCATTAGAAATATATTTTTTTGATTTTATTTTTCAAACGTTTCAGCACATCTCATAAATTGATTGTCAAATCATTAGAAATATTTTTTTTTCTTTTTCAATCTTTTCAACACATGTCATAAATGTATCTACCGGTAGATTATCACTAGAAATATATCTTTTCATTTTCTTTTTCAAACTTTTCAACACATTTCATAAATGTATATAGTTTATCATTAGAAATATTTTTTTTAAATTTTCTTGTTCATACTTTTCAACTCATTTCATAAATGTATGTAATTTATCATTAGAAAAATATTTCTTTGATTTTGAAACTTTTCAACACATTTCAGCAATGTATCTAGTTTATCATTAGAAATACATTTTTTTATTTTCTTTTTCAAACTTTTCAACACATCTCATAAATGTATCTACCGGTAGTTTATCATTAGAAATATATTTTTTTATTTTCTTTTTCAAACTTTTCAATACATCTCATAAATGTATCTACCGGTAGATTATCACTAGAATTATATCTTTTCATTTTCTTTCTCAAACTTTTCAACACATTTCATAAATGTATCTAGTTTATCATTAGAAATATATTTTTTTTTAATTTTCAAACTTTTCAACACATTTCATAAATGTATCTAGTTTATTGTTATAAATATTTTTTTTTGATGTTCAAACTTTTCAACACATTTCATAAGTGTATATAGTTTATCAATAGAAATTTATTTTTTTATTTTCTTTTTGAAATTTTTCAACACATTTCATAAATGTATCTAGTTTATAATTAGAAATATATTTTTTAATTTTATTTTTCAAACGTTTCAGCACATCTCATAAATTGATTGTCAAATCATTAGAAATATTTTTTTTTCTTTTTCAATCTTTTCAACACATGTCATAAATGTATCTACCGGTAGATTATCACTAGAAATATATCTTTTTATTTTCTTGTTCAAACTTTTCAACATATTTCATAAATGTATGTAGTTTATCAATAGAAATAATTTTTTTTATTTTCAAACTTTTCAACACATTTTATTAATGTATCTAGTTTATCACTAGAAATATATTTTTTTGATGTTCAAACTTTTCAACACATTTCATAAGTGTATATAGTTTATCAATAGAAATTAATTTTTTGATTTTCTTTTTGAAATTTTTCAACACATTTCATAAATGTATCTAGTTTATCATTAGAAATATATTTTTTTATTTTCTTTTTCAAACGTTTCAACACATCTCATAAATTGATTGTCAAATCATTAGAAATATTTTTTTTTATTTTTCAATCTTTTCAACACATGTCATAAATGTATCTACCGGTAGTTTATCATTAGAAATAAATTTTTTAATTTTCTTTTTCAATCTTTTCAACACATCTCATAAATGTATCTACCGGTAGATTATCACTAGAATTATATCTTTTCATTTTCTTTTTCAAAATTTTCAACACATTTCATAAATGTATATAGTTTATCATTAGAAATATATTTTTTTAATTTTCTTGTTCAAACTTTTCAACACATTTCATAAATGTATCTAGTTTTTATCATTAGAAATATATTTTTTTTGATTTTGAAACTTTTCAACACATTTCATAATTGTATCTAGTTTATCATTAGAAATATATTTTTTTGATTTTCAAACTGTTCAACACATCTCCTAAATGTATCTACCGGTAGTTTACCATTAAAAATATATTTTTTAATTTTCTTTTTCAATCTTTTCAACACATGTCATAAATGTATCTACCGGTAGATTATCACTAGAAATATATCTTTTCATTTTCTTTTTCAAACTTTTCAACACATTTCATAAATGTATATAGTTTATCATTAGAAATATTTTTTTTAAATTTTCTTGTTCATACTTTTCAACTCATTTCATAAATGTATGTAATTTATCATTAGAAAAATATTTCTTTGATTTTGAAACTTTTCAACACATTTCAGCAATGTATCTAGTTTATCATTAGAAACACATTTTTTTATTTTCTTTTTCAAACTTTTCAACACATCTCATAAATGTATCTACCGGTAGTTTATCATTAGAAATATATTTTTTTATTTTCTTTTTCAAACTTTTCAATACATCTCATAAATGTATCTACCGGTAGATTATCACTAGAATTATATATTTTCATTTTCTTTCTCAAACTTTTCAACACATTTCATAAATGTATCTAGTTTATCATTAGAAATATATTTTTTTTTAATTTTCAAACTTTTCAACACATTTCATAAATGTATCTAGTTTATCACTAGAAATATATATTTTGATTTATTTTTCCAAACTTTACAACACATTTCATAAATGTATCTAGTTTTTCACTAGAATATTTTTTGATTTTCTTTTTCAAACCTTTCAATACATCTCATAAATGTATCTAGTTTATCATTAGAAATATATTTTTTGATTTTGAAACTTTTCAACACATTTCATAAATGTATCTACCAGTAGTTTATTATTAGAAATATATTTTTTCATTTTCTTTTTCAAACTTTTCAACACATCTCATAAATGTATCTACCGGGAGATTATCACTAGAAATATATCTTTTCACTTTCTTTTTCAAACTTTTCAACACATTTCATAAAAGTATATATTTTATCATTAGAAATATTTTTTGTTTTTATTTTCTTGTTCAAACTTTTCAACACATTTCATAAATGAATATAGTTTATCATTAGAAATATATTTTTTTTATTTTCATGTCCAAACTTTTCAACATATTTCATAAATGTATATAGTTTATCACTAGAAATATATTTTTTGATTTTCTTTTTCAAACTTTTCAACACATATCATAAATGTATCTACCGGTAGTTTATAATTAGAAATATATTTTTTTATTTTATTTTTTAACTTTTCAACACTTCTCATAAATGAATCTACCAGTAGTTTATCATTAGAAAAATATTTTTTAATTTTCTTTTTCAAACTTTTCAACACTTCTCATAAATGTATCTACCGGTAGTTTATCACTAGAAATATATTTTTTTATTTTATTTTTTAACTTTTCAACACTTATCATAAATGAATCTACCAGTAGTTTATCATTAGAAAAATATTTTTTTATTTTCTTTTTCAAACTTTTCAACACATCTCATAAATGTATCTACAGGTAGTTTATCATTAGAAATATATTTTTTGATTTTCTTTTCCAAACTTTTCAACACATTTCATAAATGTATCTAGTTTATTGTTATAAATATTTTTTTTTGATGTTCAAACTTTTCAACACATTTCATAAGTGTATATAGTTTTTCAATAGAAATTTATTTTTTGATTTTCTTTTTGAAATTTTTCAACACATTTCATAAATGTATCTAGTTTATCATTAGAAATATATTTTTTTGATTTTGAAACTTTTCAACAAATCTCATAAATGTATCTAATTTATAATTTAAAAAATATTTCTTTGATTTTGAAACTTTTCAACACATTTCATAAATGTATCTAGTTTATAATTAGAAATATATTTTTTTATTTTATTTTTCAAACGTTTCAGCACATCTCATAAATTGATTGTCAAATCATTAGAAATATTTTTTTTTCTTTTTCAATCTTTTCAACACATGTCATAAATGTATCTACCGGTAGATTATCACTAGAAATATATCTTTTCATTTTCTTGTTCAAACTTTTCAACATATTTCATAAATGTATGTAGTTTATCAATAGAAATAATTTTTTTTATTTTCAAACTTTTCAACACATTTCATTAATGTATCTAGTTTATCACTAGAAATATATTTTTTTGATGTTCAAACTTTTCAACACATTTCATAAGTGTATATAGTTTATCAATAGAAATTAATTTTTTGATTTTCTTTTTGAAATTTTTCAACACATTTCATAAATGTATCTAGTTTATCATTAGAAATATATTTTTTTATTTTCTTTTTCAAACGTTTCAACACATCTCATAAATTGATTGTCAAATCATTAGAAATATTTTTTTTTATTTTTCAATCTTTTCAACACATGTCATAAATGTATCTACCGGTAGTTTATCATTAGAAATAAATTTTTTAATTTTCTTTTTCAATCTTTTCAACACATCTCATAAATGTATCTACCGGTAGATTATCACTAGAATTATATCTTTTCATTTTCTTTTTCAAAATTTTCAACACATTTCATAAATGTATATAGTTTATCATTAGAAATATATTTTTTTAATTTTCTTGTTCAAACTTTTCAACACATTTCATAAATGTATCTAGTTTTTATCATTAGAAATATATTTTTTTTGATTTTGAAACTTTTCAACACATTTCATAATTGTATCTAGTTTATCATTAGAAATATATTTTTTTGATTTTCAAACTGTTCAACACATCTCCTAAATGTATCTACCGGTAGTTTACCATTAAAAATATATTTTTTAATTTTCTTTTTCAATCTTTTCAACACATGTCATAAATGTATCTACCGGTAGATTATCACTAGAAATATATCTTTTCATTTTCTTTTTCAAACTTTTCAACACATTTCATAAATGTATATAGTTTATCATTAGAAATATTTTTTTTTAATTTTCTTGTTCATACTTTTCAACTCATTTCATAAATGTATGTAATTTATCATTAGAAAAATATTTCTTTGATTTTGAAACTTTTCAACACATTTCAGCAATGTATCTAGTTTATCATTAGAAACACATTTTTTTATTTTCTTTTTCAAACTTTTCAACACATCTCATAAATGTATCTACCGGTAGTTTATCATTAGAAATATATTTTTTTATTTTCTTTTTCAAACTTTTCAATACATCTCATAAATGTATCTACCGGTAGATTATCACTAGAATTATATATTTTCATTTTCTTTCTCAAACTTTTCAACACATTTCATAAATGTATCTAGTTTATCATTAGAAATATATTTTTTTTTAATTTTCAAACTTTTCAACACATTTCATAAATGTATCTAGTTTATCACTAGAAATATATATTTTGATTTATTTTTCCAAACTTTACAACACATTTCATAAATGTATCTAGTTTTTCACTAGAATATTTTTTGATTTTCTTTTTCAAACCTTTCAATACATCTCATAAATGTATCTAGTTTATCATTAGAAATATATTTTTTGATTTTGAAACTTTTCAACACATTTCATAAATGTATCTACCAGTAGTTTATTATTAGAAATATATTTTTTCATTTTCTTTTTCAAACTTTTCAACACATCTCATAAATGTATCTACCGGGAGATTATCACTAGAAATATATCTTTTCACTTTCTTTTTCAAACTTTTCAACACATTTCATAAAAGTATATATTTTATCATTAGAAATATTTTTTGTTTTTATTTTCTTGTTCAAACTTTTCAACACATTTCATAAATGAATATAGTTTATCATTAGAAATATATTTTTTTTATTTTCATGTCCAAACTTTTCAACATATTTCATAAATGTATATAGTTTATCATTAGAAATATATTTTTTGATTTTCTTTTTCAAACTTTTCAACACATATCATAAATGTATCTACCGGTAGTTTATAATTAGAAATATATTTTTTTATTTTATTTTTTAACTTTTCAACACTTCTCATAAATGAATCTACCAGTAGTTTATCATTAGAAAAATATTTTTTAATTTTCTTTTTCAAACTTTTCAACACTTCTCATAAATGTATCTACCGGTAGTTTATCACTAGAAATATATTTTTTTATTTTATTTTTTAACTTTTCAACACTTATCATAAATGAATCTACCAGTAGTTTATCATTAGAAAAATATTTTTTTATTTTCTTTTTCAAACTTTTCAACACATCTCATAAATGTATCTACAGGTAGTTTATCATTAGAAATATATTTTTTGATTTTCTTTTCCAAACTTTTCAACACATTTCATAAATGTATCTAGTTTATTGTTATAAATATTTTTTTTTGATGTTCAAACTTTTCAACACATTTCATAAGTGTATATAGTTTTTCAATAGAAATTTATTTTTTGATTTTCTTTTTGAAATTTTTCAACACATTTCATAAATGTATCTAGTTTATCATTAGAAATATATTTTTTTGATTTTGAAACTTTTCAACAAATCTCATAAATGTATCTAATTTATAATTTAAAAAATATTTCTTTGATTTTGAAACTTTTCAACACATTTCATAAATGTATCTAGTTTATAATTAGAAATATATTTTTTTATTTTATTTTTCAAACGTTTCAGCACATCTCATAAATTGATTGTCAAATCATTAGAAATATTTTTTTTTCTTTTTCAATCTTTTCAACACATGTCATAAATGTATCTACCGGTAGATTATCACTAGAAATATATCTTTTTATTTTCTTGTTCAAACTTTTCAACATATTTCATAAATGTATGTAGTTTATCACTAGAAATATATTTTTTGATTTTCAAACTTTTCAACACATTTCATAAATGTATCTAGTTTATCACTAGAAATATATTTTTTTGATGTTCAAACTTTTCAACACATTTCATAAGTGTATATAGTTTATCAATAGAAATATATTTTTTCATTTTGAAACTTTTCAACACATTTCATAAATGTATCTAGTTTATCATTAGAAATATATTTTTTATTTTCTTTTTCAAACGTTTCAACACATCTCATAAATTGATTGTCAAATCATTAGAAATATTTTTTTTTCTTTTTCAATCTTTTCAACACATGTCATAAATGTATCTACCGGTAGATTATCACTAGAAATATATCTTTTCATTTTCTTGTTCAAACTTTTCAACATATTTCATAAATGTATGTAGTTTATCAATAGAAATAATTTTTTTTATTTTCAAACTTTTCAACACATTTCATTAATGTATCTAGTTTATCACTAGAAATATATTTTTTTGATGTTCAAACTTTTCAACACATTTCATAAGTGTATATAGTTTATCAATAGAAATTAATTTTTTGATTTTCTTTTTGAAATTTTTCAACACATTTCATAAATGTATCTAGTTTATCATTAGAAATATATTTTTTTATTTTCTTTTTCAAACGTTTCAACACATCTCATAAATTGATTGTCAAATCATTAGAAATATTTTTTTTTATTTTTCAATCTTTTCAACACATGTCATAAATGTATCTACCGGTAGTTTATCATTAGAAATAAATTTTTTAATTTTCTTTTTCAATCTTTTCAACACATCTCATAAATGTATCTACCGGTAGATTATCACTAGAATTATATCTTTTCATTTTCTTTTTCAAAATTTTCAACACATTTCATAAATGTATATAGTTTATCATTAGAAATATATTTTTTTAATTTTCTTGTTCAAACTTTTCAACACATTTCATAAATGTATCTAGTTTTTATCATTAGAAATATATTTTTTTTGATTTTGAAACTTTTCAACACATTTCATAATTGTATCTAGTTTATCATTAGAAATATATTTTTTTGATTTTCAAACTGTTCAACACATCTCCTAAATGTATCTACCGGTAGTTTACCATTAAAAATATATTTTTTAATTTTCTTTTTCAATCTTTTCAACACATGTCATAAATGTATCTACCGGTAGATTATCACTAGAAATATATCTTTTCATTTTCTTTTTCAAACTTTTCAACACATTTCATAAATGTATATAGTTTATCATTAGAAATATTTTTTTTTAATTTTCTTGTTCATACTTTTCAACTCATTTCATAAATGTATGTAATTTATCATTAGAAAAATATTTCTTTGATTTTGAAACTTTTCAACACATTTCAGCAATGTATCTAGTTTATCATTAGAAACACATTTTTTTATTTTCTTTTTCAAACTTTTCAACACATCTCATAAATGTATCTACCGGTAGTTTATCATTAGAAATATATTTTTTTATTTTCTTTTTCAAACTTTTCAATACATCTCATAAATGTATCTACCGGTAGATTATCACTAGAATTATATATTTTCATTTTCTTTCTCAAACTTTTCAACACATTTCATAAATGTATCTAGTTTATCATTAGAAATATATTTTTTTTTAATTTTCAAACTTTTCAACACATTTCATAAATGTATCTAGTTTATCACTAGAAATATATATTTTGATTTATTTTTCCAAACTTTACAACACATTTCATAAATGTATCTAGTTTTTCACTAGAATATTTTTTGATTTTCTTTTTCAAACCTTTCAATACATCTCATAAATGTATCTAGTTTATCATTAGAAATATTTTTTTGATTTTGAAACTTTTCAACACATTTCATAAATGTATCTACCAGTAGTTTATTATTAGAAACTCAGGTACATTGCCTCAAGATCTAAAAGATGCTTCTATAGTGCACCTATATAAAGGCAAAGGTACCAAACAGTCTTGCGATAATCATAGGGGCATATCACTTTTGTCTATAGCTGGTAAAATTCTCGCTCGTGTCATACTCAACAGATTAAATAATTCTCTACTAAACGAGCTACTCCCAGAGAGTCAGTGCGGTTTTCGTGCAGGTCGTGGTACAGTTGATATGATATTCTCTGCACGACAAATTCAGGAAAAGTCACAAGAGCAACATAGTGAACTCTTAGCAACATTTGTGGACTTAACTAAAGCATTCGATACCGTTAACAGAGAAGGACTGTGGAAGGTGCTTACAAAGTTCGGATGCCCCCCAAAACTTGTCACTGTGATACGACAATTTCATGACGGTATGATGGCTAGTGTTATCTGCGACGGAGGAGTATCTCCTGCATTCCCTGTCACAAATGGTGTAAAGCAGGGATGTGTGCTGGCCCCTACTCTTTTCAGCCTGTTATTTACAGCCATGTTAACGGAAACACACCATAGTAATGAAACAGCAGGCATAATGATCAATTACAGAACGGATGGTGGTCTTTTCAATTTACGTCGTCTAAAAGCAAACACGAAAACTAAATCTAGTACTGTTAGAGAATTACTTTATGCTGACGACTGTGCATTGTATGCTGACTCTGTCGTAAACATGCAGAGCACCATAGACCGCTTCTCAAAGGCCTGCAACAACTTTGGTCTCACTATTAACACCAAAAAAACAGAAGTCATGCACCAAGCAACATCAAATAGCCAACATACTGCTACTTCCATCATCGTCAATAAGGAAAAACTGCAGGTAGTCGACAATTTTACTTACCTTGGAAGCACTCTCTCTCGCGATGTCAACATTGATGTGGAAGTTAACAAGAGACTGGCAAAAGCTAGTGCTGTATTTGGCGGATTACGCAAAAATGTATGGGACAGAAGAGGTATAAGAACAACCACCAAACTACAAGTATATCATGCTGCTGTTATACCAACCTTACTATACGCCTGCGAAACGTGGACAGTGTATGCTAGACATGCAAGAAAGTTAAATCATTTCCACCTTACCTGCCTACGTAAATTACTAAACATCCATTGGTGGGACAAAGTACCAGACTACGAGGTCTTGGAAAAATCAACCTCAATAAGCATCCACACAATACTTATGAAGGCGCAGGCACGCTGGGCAGGCCATCTTGTGCGCATGGAGAACTCGCGATTGCCAAAACAAATATATTATGGAGAACTCAAGGCAGGATTTCGAAAAGCTGGTGGACAGAAAAAGCGTTTCAAAGACACGCTCAAGTCATCCTTGAAACATCTTAACATTGACGTAGGTGCTTGGGAGAGCCTCGCTCAGGATAGAACGGCTTGGCGTTACAGCATTAGAACGGGAGCACTAGCGGCAGAAGAATTCAGACAAGAAACTGCAAGACAGAAGCGGACACGTAGAAAAGAAAAAACATCTCAACCTCACACAGATACATTCTATTGTTGTCAATTCTGTAAAAGAACATTTTGTGCGCGCATTGGACTTGCTAGTCATTTAAAAACGCACTATTAACTTTATTATTTTATTATTTATTGTTATTATTATTATGGTTGAGTTTTTGGTCATCGTCGATCACGACGGACGAACATCATCATTATTAGAAATATATTTTTTCATTTTCTTTTTCAAACTTTTCAACACATCTCATAAATGTATCTACCGGGAGATTATCACTAGAAATATATCTTTTCACTTTCTTTTTCAAACTTTTCAACACATTTCATAAAAGTATATATTTTATCATTAGAAATATTTTTTGTTTTTATTTTCTTGTTCAAACTTTTCAACACATTTCATAAATGAATTTAGTTTATCATTAGAAATATATTTTTTTTATTTTCATGTCCAAACTTTTCAACATATTTCATAAATGTATATAGTTTATCACTAGAAATATATTTTTTGATTTTCTTTTTCAAACTTTTCAACACATATCATAAATGTATCTACCGGTAGTTTATAATTAGAAATATATTTTTTTATTTTATTTTTTAACTTTTCAACACTTCTCATAAATGAATCTACCAGTAGTTTATCATTAGAAAAATATTTTTTAATTTTCTTTTTCAAACTTTTCAACACATCTCATAAATGTATCTACAGGTAGTTTATCATTAGAAATATATTTTTTGATTTTCTTTTCCAAACTTTTCAACACATTTCATAAATGTATCTAGTTTATTGTTATAAATATTTTTTTTTGATGTTCAAACTTTTCAACACATTTCATAAGTGTATATAGTTTTTCAATAGAAATTTATTTTTTGATTTTCTTTTTGAAATTTTTCAACACATTTCATAAATGTATCTAGTTTATCATTAGAAATATATTTTTTTGATTTTGAAACTTTTCAACAAATCTCATAAATGTATCTAATTTATAATTTAAAAAATATTTCTTTGATTTTGAAACTTTTCAACACATTTCATAAATGTATCTAGTTTATAATTAGAAATATATTTTTTTATTTTATTTTTCAAACGTTTCAGCACATCTCATAAATTGATTGTCAAATCATTAGAAATATTTTTTTTTCTTTTTCAATCTTTTCAACACATGTCATAAATGTATCTACCGGTAGATTATCACTAGAAATATATCTTTTTATTTTCTTGTTCAAACTTTTCAACATATTTCATAAATGTATGTAGTTTATCACTAGAAATATATTTTTTGATTTTCAAACTTTTCAACACATTTCATAAATGTATCTAGTTTATCACTAGAAATATATTTTTTTGATGTTCAAACTTTTCAACACATTTCATAAGTGTATATAGTTTATCAATAGAAATTAATTTTTTGATTTTCTTTTTGAAATTTTTCAACACATTTCATAAATGTATCTAGTTTATCATTAGAAATATATTTTTTTGATTTTCAAACTTTTCAACACATTTCATAAGTGTATATAGTTTATCAATAGAAATATATTTTTTCATTTTGAAACTTTTCAACACATTTCATAAATGTATCTAGTTTATCATTAGAAATATATTTTTTATTTTCTTTTTCAAACGTTTCAACACATCTCATAAATTGATTGTCAAATCATTAGAAATATTTTTTTTTATTTTCTTTTTCAAACTTTTCAACACATCTCATAAATGTATCTACCGGTAGTTTATCATTAGAAATAAATTTTTAAATTTTCTTTTTCAATCTTTTCAACACATCACATAAATGTATCTACCGGTAGATTATCACTAGAATTATATCTTTTCATTTTCTTTTTCAAACTTTTCAACACATTTCATAAATGTATATAGTTTATCATTAGAAATATATTTTTTTTATTTTCTTGTTCAAACTTTTCAACATATTTCATAAATGTATCTAGTTTATCATTAGAAATATATTTTTTTGATTTTCAAACTTTTCAACACATTTCATAAGTGTATATAGTTTATCAATAGAAATTTATTTTTTGATTTTCTTTTTGAAACTTTTCAACACATTTCATAAATGTATCTAGTTTTTATCATTAGAAATATATTTTTTTTGATTTTGAAACTTTTCAACACATTTAATAATTGTATATAGTTTATCATTAGAAATATTTTTTTTTAATTTTCCTGTTCATACTTTTCAACTCATTTCATAAATGTATGTAATTTATCATTAGAAAAATATTTCTTTGATTTTGAAACTTTTCAACACATTTCAGCAATGTATCTAGTTTATCATTAGAAATACATTTTTTAATTTTCTTTTTCAAACTTTTCAACACATCTCATAAATGTATCTACCGGTAGTTTATCATTAGAAATATATTTTTTTATTTTCTTTTTCAAACTTTTCAATACATCTCATAAATGTATCTACCGGTAGATTATCACTAGAAATATATATTTTCATTATCTTTCTCAAACTTTTCAACACATTTCATAAATGTATCTAGTTTATCATTAGAAATATATTTTTTTTAATTTTCAAACTTTTCAACACATTTCATAAATGTATCTAGTTTATCACTAGAAATATATATTTTGATTTATTTTTCCAAACTTTACAACACATTTCATAAATGTATCTAGTTTTTCACTAGAATATTTTTTGATTTTCTTTTTCAAACCTTTCAATACATCTCATAAATGTATCTAGTTTATCATTAGAAATATATTTTTTGATTTTGAAACTTTTCAACACATTTCATAAATGTATCTACCAGTAGTTTATTATTAGAAATATATTTTTTCATTTTCTTTTTCAAACTTTTCAACACATCTCATAAATGTATCTACCGGGAGATTATCACTAGAAATATATCTTTTCACTTTCTTGTTCAAACTTTTCAATACATTTCATAAATGAATATAGTTTATCATTAGAAATATATTTTTTTTATTTTCATGTCCAAACTTTTCAACATATTTCATAAATGTATATAGTTTATCACTAGAAATATATTTTTTGATTTTATTTTTTAAACTTTTCAACACATATCATAAATGTATCTACCGGTAGTTTATAATTAGAAATATATTTTTTTATTTTATTTTTTAACTTTTCAACACTTCTCATAAATGAATCTACCAGTAGTTTATCATTAGAAAAATATTTTTTAATTTTCTTTTTCAAACTTTTCAACACTTCTCATAAATGTATCTACAGGTAGTTTATCACTAGAAATACATTTTTTGAATTTCTTTTTCAAACTTTTCAACACATCTCATAAATGTATCTACAGGTAGTTTATCATTAGAAATATATTTTTTTATTTTCTTTTTCAAACTTTTCAACACTTCTCATAAATGTATCTACCGGTAGTTTATCACTAGAAATATATTTTTTTATTTTCTTTTTCAATCTTTTCAACACATCTCATAAATGTATCTACCGGTAGATTATATCTTTTCATTTTCTTTTTCAAACTTTTCAACACATTTCATAAATGTATATAGTTTATCATTAGAAATATATTTTTTTAATTTTCTTGTTCAAACTTTTCAACATATTTCATAAATGTATCTAGTTTATCATTAGAAATATATTTTTTTGATTTTCAAACTTTTCAACACATTTCATAAGTGTATATAGTTTATCAATAGAAATTAATTTTTTGATTTTCTTTTTGAAACTTTTCAACACATTTCATAAATGTATCTTGTTTATTATTAGACATATATTCTTTATTTTCTTTTTCAAACTTTTCAACAAATCTCATAAATGTATCTAGTTTATCATTAGAAATATATTTTTCTGATTTTCAAACTGTTCAACACATCTCATAAGTGTATCTACCGGTAGAGTATCACTAGAAATATATTTTTTGATTTTCATTTTCAAACTTTTCAACACATTTCATAAATGTATATAGTTTATCATTAGAAATATATTTTTTTGATTTTCAAACTTTTCAACACATTTCATAAGTGTATATAGTTTATCAATAGAAATTTATTTTTTGATTTTCTTTTTGAAACTTTTCAACACATTTCATAAATGTATCTAGTTTTTATCATTAGAAATATATTTATTTTATTTTGAAACTTTTCAACACATTTCATAAATGTATCTAGTTTATCATTAGAAATATATTTTTTTGATTTTCAAACTGTTCAACACATCTCATAAATGTATCTACCGGTAGATTATCACTAGAAATATATCTTTTCATTTTCTTTTTCAAACTTTTCAACACATTTCATAAATGTATATAGTTTATCATTAGAAATATTTTTTTTTTAATTTTCTTTTTCAAACTTTTCAACACATTTCATAAATGAATATAGTTTATCATTAGAAATATATTTTTTTTATTTTCATGTCCAAACTTTTCAACATATTTCATAAATGTATATAGTTTATCACTAGAAATATATTTTTTGATTTTCTTTTTCAAACTTTTCAACACATCTCATAAATGTATCTACCGGTAGTTTATAATTAGAAATATATTTTTTTATTTTATTTTTTAACTTTTCAACACTTATTATAAATGAATCTACCAGTAGTTTATCATTAGAAAAATATTTTTTTATTTTCTTTTTCAAACTTTTCAACACATCTCATAAATGTATCTACAGGTAGTTTATCATTAGAAATATATTTTTTGATTTTCTTTTCCAAACTTTTCAACACATTTCATAAATGTATCTAGTTTATTGTTATAAATATTTTTTTTTGATGTTCAAACTTTTCAACACATTTCATAAGTGTATATAGTTTATCAATAGAAATTAATTTTTTCATTTTGAAACTTTTCAACACATTTCATAAATGTATCTAGTTTATCATTAGAAATATATTTTTTTATTTTCTTTTTCAAACGTTTCAACACATCTCATAAATTGATTGTCAAATCATTAGAAATATTTTTTTTTATTTTCTTTTTCAAACTTTTCAACACATCTCATAAATGTATCTACCGGTAGTTTATCATTAGAAATAAATTTTTTAATTTTCTTTTTCAATCTTTTCAACACATCTCATAAATGTATCTACCGGTAGATTATCACTAGAATTATATCTTTTCATTTTCTTTTTCAAACTTTTCAACACATTTCATAAATGTATATAGTTTATCATTAGAAATATATTTTTTTTATTTTCTTGTTCAAACTTTTCAACATATTTCATAAATGTATCTAGTTTATCATTAGAAATATATTTGTTTGATTTTCAAACTTTTCAACACATTTCATAAGTGTATATAGTTTATCAATAGAAATTTATTTTTTGATTTTCTTTTTGAAACTTTTCAACACATTTCATAAATGTATCTAGTTTTTATCATTAGAAATATATTTTTTTTGATTTTGAAACTTTTCAACAAATTTCATAATTGTATCTAGTTTATCATTAGAAATATATTTTTTGATTTTCAAACTGTTCAATACATTTCATAAATGTATCTAGTTTATAATTAGAAATATATTTTTTTTTAATTTTCAAACTTTTCAACACATTTCATAAATGTATCTAGTTTATCACTAGAAATATATATTTTGATTTATTTTTCCAAACTTTACAACACATTTCATAAATGTATCTAGTTTTTCACTAGAATATTTTTTGATTTTCTTTTTCAAACCTTTCAATACATCTCATAAATGTATCTAGTTTATCATTAGAAATATATTTTTTGATTTTGAAACTTTTCAACACATTTCATAAATGTATCTACCAGTAGTTTATTATTAGAAATATATTTTTTCATTTTCTTTTTCAAACTTTTCAACACATCTCATAAATGTATCTACCGGGAGATTATCACTAGAAATATATCTTTTCCCTTTCTTTTTCAAACTTTTCAACACATTTCATAAATGTATATATTTTATCATTAGAAATATTTTTTTTTTATTTTCTTGTTCAAACTTTTCAACACATTTCATAAATGAATATAGTTTATCATTAGAAATATATTTTTTTATTTTCATGTCCAAACTTTTCAACATATTTCATAAATGTATATAGTTTATCACTAGAAATATATTTTTTGATTTTCTTTTTCAAACTTTTCAACACATATCATAAATGTATCTACCGGTAGTTTATAATTAGAAATATATTTTTTTATTTTATTTTTTAACTTTTCAACACTTCTCATAAATGAATCTACCAGTAGTTTATCATTAGAAAAATATTTTTTAATTTTCTTTTTCAAACTTTTCAACACTTCTCATAAATGTATCTACAGGTAGTTTATCACTAGAAATACATTTTTTGAATTTCTTTTTCAAACTTTTCAACACATCTCATAAATGTATCTACAGGTAGTTTATCATTAGAAATATATTTTTTTATTTTCTTTTTCAAACGTTTCAACACATCTCATAAATTGATTGTCAAATCATTAGAAATATTTTTTTTTATTTTCTTTTTCAAACTTTTCAACACATCTCATAAATGTATCTACCGGTAGTTTATCATTAGAAATAAATTTTTTAATTTTCTTTTTCAATCTTTTCAACACATCTCATAAATGTATCTACCGGTAGATTATCACTAGAATTATATCTTTTCATTTTCTTTTTCAAACTTTTCAACACATTTCATAAATGTATATAGTTTATCATTAGAAATATATTTTTTTTATTTTCTTGTTCAAACTTTTCAACATATTTCATAAATGTATCTAGTTTATCATTAGAAATATATTTTTTTGATTTTCAAACTTTTCAACACATTTCATAAGTGTATATAGTTTATCAATAGAAATATATTTTTTGATTTTCTTTTTGAAACTTTTCAACACATTTCATAAATGTATCTAGTTTTTATCATTAGAAATATATTTTTTTTGATTTTGAAACTTTTCAACACATTTCATAATTGTATCTAGTTTATCATTAGAAATATATTTTTTTGATTTTCAAACTGTTCAATACATTTCATAAATGTATCTAGTTTATAATAAGAAATATATTTTTTTTTAATTTTCAAACTTTTCATCACATTTCATAAATGTATCTAGTTTATCACTAGAAATATATTTTTTTATTTTCTTTTTCAATCTTTTCAACACATCTCATAAATGTATCTACCGGTAGATTATATCTTTTCATTTTCTTTTTCAAACTTTTCAACACATTTCATAAATGTATCTTGTTTATTATTAGACATATATTCTTTATTTTCTTTTTCAAACTTTTCAACACATCTCATAAATGTATCTAGTTTATCATTAGAAATATATTTTTTTGATTTTCAAACTGTTCAACACATCTCATAAGTGTATCTACCGGTAGAGTATCACTAGAAATATATTTTTTGATTTTCATTTTCAAACTTTTCAACACATTTCATAAATGTATATAGTTTATCATTAGAAATATATTTTTTTTATTTTCTTGTTCAAACTTTTCAACATATTTCATAAATGTATCTAGTTTATCATTAGAAATATATTTTTTTGATTTTCAAACTTTTCAACACATTTCATAAGTGTATATAGTTTATCAATAGAAATTTATTTTTTGATTTTCTTTTTGAAACTTTTCAACACATTTCATAAATGTATCTAGTTTATCATTAGAAATATATTTTTTTGATTTTCAAACTGTTCAACACATCTCATAAATGTATCTACCGGTAGATTATCACTAGAAATATATCTTTTCATTTTCTTTTTCAAACTTTTCAACACATTTCATAAATGTATATAGTTTATCATTAGAAATATTTTTTTTTAAATTTTCTTTTTCAAACTTTTCAACACATTTCATAAATGAATATAGTTTATCATTAGAAATATATTTTTTTTATTTTCATGTCCAAACTTTTCAACATATTTCATAAATGTATATAGTTTATCACTAGAAATATATTTTTTGATTTTCTTTTTCAAACTTTTCAACACATCTCATAAATGTATCTACCGGTAGTTTATAATTAGAAATATATTTTTTTATTTTATTTTTTAACTTTTCAACACTTATTATAAATGAATCTACCAGTAGTTTATCATTAGAAAAATATTTTTTTATTTTCTTATTGAAACTTTTCAACACATCTCATAAATGTATCTACAGGTAGTTTATCATTAGAAATATATTTTTTGATTTTCTTTTCCAAACTTTTCAACACATTTCATAAATGTATCTAGTTTATCATTAGAAATATATTATTTTATTTTCTTTTTCAAACGTTTCAACACATCTCATAAATTGATTGTCAAATCATTAGAAATATTTTTTTTTATTTTCTTTTTCAAACTTTTCAACACATCTCATAAATGTATCTACCGGTAGTTTATCATTAGAAATAAATTTTTTAATTTTCTTTTTCAATCTTTTCAACACATCTCATAAATGTATCTACCGGTAGATTATCACTAGAAATATATCTTTTCATTTTCTTTCTCAAACTTTTCAACACATTTCATAAATGTATCTAGTTTATCATTAGAAATATATTTTTTGATTTTGAAACTTTTCAACACATTTCATAAATGTATCTACCAGTAGTTTATTATTAGAAATATATTTTTTCATTTTCTTTTTCAAACTTTTCAACACATCTCATAAATGTATCTACCGGCAGATTATCACTAGAAATATATCTTTTCACTTTCTTTTTCAAACTTTTCAATACATTTCATAAATGTATATATTTTATCATTAGAAATATATTTTTTTTTAATTTTCAAACTTTTCAACACATTTCATAAATGTATCTAGTTTATCACTAGAAATATATATTTTGATTTATTTTTCCAAACTTTACAACACATTTCATAAATGTATCTAGTTTTTCACTAGAATATTTTTTGATTTTCTTTTTCAAACCTTTCAATACATCTCATAAATGTATCTAGTTTATCATTAGAAATATATTTTTTGATTTTGAAACTTTTCAACACATTTCATAAATGTATCTACCAGTAGTTTATTATTAGAAATATATTTTTTCATTTTCTTTTTCAAACTTTTCAACACATCTCATAAATGTATCTACCGGGAGATTATCACTAGAAATATATCTTTTCACTTTCTTTTTCAAACTTTTCAACACATTTCTTAAATGTATATATTTTATCATTAGAAATATTTTTTTTTTATTTTCTTGTTCAAACTTTTCAACACATTTCATAAATGAATATAGTTTATCATTAGAAATATATTTTTTTATTTTCATGTCCAAACTTTTCAACATATTTCATAAATGTATATAGTTTATCACTAGAAATATATTTTTTGATTTTCTTTTTCAAACTTTTCAACACATATCATAAATGTATCTACCGGTAGTTTATAATTAGAAATATATTTTTTTATTTTATTTTTTAACTTTTCAACACTTCTCATAAATGAATCTACCAGTAGTTTATCATTAGAAAAATATTTTTTAATTTTCTTTTTCAAACTTTTCAACACTTCTCATAAATGTATCTACAGGTAGTTTATCACTAGAAATACATTTTTTGAATTTCTTTTTCAAACTTTTCAACACATCTCATAAATGTATCTACAGGTAGTTTATCATTAGAAATATATTTTTTTATTTTCTTTTTCAAACGTTTCAACACATCTCATAAATTGATTGTCAAATCATTAGAAATATTTTTTTTTATTTTCTTTTTCAAACTTTTCAACACATCTCATAAATGTATCTACCGGTAGTTTATCATTAGAAATAAATTTTTTAATTTTCTTTTTCAATCTTTTCAACACATCTCATAAATGTATCTACCGGTAGATTATCACTAGAATTATATCTTTTCATTTTCTTTTTCAAACTTTTCAACACATTTCATAAATGTATATAGTTTATCATTAGAAATATATTTTTTTTATTTTCTTGTTCAAACTTTTCAACATATTTCATAAATGTATCTAGTTTATCATTAGAAATATATTTTTTTGATTTTCAAACTTTTCAACACATTTCATAAGTGTATATAGTTTATCAATAGAAATATATTTTTTGATTTTCTTTTTGAAACTTTTCAACACATTTCATAAATGTATCTAGTTTTTATCATTAGAAATATATTTTTTTTGATTTTGAAACTTTTCAACACATTTCATAATTGTATCTAGTTTATCATTAGAAATATATTTTTTTTGATTTTCAAACTGTTCAATACATTTCATAAATGTATCTAGTTTATAATTAGAAATATATTTTTTTTTAATTTTCAAACTTTTCATCACATTTCATAAATGTATCTAGTTTATCACTAGAAATATATTTTTTTATTTTCTTTTTCAATCTTTTCAACACATCTCATAAATGTATCTACCGGTAGATTATATCTTTTCATTTTCTTTTTCAAACTTTTCAACACATTTCATAAATGTATCTTGTTTATTATTAGACATATATTCTTTATTTTCTTTTTCAAACTTTTCAACAAATCTCATAAGTGTATCTACCGGTAGAGTATCACTAGAAATATATTTTTTGATTTTCATTTTCAAACTTTTCAACACATTTCATAAATGTATATAGTTTATCATTAGAAATATATTTTTTTTATTTTCTTGTTCAAACTTTTCAACATATTTCATAAATGTATCTAGTTTATCATTAGAAATATATTTTTTTGATTTTCAAACTTTTCAACACATTTCATAAGTGTATATAGTTTATCAATAGAAATATATTTTTTGGATTTTCAAACTGTTCAACACATCTCATAAATGTATCTACCGGTAGTTTACCATTAAAAATATATTTTTTAATTTTCTTTTTCAATCTTTTCAACACATGTCATAAATGTATCTACCGGTAGATTATCACTAGAAATATATCTTTTCATTTTCTTTTTCAAACTTTTCAACACATTTCATAAATGTATATAGTTTATCATTGGAAATATTTTTTTTTTAATTTTCTTTTTCAAACTTTTCATAAATGAATATAGTTTATCATTAGAAATATATTTTTTTTATTTTCATGTCCAAACTTTTCAACATATTTCATAAATGTATATAGTTTATCACTAGAAATATATTTTTTGATTTTCTTTTTCAAACTTTTCAACAAATCTCATAAATGTATCTAGTTTATCATTAGAAATATATTTTTTTGATTTTCAAACTGTTCAACACATCTCATAAGTGTATCTACCGGTAGAGTATCACTAGAAATATATTTTTTGATTTTCATTTTCAAACTTTTCAACACATTTCATAAATGTATATAGTTTATCATTAGAAATATATTTTTTTTATTTTCTTGTTCAAACTTTTCAACATATTTCATAAATGTATCTAGTTTATCATTAGAAATATATTTTTTTGATTTTCAAACTTTTCAACACATTTCATAAGTGTATATAGTTTATCAATAGAAATATATTTTTTGGATTTTCAAACTGTTCAACACATCTCATAAATGTATCTACCGGTAGTTTACCATTAAAAATATATTTTTTAATTTTCTTTTTCAATCTTTTCAACACATGTCATAAATGTATCTACCGGTAGATTATCACTAGAAATATATCTTTTCATTTTCTTTTTCAAACTTTTCAACACATTTCATAAATGTATATAGTTTATCATTGGAAATATTTTTTTTTTAATTTTCTTTTTCAAACTTTTCATAAATGAATATAGTTTATCATTAGAAATATATTTTTTTTATTTTCATGTCCAAACTTTTCAACATATTTCATAAATGTATATAGTTTATCACTAGAAATATATTTTTTGATTTTCTTTTTCAAACTTTTCAACACATCTCATAAATGTATCTACCGGTAGTTTATAATTAGAAATATATTTTTTTATTTTATTTTTTAACTTTTCAACACTTATCATAAATGAATCTACCAGTAGTTTATCATTAGAAAAATATTTTTTTATTTTCTTTTTCAAACTTTTCAACACATCTCATAAATGTATCTACAGGTAGTTTATCATTAGAAATATATTTTTTGATTTTCTTTTCCAAACTTTTCAACACATTTCATAAATGTATCTAGTTTATTGTTATAAATATTTTTTTTTGATGTTCAAACTTTTCAACACATTTCATAAGTGTATATAGTTTTTCAATAGAAATTTATTTTTTGATTTTCTTTTTGAAATTTTTCAACACATTTCATAAATGTATCTATTTTATCATTAGAAATATATTTTTTTGATTTTGAAACTTTTCAACACATTTCATAAGTGTATATAGTTTATCAATAGAAATTTATTTTTTGATTTTCTTTTTGAAACTTTTCAACACATTTCATAAATGTATCTAGTTTTTATCATTAGAAATATATTTTTTTTTATTTTGAAACTTTTCAACACATTTCATAATTGTATCTAGTTTATCATTAGAAATATATTTTTTTGATTTTCAAACTGTTCAACACATCTCCTAAATGTATCTACCGGTAGTTTACCATTAAAAATATATTTTTTAATTTTCTTTTTCAATCTTTTCAACACATGTCATAAATGTATCTACCGGTAGATTATCACTAGAAATATATCTTTTCATTTTCTTTTTCAAACTTTTCAACACATTTCATAAATGTATATAGTTTATCATTAGAAATATTTTTTTAAAATTTTCTTGTTCATACTTTTCAACTCATTTCATAAATGTATGTAATTTATCATTAGAAAAATATTTCTTTGATTTTGAAACCTTTCAACAAGATTCAGCAATGTATCTAGTTTATCATTAGAAATACATTTTTTTATTTTCTTTTTCAAACTTTTCAACACATCTCATAAATGTATCTACCGGTAGTTTATCATTAGAAATATATTTTTTTATTTTCTTTTTCAAACTTTTCAATACATCTCATAAATGTATCTACCGGTAGATTATCACTAGAAATATATCTTTTCATTTTCTTTCTCAAACTTTTCAACACATTTCATAAATGTATCTAGTTTATCATTAGAAATATATTTTTTTTTAATTTTCAAACTTTTCAACACATTTCATAAATGTATCTAGTTTATCACTAGAAATATATATTTTGATTTATTTTTCCAAACTTTACAACACATTTCATAAATGTATCTAGTTTTTCACTAGAATATTTTTTGATTTTCTTTTTCAAACCTTTCAATACATCTCATAAATGTATCTAGTTTATCATTAGAAATATATTTTTTGATTTTGAAACTTTTCAACACATTTCATAAATGTATCTACCAGTAGTTTATTATTAGAAATATATTTTTTCATTTTCTTTTTCAAACTTTTCAACACATCTCATAAATGTATCTACCGGGAGATTATCACTAGAAATATATCTTTTCACTTTCTTTTTCAAACTTTTCAATACATTTCATAAATGTATATATTTTATCATTAGAAATATTTTTTTTTAATTTTCTTGTTCAAACTTTTCAATACATTTCATAAATGTATATATTTTATCATTAGAAATATTTTTTTTTCATTTTCTTTTTCAAACTTTTCAACACTTCTCATAAATGTATCTACAGGTAGTTTATCACTAGAAATACATTTTTTGAATTTCTTTTTCAAACTTTTCAACACATCTCATAAATGTATCTACAGGTAGTTTATCATTAGAAATATATTTTTTTATTTTCTTTTTCAAACTTTTCAACACTTCTCATAAATGTATCTACCGGTAGTTTATCACTAGAAATATATTTTTTTATTTTCTTTTTCAATCTTTTCAACACATCTCATAAATGTATCTACCAGTAGATTATATCTTTTCATTTTCTTTTTCAAACTTTTCAACACATTTCATAAATGTATATAGTTTATCATTAGAAATATATTTTTTTAATTTTCTTGTTCAAACTTTTCAACATATTTCATAAATGTATCTAGTTTATCATTAGAAATATATTTTTTTGATTTTCAAACTTTTCAACACATTTCATAAGTGTATATAGTTTATCAATAGAAATTAATTTTTTGATTTTTTTTTTGAAACTTTTCAACACATTTCATAAATGTATCTTGTTTATTATTAGACATATATTCTTTATTTTCTTTTTCAAACTTTTCAACAAATCTCATAAATGTATCTAGTTTATCATTAGAAATATATTTTTTTGATTTTCAAACTGTTCAACACATCTCATAAGTGTATCTACCGGTAGAGTATCACTAGAAATATATTTTTTGATTTTCATTTTCAAACTTTTCAACACATTTCATAAATGTATATAGTTTATCATTAGAAATATATTATTTTTATTTTCTTGTTCAAACTTTTCAACATATTTCATAAATGTATCTAGTTTATCATTAGAAATATATTTTTTTGATTTTCAAACTTTTCAACACATTTCATAAGTGTATATAGTTTATCAATAGAAATATATTTTTTGGATTTTCAAACTGTTCAACACATCTCATAAATGTATCTACCGGTAGTTTACCATTAAAAATATATTTTTTAATTTTCTTTTTCAATCTTTTCAACACATGTCATAAATGTATCTACCGGTAGATTATCACTAGAAATATATCTTTTCATTTTCTTTTTCAAACTTTTCAACACATTTCATAAATGTATATATTTTATCATTAGAAATTTTTTTTTTTTATTTTCTTGTTCAAACTTTTCAACACATTTCATAAATGAATATAGTTTATCATTAGAAATATATTTTTTTTATTTTCATGTCCAAACTTTTCAACATATTTCATAAATGTATATAGTTTATCACTAGAAATATATTTTTTGATTTTCTTTTTCAAACTTTTCAACACATATCATAAATGTATCTACCGGTAGTTTATAATTAGAAATATATTTTTTTATTTTATTTTTTAACTTTTCAACACTTCTCATAAATGAATCTACCAGTAGTTTATCATTAGAAAAATATTTTTTAATTTTCTTTTTCAAACTTTTCAACACTTCTCATAAATGTATCTACAGGTAGTTTATCACTAGAAATACATTTTTTGAATTTCTTTTTCAAACTTTTCAACACATCTCATAAATGTATCTACAGGTAGTTTATCATTAGAAATATATTTTTTTATTTTCTTTTTCAAACTTTTCAACACTTCTCATAAATGTATCTACCGGTAGTTTATCACTAGAAATATATTTTTTTATTTTCTTTTTCAATCTTTTCAACACATCTCATAAATGTATCTACCAGTAGATTATATCTTTTCATTTTCTTTTTCAAACTTTTCAACACATTTCATAAATGTATATAGTTTATCATTAGAAATATATTTTTTTAATTTTCTTGTTCAAACTTTTCAACATATTTCATAAATGTATCTAGTTTATCATGAGAAATATATTTTTTTGATTTTCAAACTTTTAACAAATTTCATAAGTGTATATAGTTTATCAATAGAAATTAATTTTTTGATTTTCTTTTTGAAACTTTTCAACACATTTCATAAATGTATCTTGTTTATTATTAGACATATATTCTTTATTTTCTTTTTCAAACTTTTCAACAAATCTCATAAATGTATCTAGTTTATCATTAGAAATATATTTTTTTGATTTTCAAACTGTTCAACACATCTCATAAGTGTATCTACCGGTAGAGTATCACTAGAAATATATTTTTTGATTTTCATTTTCAAACTTTTCAACACATTTCATAAATGTATATAGTTTATCATTAGAAATATATTTTTTTTATTTTCTTGTTCAAACTTTTCAAAATATTTCATAAATGTATCTAGTTTATCATTAGAAATATATTTTTTTGATTTTCAAACTTTTCAACACATTTCATAAGTGTATATAGTTTATCAATAGAAATATATTTTTTGGATTTTCAAACTGTTCAACACATCTCATAAATGTATCTACCGGTAGTTTACCATTAAAAATATATTTTTTATTTTTCTTTTTCAATCTTTTCAACACATGTCATAAATGTATCTACCGGTAGATTATCACTAGAAATATATCTTTTCATTTTCTTTTTCAAACTTTTCAACACATTTCATAAATGTATATAGTTTATCATTAGAAATATTTTTTTTTAAATTTTCTTTTTCAAACTTTTCAACACATTTCATAAATGAATATAGTTTATCATTAGAAATATATTTTTTTTATTTTCATGTCCAAACTTTTCAACATATTTCATAAATGTATATAGTTTATCACTAGAAATATATTTTTTGATTTTCTTTTTCAAACTTTTCAACACATCTCATAAATGTATCTACCGGTAGTTTATAATTAGAAATATATTTTTTTATTTTATTTTTTAACTTTTCAACACTTATCATAAATGAATCTACCAGTAGTTTATCATTAGAAAAATATTTTTTTATTTTCTTTTTCAAACTTTTCAACACATCTCATAAATGTATCTACAGGTAGTTTATCATTAGAAATATATTTTTTGATTTTCTTTTCCAAACTTTTCAACACATTTCATAAATGTATCTAGTTTATTGTTATAAATATTTTTTTTTGATGTTCAAACTTTTCAACACATTTCATAAGTGTATATAGTTTTTCAATAGAAATTTATTTTTTGATTTTCTTTTTGAAATTTTTCAACACATTTCATAAATGTATCTAGTTTATCATTAGAAATATATTTTTTTGATTTTGAAACTTTTCAACACATCTCATAAATGTATCTAATTTATAATTTAAAAAATATTTCTTTGATTTTGAAACTTTTCAACACATTTCATAAATGTATCTAGTTTATAATTAGAAATATATTTTTTTATTTTATTTTTCAAACGTTTCAGCACATCTCATAAATTGATTGTCAAATCATTAGAAATATTTTTTTTTCTTTTTCAATCTTTTCAACACATGTCATAAATGTATCTACCGGTAGATTATCACTAGAAATATACCTTTTTTTCATTTTCTTGTTAAAACTTTTCAACATATTTCATAAATGTATGTAGTTTATCACTAGAAATATATTTTTTGATTTTCAAACTTTTCAACACATTTCATAAATGTATCTAGTTTATCACTAGAAATGGGGTGCAAAGGGAACGCAGTGCTCTAGGCGGACCCAGGGTTAGCAGATAACCAAGATCCCAAATGTACCTCCACGCGGTGCACCCTGGAAACAGAAATACAGCAGCTTGAGCTGATTCTGGCCAAATCATTTGGGGATCGTGTCTGAAAATGTGGAGGTAGCAGATGGAAAGAGATTTGCCTGCACACGGACAGACATATCTCCGACACCACCAGCATCACCACATATAGCGACACTGTCGACATACAGTGAAGCTAGTCAGTCCAGTCCGAACATTGGAGGGGCGGCCAATGTAAAATGCACGTAAAGGTAGATACATGGCGAGAGACATAGATTTCATACAGAGTACAATGAAACAATGAAAGGGCAGAACAGCGCTAGAGGGCAGCGCGAACTGCAAATAGAAAGTGAAAAGTCCCTAGGAAAGGGGGAGCTACAAGCTCCGTCAGCTCGAGACGGGCTTCTAGTTACCTGAGTTCCTTACAGGCAGAGACCCAGACCCATCCACTGGCGTTTGGTAAAGCAAGAAGACCTAACCCAACTCTAATGTCGAGCCTTCCTAAACCGGAAATATGCTCGCGAAGAGAAAGGGTTCTGTACCCAATGGGCTTAGGCAAGAAAGGGACAACGATGGTAGTCCTGGCCCAACTCTACTGTCAATGTTTCCTATACCGGAAGTACACTTGCAGAGAGAAGGGGTTCCGTACTCGATTCGCCCAGGCACAAAAGGGACAACGATTTAGCCCTGGCCCAACTCTACTGTCAAGTTTTCCTACACCGGAAATACACCTGAAGAGAGAAAGGGTTCAGTACCTGATGGGCTCAGGCGCTATTGGGACAAGGACACTCAGCTCGAGAACGCCTTGCTCTCAAACGCGTGGTGTGAGACTCGAACTTGGACAAGGGGTACACGATGTCGGTGAATGACACCTCGGCTAAGAGGGCGAAAGAGCCAGGGTCCAACTCCTCTGTTGAGTTCTTCCCCTTAAGGAACCAGGCTCACGGATGAGAAACGGTTCAGTACCCAATGGGCACAGGCACAGCACGTCCAATTACACGAGACAAGTTCATAGACAGTGGAACACCTCGTTTGAGTCAGACTAAGAGCAAGAAAATCGTCTGGGCGAAGAGTCTCCATTACGCGTGCCTGGAGACAGATATAGAGGCTGTCACAGGCTAAGGGTAGCCCACCCGAATTGTCAAGGCATGCCGAAATCGGATGTGCTAGGCCTACAAGGCGCATAACGGTGGCACAACGTAATCACGATCCCGGCGGAAATCGCACGGATATCCGTGATGGTTACAATGGAGCGAACGAAAAACAAACAAACATCACTAGAAATATATTTTTTTGATGTTCAAACTTTTCAACACATTTCATAAGTGTATATAGTTTATCAATAGAAATTAATTTTTTGATTTTCTTTTTGAAATTTTTCAACACATTACATAAATGTATCTAGTTTATCATTAGAAATATATTTTTTTGATTTTCAAACTTTTCAACACATTTCATAAGTGTATATAGTTTATCAATAGAAATATATTTTTTCATTTTGAAACTTTTCAACACATTTCATAAATGTATCTAGTTTATCATTAGAAATATATTTTTTTATTTTCTTTTTCAATCTTTTCAACACATCTCATAAATGTATCTAGTTTTTATCATTAGAAATATATTTTTTTTGATTTTGAAACTTTTCAACACATTTCATAATTGTATCTAGTTTATCATTAGAAATATATTTTTTTGATTTTCAAACTGTTCAACACATCTCCTAAATGTATCTACCGGTAGTTTACCATTAAAAATATATTTTTTAATTTTCTTTTTCAATCTTTTCAACACATGTCATAAATGTATCTACCGGTAGATTATCACTAGAAATATATCTTTTCATTTTCTTTTTCAAACTTTTCAACACATTTCATAAATGTATATAGTTTATCATTAGAAATATTTTTTTTAAATTTTCTTGTTCATACTTTTCAACTCATTTCATAAATGTATGTAATTTATCATTAGAAAAATATTTCTTTGATTTTGAAACTTTTCAACACATTTCAGCAATGTATCTAGTTTATCATTAGAAATACATTTTTTTATTTTATTTTTCAAACTTTTCAACACATCTCATAAATGTATCTACCGGTAGTTTATCATTAGAAATATATTTTTTTATTTTCTTTTTCAAACTTTTCAATACATCTCATAAATGTATCTACCGGTAGATTATCACTAGAAATATATCTTTTCATTTTCTTTCTCAAACTTTTCAACACATTTCATAAATGTATCTAGTTTATCATTAGAAATATATTTTTTTTAAATTTTCAAACTTTCCAACACATTTCATAAATGTATCTAGTTTATCACTAGAAATATATATTTTGATTTATTTTTCCAAACTTTACAACACATTTCATAAATGTATCTAGTTTTTCACTAGAATATTTTTTGATTTTCTTTTTCAAACCTTTCAATACATCTCATAAATGTATCTAATTTATCATTAGAAATATATTTTTTGATTTTCAAACTGTTCAACACATCTCCTAAATGTATCTACCGGTAGTTTACCATTAAAAAGATATTTTTTAATTTTCTTTTTCAATCTTTTCAACACATGTCATAAATGTATCTACCGGTAGATTATCACTAGAAATATATCTTTTCATTTTCTTTTTCAAACTTTTCAACACATTTCATAAATGTATATAGTTTATCATTAGAAATATTTTTTTTAATTTTCTTGTTCATACTTTTCAACTCATTTCATAAATGTATGTAATTTATCATTAGAAAAATATTTCTTTGATTTTGAAACTTTTCAACACATTTCAGCAATGTATCTAGTTTATCATTAGAAATACATTTTTTTATTTTATTTTTCAAACTTTTCAACACATCTCATAAATGTATCTACCGGTAGTTTATCATTAGAAATATATTTTTTTATTTTCTTTTTCAAACTTTTCAATACATCTCATAAATGTATCTACCGGTAGATTATCACTAGAAATATATCTTTTCATTTTCTTTCTCAAACTTTTCAACACATTTCATAAATGTATCTAGTTTATCATTAGAAATATATTTTTTTTTAATTTTCAAACTTTTCAACACATTTCATAAATGTATCTAGTTTATCACTAGAAATATATATTTTGATTTATTTTTCCAAACTTTACAACACATTTCATAAATGTATCTAGTTTTTCACTAGAATATTTTTTGATTTTCTTTTTCAAACCTTTCAATACATCTCATAAATGTATCTAGTTTATCATTAGAAATATATTTTTTGATTTTGAAACTTTTCAACACATTTCATAAATGTATCTACCAGTAGTTTATTATTAGAAATATATTTTTTCATTTTCTTTTTCAAACTTTTCAACACATCTCATAAATGTATCTACCGGGAGATTATCACTAGAAATATATCTTTTCACTTTCATTTTCAAACTTTTCAACACATTTCATAAATGTATATAGTTTATCATTAGAAATATATTTTTTTTATTTTCTTGTTCAAACTTTTCAACATATTTCATAAATGTATCTAGTTTATCATTAGAAATATATTTTTTTGATTTTCAAACTTTTCAACACATTTCATAAGTGTATATAGTTTATCAATAGAAATTTATTTTTTGATTTTCTTTTTGAAACTTTTCAACACATTTCATAAATGTATCTAGTTTATCATTAGAAATATATTTTTTTGATTTTCAAACTGTTCAACACATCTCATAAATGTATCTACCGGTAGATTATCACTAGAAATATATCTTTTCATTTTCTTTTTCAAACTTTTCAACACATTTCATAAATGTATATAGTTTATCATTAGAAATATTTTTTTTTAAATTTTCTTTTTCAAACTTTTCAACACATTTCATAAATGAATATAGTTTATCATTAGAAATATATTTTTTTTATTTTCATGTCCAAACTTTTCAACATATTTCATAAATGTATATAGTTTATCACTAGAAATATATTTTTTGATTTTCTTTTTCAAACTTTTCAACACATCTCATAAATGTATCTACCGGTAGTTTATAATTAGAAATATATTTTTTTATTTTATTTTTTAACTTTTCAACACTTATTATAAATGAATCTACCAGTAGTTTATCATTAGAAAAATATTTTTTTATTTTCTTATTGAAACTTTTCAACACATCTCATAAATGTATCTACAGGTAGTTTATCATTAGAAATATATTTTTTGATTTTCTTTTCCAAACTTTTCAACACATTTCATAAATGTATCTAGTTTATCATTAGAAATATATTATTTTATTTTCTTTTTCAAACGTTTCAACACATCTCATAAATTGATTGTCAAATCATTAGAAATATTTTTTTTTATTTTCTTTTTCAAACTTTTCAACACATCTCATAAATGTATCTACCGGTAGTTTATCATTAGAAATAAATTTTTTAATTTTCTTTTTCAATCTTTTCAACACATCTCATAAATGTATCTACCGGTAGATTATCACTAGAAATATATCTTTTCATTTTCTTTCTCAAACTTTTCAACACATTTCATAAATGTATCTAGTTTATCATTAGAAATATATTTTTTGATTTTGAAACTTTTCAACACATTTCATAAATGTATCTACCAGTAGTTTATTATTAGAAATATATTTTTTCATTTTCTTTTTCAAACTTTTCAACACATCTCATAAATGTATCTACCGGCAGATTATCACTAGAAATATATCTTTTCACTTTCTTTTTCAAACTTTTCAATACATTTCATAAATGTATATATTTTATCATTAGAAATATATTTTTTTTTAATTTTCAAACTTTTCAACACATTTCATAAATGTATCTAGTTTATCACTAGAAATATATATTTTGATTTATTTTTCCAAACTTTACAACACATTTCATAAATGTATCTAGTTTTTCACTAGAATATTTTTTGATTTTCTTTTTCAAACCTTTCAATACATCTCATAAATGTATCTAGTTTATCATTAGAAATATATTTTTTGATTTTGAAACTTTTCAACACATTTCATAAATGTATCTACCAGTAGTTTATTATTAGAAATATATTTTTTCATTTTCTTTTTCAAACTTTTCAACACATCTCATAAATGTATCTACCGGGAGATTATCACTAGAAATATATCTTTTCACTTTCTTTTTCAAACTTTTCAACACATTTCTTAAATGTATATATTTTATCATTAGAAATATTTTTTTTTTATTTTCTTGTTCAAACTTTTCAACACATTTCATAAATGAATATAGTTTATCATTAGAAATATATTTTTTTATTTTCATGTCCAAACTTTTCAACATATTTCATAAATGTATATAGTTTATCACTAGAAATATATTTTTTGATTTTCTTTTTCAAACTTTTCAACACATATCATAAATGTATCTACCGGTAGTTTATAATTAGAAATATATTTTTTTATTTTATTTTTTAACTTTTCAACACTTCTCATAAATGAATCTACCAGTAGTTTATCATTAGAAAAATATTTTTTAATTTTCTTTTTCAAACTTTTCAACACTTCTCATAAATGTATCTACAGGTAGTTTATCACTAGAAATACATTTTTTGAATTTCTTTTTCAAACTTTTCAACACATCTCATAAATGTATCTACAGGTAGTTTATCATTAGAAATATATTTTTTTATTTTCTTTTTCAAACGTTTCAACACATCTCATAAATTGATTGTCAAATCATTAGAAATATTTTTTTTTATTTTCTTTTTCAAACTTTTCAACACATCTCATAAATGTATCTACCGGTAGTTTATCATTAGAAATAAATTTTTTAATTTTCTTTTTCAATCTTTTCAACACATCTCATAAATGTATCTACCGGTAGATTATCACTAGAATTATATCTTTTCATTTTCTTTTTCAAACTTTTCAACACATTTCATAAATGTATATAGTTTATCATTAGAAATATATTTTTTTTATTTTCTTGTTCAAACTTTTCAACATATTTCATAAATGTATCTAGTTTATCATTAGAAATATATTTTTTTGATTTTCAAACTTTTCAACACATTTCATAAGTGTATATAGTTTATCAATAGAAATATATTTTTTGATTTTCTTTTTGAAACTTTTCAACACATTTCATAAATGTATCTAGTTTTTATCATTAGAAATATATTTTTTTTGATTTTGAAACTTTTCAACACATTTCATAATTGTATCTAGTTTATCATTAGAAATATATTTTTTTTGATTTTCAAACTGTTCAATACATTTCATAAATGTATCTAGTTTATAATTAGAAATATATTTTTTTTTAATTTTCAAACTTTTCATCACATTTCATAAATGTATCTAGTTTATCACTAGAAATATATTTTTTTATTTTCTTTTTCAATCTTTTCAACACATCTCATAAATGTATCTACCGGTAGATTATATCTTTTCATTTTCTTTTTCAAACTTTTCAACACATTTCATAAATGTATCTTGTTTATTATTAGACATATATTCTTTATTTTCTTTTTCAAACTTTTCAACAAATCTCATAAGTGTATCTACCGGTAGAGTATCACTAGAAATATATTTTTTGATTTTCATTTTCAAACTTTTCAACACATTTCATAAATGTATATAGTTTATCATTAGAAATATATTTTTTTTATTTTCTTGTTCAAACTTTTCAACATATTTCATAAATGTATCTAGTTTATCATTAGAAATATATTTTTTTGATTTTCAAACTTTTCAACACATTTCATAAGTGTATATAGTTTATCAATAGAAATATATTTTTTGGATTTTCAAACTGTTCAACACATCTCATAAATGTATCTACCGGTAGTTTACCATTAAAAATATATTTTTTAATTTTCTTTTTCAATCTTTTCAACACATGTCATAAATGTATCTACCGGTAGATTATCACTAGAAATATATCTTTTCATTTTCTTTTTCAAACTTTTCAACACATTTCATAAATGTATATAGTTTATCATTGGAAATATTTTTTTTTTAATTTTCTTTTTCAAACTTTTCATAAATGAATATAGTTTATCATTAGAAATATATTTTTTTTATTTTCATGTCCAAACTTTTCAACATATTTCATAAATGTATATAGTTTATCACTAGAAATATATTTTTTGATTTTCTTTTTCAAACTTTTCAACAAATCTCATAAATGTATCTAGTTTATCATTAGAAATATATTTTTTTGATTTTCAAACTGTTCAACACATCTCATAAGTGTATCTACCGGTAGAGTATCACTAGAAATATATTTTTTGATTTTCATTTTCAAACTTTTCAACACATTTCATAAATGTATATAGTTTATCATTAGAAATATATTTTTTTTATTTTCTTGTTCAAACTTTTCAACATATTTCATAAATGTATCTAGTTTATCATTAGAAATATATTTTTTTGATTTTCAAACTTTTCAACACATTTCATAAGTGTATATAGTTTATCAATAGAAATATATTTTTTGGATTTTCAAACTGTTCAACACATCTCATAAATGTATCTACCGGTAGTTTACCATTAAAAATATATTTTTTAATTTTCTTTTTCAATCTTTTCAACACATGTCATAAATGTATCTACCGGTAGATTATCACTAGAAATATATCTTTTCATTTTCTTTTTCAAACTTTTCAACACATTTCATAAATGTATATAGTTTATCATTGGAAATATTTTTTTTTTAATTTTCTTTTTCAAACTTTTCATAAATGAATATAGTTTATCATTAGAAATATATTTTTTTTATTTTCATGTCCAAACTTTTCAACATATTTCATAAATGTATATAGTTTATCACTAGAAATATATTTTTTGATTTTCTTTTTCAAACTTTTCAACACATCTCATAAATGTATCTACCGGTAGTTTATAATTAGAAATATATTTTTTTATTTTATTTTTTAACTTTTCAACACTTATCATAAATGAATCTACCAGTAGTTTATCATTAGAAAAATATTTTTTTATTTTCTTTTTCAAACTTTTCAACACATCTCATAAATGTATCTACAGGTAGTTTATCATTAGAAATATATTTTTTGATTTTCTTTTCCAAACTTTTCAACACATTTCATAAATGTATCTAGTTTATTGTTATAAATATTTTTTTTTGATGTTCAAACTTTTCAACACATTTCATAAGTGTATATAGTTTTTCAATAGAAATTTATTTTTTGATTTTCTTTTTGAAATTTTTCAACACATTTCATAAATGTATCTATTTTATCATTAGAAATATATTTTTTTGATTTTGAAACTTTTCAACACATTTCATAAGTGTATATAGTTTATCAATAGAAATTTATTTTTTGATTTTCTTTTTGAAACTTTTCAACACATTTCATAAATGTATCTAGTTTTTATCATTAGAAATATATTTTTTTTTATTTTGAAACTTTTCAACACATTTCATAATTGTATCTAGTTTATCATTAGAAATATATTTTTTTGATTTTCAAACTGTTCAACACATCTCCTAAATGTATCTACCGGTAGTTTACCATTAAAAATATATTTTTTAATTTTCTTTTTCAATCTTTTCAACACATGTCATAAATGTATCTACCGGTAGATTATCACTAGAAATATATCTTTTCATTTTCTTTTTCAAACTTTTCAACACATTTCATAAATGTATATAGTTTATCATTAGAAATATTTTTTTAAAATTTTCTTGTTCATACTTTTCAACTCATTTCATAAATGTATGTAATTTATCATTAGAAAAATATTTCTTTGATTTTGAAACCTTTCAACAAGATTCAGCAATGTATCTAGTTTATCATTAGAAATACATTTTTTTATTTTCTTTTTCAAACTTTTCAACACATCTCATAAATGTATCTACCGGTAGTTTATCATTAGAAATATATTTTTTTATTTTCTTTTTCAAACTTTTCAATACATCTCATAAATGTATCTACCGGTAGATTATCACTAGAAATATATCTTTTCATTTTCTTTCTCAAACTTTTCAACACATTTCATAAATGTATCTAGTTTATCATTAGAAATATATTTTTTTTTAATTTTCAAACTTTTCAACACATTTCATAAATGTATCTAGTTTATCACTAGAAATATATATTTTGATTTATTTTTCCAAACTTTACAACACATTTCATAAATGTATCTAGTTTTTCACTAGAATATTTTTTGATTTTCTTTTTCAAACCTTTCAATACATCTCATAAATGTATCTAGTTTATCATTAGAAATATATTTTTTGATTTTGAAACTTTTCAACACATTTCATAAATGTATCTACCAGTAGTTTATTATTAGAAATATATTTTTTCATTTTCTTTTTCAAACTTTTCAACACATCTCATAAATGTATCTACCGGGAGATTATCACTAGAAATATATCTTTTCACTTTCTTTTTCAAACTTTTCAATACATTTCATAAATGTATATATTTTATCATTAGAAATATTTTTTTTTAATTTTCTTGTTCAAACTTTTCAATACATTTCATAAATGTATATATTTTATCATTAGAAATATTTTTTTTTCATTTTCTTTTTCAAACTTTTCAACACTTCTCATAAATGTATCTACAGGTAGTTTATCACTAGAAATACATTTTTTGAATTTCTTTTTCAAACTTTTCAACACATCTCATAAATGTATCTACAGGTAGTTTATCATTAGAAATATATTTTTTTATTTTCTTTTTCAAACTTTTCAACACTTCTCATAAATGTATCTACCGGTAGTTTATCACTAGAAATATATTTTTTTATTTTCTTTTTCAATCTTTTCAACACATCTCATAAATGTATCTACCAGTAGATTATATCTTTTCATTTTCTTTTTCAAACTTTTCAACACATTTCATAAATGTATATAGTTTATCATTAGAAATATATTTTTTTAATTTTCTTGTTCAAACTTTTCAACATATTTCATAAATGTATCTAGTTTATCATTAGAAATATATTTTTTTGATTTTCAAACTTTTCAACACATTTCATAAGTGTATATAGTTTATCAATAGAAATTAATTTTTTGATTTTTTTTTTGAAACTTTTCAACACATTTCATAAATGTATCTTGTTTATTATTAGACATATATTCTTTATTTTCTTTTTCAAACTTTTCAACAAATCTCATAAATGTATCTAGTTTATCATTAGAAATATATTTTTTTGATTTTCAAACTGTTCAACACATCTCATAAGTGTATCTACCGGTAGAGTATCACTAGAAATATATTTTTTGATTTTCATTTTCAAACTTTTCAACACATTTCATAAATGTATATAGTTTATCATTAGAAATATATTATTTTTATTTTCTTGTTCAAACTTTTCAACATATTTCATAAATGTATCTAGTTTATCATTAGAAATATATTTTTTTGATTTTCAAACTTTTCAACACATTTCATAAGTGTATATAGTTTATCAATAGAAATATATTTTTTGGATTTTCAAACTGTTCAACACATCTCATAAATGTATCTACCGGTAGTTTACCATTAAAAATATATTTTTTAATTTTCTTTTTCAATCTTTTCAACACATGTCATAAATGTATCTACCGGTAGATTATCACTAGAAATATATCTTTTCATTTTCTTTTTCAAACTTTTCAACACATTTCATAAATGTATATATTTTATCATTAGAAATTTTTTTTTTTTATTTTCTTGTTCAAACTTTTCAACACATTTCATAAATGAATATAGTTTATCATTAGAAATATATTTTTTTTATTTTCATGTCCAAACTTTTCAACATATTTCATAAATGTATATAGTTTATCACTAGAAATATATTTTTTGATTTTCTTTTTCAAACTTTTCAACACATATCATAAATGTATCTACCGGTAGTTTATAATTAGAAATATATTTTTTTATTTTATTTTTTAACTTTTCAACACTTCTCATAAATGAATCTACCAGTAGTTTATCATTAGAAAAATATTTTTTAATTTTCTTTTTCAAACTTTTCAACACTTCTCATAAATGTATCTACAGGTAGTTTATCACTAGAAATACATTTTTTGAATTTCTTTTTCAAACTTTTCAACACATCTCATAAATGTATCTACAGGTAGTTTATCATTAGAAATATATTTTTTTATTTTCTTTTTCAAACTTTTCAACACTTCTCATAAATGTATCTACCGGTAGTTTATCACTAGAAATATATTTTTTTATTTTCTTTTTCAATCTTTTCAACACATCTCATAAATGTATCTACCAGTAGATTATATCTTTTCATTTTCTTTTTCAAACTTTTCAACACATTTCATAAATGTATATAGTTTATCATTAGAAATATATTTTTTTAATTTTCTTGTTCAAACTTTTCAACATATTTCATAAATGTATCTAGTTTATCATGAGAAATATATTTTTTTGATTTTCAAACTTTTAACAAATTTCATAAGTGTATATAGTTTATCAATAGAAATTAATTTTTTGATTTTCTTTTTGAAACTTTTCAACACATTTCATAAATGTATCTTGTTTATTATTAGACATATATTCTTTATTTTCTTTTTCAAACTTTTCAACAAATCTCATAAATGTATCTAGTTTATCATTAGAAATATATTTTTTTGATTTTCAAACTGTTCAACACATCTCATAAGTGTATCTACCGGTAGAGTATCACTAGAAATATATTTTTTGATTTTCATTTTCAAACTTTTCAACACATTTCATAAATGTATATAGTTTATCATTAGAAATATATTTTTTTTATTTTCTTGTTCAAACTTTTCAAAATATTTCATAAATGTATCTAGTTTATCATTAGAAATATATTTTTTTGATTTTCAAACTTTTCAACACATTTCATAAGTGTATATAGTTTATCAATAGAAATATATTTTTTGGATTTTCAAACTGTTCAACACATCTCATAAATGTATCTACCGGTAGTTTACCATTAAAAATATATTTTTTATTTTTCTTTTTCAATCTTTTCAACACATGTCATAAATGTATCTACCGGTAGATTATCACTAGAAATATATCTTTTCATTTTCTTTTTCAAACTTTTCAACACATTTCATAAATGTATATAGTTTATCATTAGAAATATTTTTTTTTAAATTTTCTTTTTCAAACTTTTCAACACATTTCATAAATGAATATAGTTTATCATTAGAAATATATTTTTTTTATTTTCATGTCCAAACTTTTCAACATATTTCATAAATGTATATAGTTTATCACTAGAAATATATTTTTTGATTTTCTTTTTCAAACTTTTCAACACATCTCATAAATGTATCTACCGGTAGTTTATAATTAGAAATATATTTTTTTATTTTATTTTTTAACTTTTCAACACTTATCATAAATGAATCTACCAGTAGTTTATCATTAGAAAAATATTTTTTTATTTTCTTTTTCAAACTTTTCAACACATCTCATAAATGTATCTACAGGTAGTTTATCATTAGAAATATATTTTTTGATTTTCTTTTCCAAACTTTTCAACACATTTCATAAGTGTATATAGTTTTTCAATAGAAATTTATTTTTTGATTTTCTTTTTGAAATTTTTCAACACATTTCATAAATGTATCTAGTTTATCATTAGAAATATATTTTTTTGATTTTGAAACTTTTCAACACATCTCATAAATGTATCTAATTTATAATTTAAAAAATATTTCTTTGATTTTGAAACTTTTCAACACATTTCATAAATGTATCTAGTTTATAATTAGAAATATATTTTTTTATTTTATTTTTCAAACGTTTCAGCACATCTCATAAATTGATTGTCAAATCATTAGAAATATTTTTTTTTCTTTTTCAATCTTTTCAACACATGTCATAAATGTATCTACCGGTAGATTATCACTAGAAATATACCTTTTTTTCATTTTCTTGTTAAAACTTTTCAACATATTTCATAAATGTATGTAGTTTATCACTAGAAATATATTTTTTGATTTTCAAACTTTTCAACACATTTCATAAATGTATCTAGTTTATCACTAGAAATGGGGTGCAAAGGGAACGCAGTGCTCTAGGCGGACCCAGGGTTAGCAGATAACCAAGATCCCAAATGTACCTCCACGCGGTGCACCCTGGAAACAGAAATACAGCAGCTTGAGCTGATTCTGGCCAAATCATTTGGGGATCGTGTCTGAAAATGTGGAGGTAGCAGATGGAAAGAGATTTGCCTGCACACGGACAGACATATCTCCGACACCACCAGCATCACCACATATAGCGACACTGTCGACATACAGTGAAGCTAGTCAGTCCAGTCCGAACATTGGAGGGGCGGCCAATGTAAAATGCACGTAAAGGTAGATACATGGCGAGAGACATAGATTTCATACAGAGTACAATGAAACAATGAAAGGGCAGAACAGCGCTAGAGGGCAGCGCGAACTGCAAATAGAAAGTGAAAAGTCCCTAGGAAAGGGGGAGCTACAAGCTCCGTCAGCTCGAGACGGGCTTCTAGTTACCTGAGTTCCTTACAGGCAGAGACCCAGACCCATCCACTGGCGTTTGGTAAAGCAAGAAGACCTAACCCAACTCTAATGTCGAGCCTTCCTAAACCGGAAATATGCTCGCGAAGAGAAAGGGTTCTGTACCCAATGGGCTTAGGCAAGAAAGGGACAACGATGGTAGTCCTGGCCCAACTCTACTGTCAATGTTTCCTATACCGGAAGTACACTTGCAGAGAGAAGGGGTTCCGTACTCGATTCGCCCAGGCACAAAAGGGACAACGATTTAGCCCTGGCCCAACTCTACTGTCAAGTTTTCCTACACCGGAAATACACCTGAAGAGAGAAAGGGTTCAGTACCTGATGGGCTCAGGCGCTATTGGGACAAGGACACTCAGCTCGAGAACGCCTTGCTCTCAAACGCGTGGTGTGAGACTCGAACTTGGACAAGGGGTACACGATGTCGGTGAATGACACCTCGGCTAAGAGGGCGAAAGAGCCAGGGTCCAACTCCTCTGTTGAGTTCTTCCCCTTAAGGAACCAGGCTCACGGATGAGAAACGGTTCAGTACCCAATGGGCACAGGCACAGCACGTCCAATTACACGAGACAAGTTCATAGACAGTGGAACACCTCGTTTGAGTCAGACTAAGAGCAAGAAAATCGTCTGGGCGAAGAGTCTCCATTACGCGTGCCTGGAGACAGATATAGAGGCTGTCACAGGCTAAGGGTAGCCCACCCGAATTGTCAAGGCATGCCGAAATCGGATGTGCTAGGCCTACAAGGCGCATAACGGTGGCACAACGTAATCACGATCCCGGCGGAAATCGCACGGATATCCGTGATGGTTACAATGGAGCGAACGAAAAACAAACAAACATCACTAGAAATATATTTTTTTGATGTTCAAACTTTTCAACACATTTCATAAGTGTATATAGTTTATCAATAGAAATTAATTTTTTGATTTTCTTTTTGAAATTTTTCAACACATTACATAAATGTATCTAGTTTATCATTAGAAATATATTTTTTTGATTTTCAAACTTTTCAACACATTTCATAAGTGTATATAGTTTATCAATAGAAATATATTTTTTCATTTTGAAACTTTTCAACACATTTCATAAATGTATCTAGTTTATCATTAGAAATATATTTTTTTATTTTCTTTTTCAATCTTTTCAACACATCTCATAAATGTATCTAGTTTTTATCATTAGAAATATATTTTTTTTGATTTTGAAACTTTTCAACACATTTCATAATTGTATCTAGTTTATCATTAGAAATATATTTTTTTGATTTTCAAACTGTTCAACACATCTCCTAAATGTATCTACCGGTAGTTTACCATTAAAAATATATTTTTTAATTTTCTTTTTCAATCTTTTCAACACATGTCATAAATGTATCTACCGGTAGATTATCACTAGAAATATATCTTTTCATTTTCTTTTTCAAACTTTTCAACACATTTCATAAATGTATATAGTTTATCATTAGAAATATTTTTTTTAAATTTTCTTGTTCATACTTTTCAACTCATTTCATAAATGTATGTAATTTATCATTAGAAAAATATTTCTTTGATTTTGAAACTTTTCAACACATTTCAGCAATGTATCTAGTTTATCATTAGAAATACATTTTTTTATTTTATTTTTCAAACTTTTCAACACATCTCATAAATGTATCTACCGGTAGTTTATCATTAGAAATATATTTTTTTATTTTCTTTTTCAAACTTTTCAATACATCTCATAAATGTATCTACCGGTAGATTATCACTAGAAATATATCTTTTCATTTTCTTTCTCAAACTTTTCAACACATTTCATAAATGTATCTAGTTTATCATTAGAAATATATTTTTTTTAAATTTTCAAACTTTCCAACACATTTCATAAATGTATCTAGTTTATCACTAGAAATATATATTTTGATTTATTTTTCCAAACTTTACAACACATTTCATAAATGTATCTAGTTTTTCACTAGAATATTTTTTGATTTTCTTTTTCAAACCTTTCAATACATCTCATAAATGTATCTAATTTATCATTAGAAATATATTTTTTGATTTTCAAACTGTTCAACACATCTCCTAAATGTATCTACCGGTAGTTTACCATTAAAAAGATATTTTTTAATTTTCTTTTTCAATCTTTTCAACACATGTCATAAATGTATCTACCGGTAGATTATCACTAGAAATATATCTTTTCATTTTCTTTTTCAAACTTTTCAACACATTTCATAAATGTATATAGTTTATCATTAGAAATATTTTTTTTAATTTTCTTGTTCATACTTTTCAACTCATTTCATAAATGTATGTAATTTATCATTAGAAAAATATTTCTTTGATTTTGAAACTTTTCAACACATTTCAGCAATGTATCTAGTTTATCATTAGAAATACATTTTTTTATTTTATTTTTCAAACTTTTCAACACATCTCATAAATGTATCTACCGGTAGTTTATCATTAGAAATATATTTTTTTATTTTCTTTTTCAAACTTTTCAATACATCTCATAAATGTATCTACCGGTAGATTATCACTAGAAATATATCTTTTCATTTTCTTTCTCAAACTTTTCAACACATTTCATAAATGTATCTAGTTTATCATTAGAAATATATTTTTTTTTAATTTTCAAACTTTTCAACACATTTCATAAATGTATCTAGTTTATCACTAGAAATATATATTTTGATTTATTTTTCCAAACTTTACAACACATTTCATAAATGTATCTAGTTTTTCACTAGAATATTTTTTGATTTTCTTTTTCAAACCTTTCAATACATCTCATAAATGTATCTAGTTTATCATTAGAAATATATTTTTTGATTTTGAAACTTTTCAACACATTTCATAAATGTATCTACCAGTAGTTTATTATTAGAAATATATTTTTTCATTTTCTTTTTCAAACTTTTCAACACATCTCATAAATGTATCTACCGGGAGATTATCACTAGAAATATATCTTTTCACTTTCTTTTTCAAACTTTTCAACACATTTCATAAATGTATATATTTTATCATTAGAAATATTTTTTTTTTATTTTCATGTTCAAACTTTTCAACACATTTCATAAATGAATATAGTTTATCATTAGAAATATATTTTTTTTATTTTCATGTCCAAATTTTTCAACATATTTCATAAATGTATATAGTTTATCACTAGAAATATATTTTTTGATTTTCTTTTTCAAACTTTTCAACACATATCATAAATGTATCTACCGGTAGTTTATAATTAGAAATATATTTTTTTATTTTATTTTTTAACTTTTCAACACTTCTCATAAATGTATCTACAGGTAGTTTATCACTAGAAATACATTTTTTGAATTTCTATTTCAAACTTTTCAACATATCTCATAAATGTATCTACAGGTAGTTTATCATTAGAAATATATTTTTTTATTTTCTTTTTCAAACTTTTCAACACTTCTCATAAATGTATCTACCGGTAGTTTATCACTAGAAATATATTTTTTTATTTTCTTTTTCAATCTTTTCAACACATCTCATAAATGTATCTACCGGTAGATTATATCTTTTCATTTTCTTTTTCAAACTTTTCAACACATTTCATAAATGTATATAGTTTATCATTAGAAATATATTTTTTTAATTTTCTTGTTCAAACTTTTCAACATATTTCATAAATGTATCTAGTTTATAATTAGAAAAATATTTTTTTGATTTTCAAACTTTTCAACACATTTCATAAGTGTATATAGTTTATCAATAGAAATTAATTAATTGATTTTCTTTTTGAAACTTTTCAACACATTTCATAAATGTATCTTGTTTATTATTAGACATATATTCTTTATTTTCTTTTTCAAACTTTTCAACAAATCTCATAAATGTATCTAGTTTATCATTAGAAATATATTTTTTTGATTTTCAAACTGTTCAACACATCTCATAAGTTTATCTACCGGTAGAGTATCACTAGAAATATATTTTTTAATTTTCATTTTCTAACTTTTCAACACATTTCATAAATATAGTTTATAGTTTATAGTTTCATATATAGTTTATCATTAGAAATATATTATTTTTATTTTCTTGTTCAAACTTTTCAAAATATTTCATAAATGTATCTAGTTATTCATTAGAAATATATTTTTTTTATTTTGAAACTTTTCAACACATTTCATAAATGTATCTAGTTTATCATTAGAAATATATTTTTTTGATTTTCAAACTGTTCAACACATCTCATAAATGTATCTACCGGTAGTTTACCATTAAAAATATATTTTTTAATTTTCTTTTTCAATCTTTTCAACACATGTCATAAATGTATCTACCGGTAGATTATCACTAGAAATATATCTTTTCATTTTCTTTTTCAAACTTTTCAACACATTTCATAAATGTATATAGTTTATCATTAGAAATATTTTTTTTTAAATTTTCTTTTTCAAACTTTTCAACACATTTCATAAATGAATATAGTTTATCATTAGAAATATATTTTTTTTATTTTCATGTCCAAATTTTTGAACATATTTCATAAATGTATATAGTTTATCACTAGAAATATATTTTTTGATTTTTTTTTTCAAACTTTTCAACACATCTCATAAATGTATCTACCGGTAGTTTATAATTAGAAATATATTTTTTGATTTTATTTTTTAACTTTTCAACACTTATCATAAATGAATCTACCAGTAGTTTATCATTAGAAAAATATTTTTTTATTTTCTTTTTCAAACTTTTCAACACATCTCATAAATGTATCTACAGGTAGTTTATCATTAGAAATATATTTTTTTATTTTCTTTTTCAAACTTTTCAACACTTCTCATAAATGCATCTACCGGTAGTTTATCACTAGAAATATATTTTTTTATTTTCTTTTTCAATCTTTTCAACACATCTCATAAATGTATCTACCGGTAGATTATATCTTTTCATTTTCTTTTTCAAACTTTTCAACACATTTCATAAATGTATATAGTTTATCATTAGAAATATATTTTTTAAATTTTCTTGTTCAAACTTTTCAACATATTTCATAAATGTATCTAGTTTATTATTAGAAATATATTTTTTTGATTTTCAAACTTTTCAACACATTTCATAAGTGTATATAGTTTATCAATAGAAATTAATTTTTTGATTTTCTTTTTGAAACTTTTCAACAGATTTTATAAATGTATCTTGTTTATTATTAGACATATATTCTTTATTTTCTTTTTCAAAGTTTTCAACAAATCTCATAAATGTATCTAGTTTATCATTAGAAATATATTTTTTGATTTTCAAACTGTTCAACACATCTCCTAAATGTATCTACCGGTAGTTTACCATTAAAAAGATATTTTTTAATTTTCTTTTTCAATCTTTTCAACACATGTCATAAATGTATCTACCGGTAGATTATCACTAGAAATATATCTTTTCATTTTCTTTTTCAAACTTTTCAACACATTTCATAAATGTATATAGTTTATCATTAGAAATATTTTTTTTAATTTTCTTGTTCATACTTTTCAACTCATTTCATAAATGTATGTAATTTATCATTAGAAAAATATTTCTTTGATTTTGAAACTTTTCAACACATTTCAGCAATGTATCTAGTTTATCATTAGAAATACATTTTTTTATTTTATTTTTCAAACTTTTCAACACATCTCATAAATGTATCTACCGGTAGTTTATCATTAGAAATATATTTTTTTATTTTCTTTTTCAAACTTTTCAATACATCTCATAAATGTATCTACCGGTAGATTATCACTAGAAATATATCTTTTCATTTTCTTTCTCAAACTTTTCAACACATTTCATAAATGTATCTAGTTTATCATTAGAAATATATTTTTTTTTAATTTTCAAACTTTTCAACACATTTCATAAATGTATCTAGTTTATCACTAGAAATATATATTTTGATTTATTTTTCCAAACTTTACAACACATTTCATAAATGTATCTAGTTTTTCACTAGAATATTTTTTGATTTTCTTTTTCAAACCTTTCAATACATCTCATAAATGTATCTAGTTTATCATTAGAAATATATTTTTTGATTTTGAAACTTTTCAACACATTTCATAAATGTATCTACCAGTAGTTTATTATTAGAAATATATTTTTTCATTTTCTTTTTCAAACTTTTCAACACATCTCATAAATGTATCTACCGGGAGATTATCACTAGAAATATATCTTTTCACTTTCTTTTTCAAACTTTTCAACACATTTCATAAATGTATATATTTTATCATTAGAAATATTTTTTTTTTATTTTCATGTTCAAACTTTTCAACACATTTCATAAATGAATATAGTTTATCATTAGAAATATATTTTTTTTATTTTCATGTCCAAATTTTTCAACATATTTCATAAATGTATATAGTTTATCACTAGAAATATATTTTTTGATTTTCTTTTTCAAACTTTTCAACACATATCATAAATGTATCTACCGGTAGTTTATAATTAGAAATATATTTTTTTATTTTATTTTTTAACTTTTCAACACTTCTCATAAATGTATCTACAGGTAGTTTATCACTAGAAATACATTTTTTGAATTTCTATTTCAAACTTTTCAACATATCTCATAAATGTATCTACAGGTAGTTTATCATTAGAAATATATTTTTTTATTTTCTTTTTCAAACTTTTCAACACTTCTCATAAATGTATCTACCGGTAGTTTATCACTAGAAATATATTTTTTTATTTTCTTTTTCAATCTTTTCAACACATCTCATAAATGTATCTACCGGTAGATTATATCTTTTCATTTTCTTTTTCAAACTTTTCAACACATTTCATAAATGTATATAGTTTATCATTAGAAATATATTTTTTTAATTTTCTTGTTCAAACTTTTCAACATATTTCATAAATGTATCTAGTTTATAATTAGAAAAATATTTTTTTGATTTTCAAACTTTTCAACACATTTCATAAGTGTATATAGTTTATCAATAGAAATTAATTAATTGATTTTCTTTTTGAAACTTTTCAACACATTTCATAAATGTATCTTGTTTATTATTAGACATATATTCTTTATTTTCTTTTTCAAACTTTTCAACAAATCTCATAAATGTATCTAGTTTATCATTAGAAATATATTTTTTTGATTTTCAAACTGTTCAACACATCTCATAAGTTTATCTACCGGTAGAGTATCACTAGAAATATATTTTTTAATTTTCATTTTCTAACTTTTCAACACATTTCATAAATATAGTTTATAGTTTATAGTTTCATATATAGTTTATCATTAGAAATATATTATTTTTATTTTCTTGTTCAAACTTTTCAAAATATTTCATAAATGTATCTAGTTATTCATTAGAAATATATTTTTTTTATTTTGAAACTTTTCAACACATTTCATAAATGTATCTAGTTTATCATTAGAAATATATTTTTTTGATTTTCAAACTGTTCAACACATCTCATAAATGTATCTACCGGTAGTTTACCATTAAAAATATATTTTTTAATTTTCTTTTTCAATCTTTTCAACACATGTCATAAATGTATCTACCGGTAGATTATCACTAGAAATATATCTTTTCATTTTCTTTTTCAAACTTTTCAACACATTTCATAAATGTATATAGTTTATCATTAGAAATATTTTTTTTTAAATTTTCTTTTTCAAACTTTTCAACACATTTCATAAATGAATATAGTTTATCATTAGAAATATATTTTTTTTATTTTCATGTCCAAATTTTTGAACATATTTCATAAATGTATATAGTTTATCACTAGAAATATATTTTTTGATTTTTTTTTTCAAACTTTTCAACACATCTCATAAATGTATCTACCGGTAGTTTATAATTAGAAATATATTTTTTGATTTTATTTTTTAACTTTTCAACACTTATCATAAATGAATCTACCAGTAGTTTATCATTAGAAAAATATTTTTTTATTTTCTTTTTCAAACTTTTCAACACATCTCATAAATGTATCTACAGGTAGTTTATCATTAGAAATATATTTTTTTATTTTCTTTTTCAAACTTTTCAACACTTCTCATAAATGCATCTACCGGTAGTTTATCACTAGAAATATATTTTTTTATTTTCTTTTTCAATCTTTTCAACACATCTCATAAATGTATCTACCGGTAGATTATATCTTTTCATTTTCTTTTTCAAACTTTTCAACACATTTCATAAATGTATATAGTTTATCATTAGAAATATATTTTTTAAATTTTCTTGTTCAAACTTTTCAACATATTTCATAAATGTATCTAGTTTATTATTAGAAATATATTTTTTTGATTTTCAAACTTTTCAACACATTTCATAAGTGTATATAGTTTATCAATAGAAATTAATTTTTTGATTTTCTTTTTGAAACTTTTCAACAGATTTTATAAATGTATCTTGTTTATTATTAGACATATATTCTTTATTTTCTTTTTCAAAGTTTTCAACAAATCTCATAAATGTATCTAGTTTATCATTAGAAATATATTTTTTTGATTTTCAAACTGTTCAACACATCTCATAAGTGTATCTACCGGTAGAGTATCACTAGAAATATATTTTTTGATTTTCATTTTCAAACTTTTCAACACATTTCATAAATATAGTTTATAGTTTATAGTTTCATATATATTTTATCATTAGAAATATATTATTTTTATTTTCTTGTTCAAAATTTTCAAAATATTTCATAAATGTATCTAGTTTATCATTAGAAATATATTTTTTTGATTTTCAAACTTTTCAACACATTTCATAAGTGTATATAGTTTATCAATAGAAATTTATTTTTTGATTTTCTTTTTGAAACTTTTCAACACATTTCATAAATGTATCTAGTTTTTATCATTAGAAATATATTTTTTTTATTTTGAAACTTTTCAACACATTTCATAAATGTATCTAGTTTATCATTAGAAATATATTTTTTTGATTTTCAAACTGTTCAACACATCTCATAAATGTATCTACCAGTAGTTTACCATTAAAAATATATTTTTTAATTTTCTTTTTCAATCTTTTCAACACATGTCATAAATGTATCTACCGGTAGATTATCACTAGAAATATATCTTTTCATTTTCTTTTTCAAACTTTTCAACACATTTCATAAATGTATATAGTTTATCATTAGAAATATTTTTTTTTAAATTTTCTTTTTCAAACTTTTCAACACATTTCATAAATGAATATAGTTTATCATTAGAAATATATTTTTTTTATTTTCATGTCCAAACTTTTCAACATATTTCATAAATGTATATAGTTTATCACTAGAAATATATTTTTTGATTTTCTTTTTCAAACTTTTCAACACATCTCATAAATGTATCTACCGGTAGTTTATAATTAGAAATATATTTTTTTATTTTATTTTTTAACTTTTCAACACTTCTCATAAATGTATCTACAGGTAGTTTATCACTAGAAATACATTTTTTGAATTTCTATTTCAAACTTTTCAACATATCTCATAAATGTATCTACAGGTAGTTTATCATTAGAAATATATTTTTTTATTTTCTTTTTCAAACTTTTCAACACTTCTCATAAATGTATCTACCGGTAGTTTATCACTAGAAATATATTTTTTTATTTTCTTTTTCAATCTTTTCAACACATCTCATAAATGTATCTACCGGTAGATTATATCTTTTCATTTTCTTTTTCAAACTTTTCAACACATTTCATAAATGTATATAGTTTATCATTAGAAATATATTTTTTTAATTTTCTTGTTCAAACTTTTCAACATATTTCATAAATGTATCTAGTTTATAATTAGAAAAATATTTTTTTGATTTTCAAACTTTTCAACACATTTCATAAGTGTATATAGTTTATCAATAGAAATTAATTAATTGATTTTCTTTTTGAAACTTTTCAACACATTTCATAAATGTATCTTGTTTATTATTAGACATATATTCTTTATTTTCTTTTTCAAACTTTTCAACAAATCTCATAAATGTATCTAGTTTATCATTAGAAATATATTTTTTTGATTTTCAAACTGTTCAACACATCTCATAAGTTTATCTACCGGTAGAGTATCACTAGAAATATATTTTTTAATTTTCATTTTCTAACTTTTCAACACATTTCATAAATATAGTTTATAGTTTATAGTTTCATATATAGTTTATCATTAGAAATATATTATTTTTATTTTCTTGTTCAAACTTTTCAAAATATTTCATAAATGTATCTAGTTATTCATTAGAAATATATTTTTTTTATTTTGAAACTTTTCAACACATTTCATAAATGTATCTAGTTTATCATTAGAAATATATTTTTTTGATTTTCAAACTGTTCAACACATCTCATAAATGTATCTACCGGTAGTTTACCATTAAAAATATATTTTTTAATTTTCTTTTTCAATCTTTTCAACACATGTCATAAATGTATCTACCGGTAGATTATCACTAGAAATATATCTTTTCATTTTCTTTTTCAAACTTTTCAACACATTTCATAAATGTATATAGTTTATCATTAGAAATATTTTTTTTAAATTTTCTTGTTCAAACTTTTCAACATATTTCATAAATGTATCTAGTTTATTATTAGAAATATATTTTTTTGATTTTCAAACTTTTCAACACATTTCATAAGTGTATATAGTTTATCAATAGAAATTAATTTTTTGATTTTCTTTTTGAAACTTTTCAACACATTTTATAAATGTATCTTGTTTATTATTAGACATATATTCTTTATTTTCTTTTTCAAAGTTTTCAACAAATCTCATAAATGTATCTAGTTTATCATTAGAAATATATTTTTTTGATTTTCAAACTGTTCAACACATCTCATAAGTGTATCTACCGGTAGAGTATCACTAGAAATATATTTTTTGATTTTCATTTTCAAACTTTTCAACACATTTCATAAATATAGTTTATAGTTTATAGTTTATAGTTTCATATATAGTTTATCATTAGAAATATATTATTTTTATTTTCTTGTTCAAAATTTTCAAAATATTTCATAAATGTATCTAGTTTATCATTAGAAATATATTTTTTTGATTTTCAAACTTTTCAACACATTTCATAAGTGTATATAGTTTATCAATAGAAATTTATTTTTTGATTTTCTTTTTGAAACTTTTCAACACATTTCATAAATGTATCTAGTTTTTATCATTAGAAATATATTTTTTTTATTTTGAAACTTTTCAACACATTTCATAAATGTATCTAGTTTATCATTAGAAATATATTTTTTTGATTTTCAAACTGTTCAACACATCTCATAAATGTATCTACCGGTAGTTTACCATTAAAAATATATTTTTTAATTTTCTTTTTCAATCTTTTCAACACATGTCATAAATGTATCTACCGGTAGATTATCACTAGAAATATATCTTTTCATTTTCTTTTTCAAACTTTTCAACACATTTCATAAATGTATATAGTTTATCATTAGAAATATTTTTTTTTGAATTTTCTTTTTCAAACTTTTCAAAACATTTCATAAATGAATATAGTTTATCATTAGAAATATATTTTTTTTATTTTCATGTCCAAACTTTTCAACATATTTCATAAATGTATATAGTTTATCACTAGAAATATATTTTTTGATTTTCTTTTTCAAACTTTTCAACACATCTCATAAATGTATCTACCGGTAGTTTATAATTAGAAATATATTTTTTTATTTTATTTTTTAACTTTTCAACACTTATCATAAATGAATCTACCAGTAGTTTATCATTAGAAAAATATTTTTTTATTTTCTTTTTCAAACTTTTCAACACATCTCATAAATGTATCTACAGGTAGTTTATCATTAGAAATATATTTTTTGATTTTCTTTTCCAAACTTTTCAACACATTTCATAAATGTATCTAGTTTATTGTTATAAATATTTTTTTTTGATGTTCAAACTTTTCAACACATTTCATAAGTGTATATAGTTTTTCAATAGAAATTTATTTTTTGATTTTCTTTTTGAAATTTTTCAACACATTTCATAAATGTATCTAGTTTATCATTAGAAATATATTTTTTTGATTTTGAAACTTTTCAACACATTTCATAAATGTATCTAGTTTATCATTAGAAATATATTTTTTTGATTTTCAAACTGTTCAACACATCTCATAAATGTATCTACCGGTAGTTTACCATTAAAAATATATTTTTTAATTTTCTTTTTCAATCTTTTCAACACATGTCATAAATGTATCTACCGGTAGATTATCACTAGAAATATATCTTTTCATTTTCTTTTTCAAACTTTTCAACACATTTCATAAATGTATATAGTTTATCATTAGAAATATTTTTTTTTGAATTTTCTTTTTCAAACTTTTCAAAACATTTCATAAATGAATATAGTTTATCATTAGAAATATATTTTTTTTATTTTCATGTCCAAACTTTTCAACATATTTCATAAATGTATATAGTTTATCACTAGAAATATATTTTTTGATTTTCTTTTTCAAACTTTTCAACACATCTCATAAATGTATCTACCGGTAGTTTATAATTAGAAATATATTTTTTTATTTTATTTTTTAACTTTTCAACACTTATCATAAATGAATCTACCAGTAGTTTATCATTAGAAAAATATTTTTTTATTTTCTTTTTCAAACTTTTCAACACATCTCATAAATGTATCTACAGGTAGTTTATCATTAGAAATATATTTTTTGATTTTCTTTTCCAAACTTTTCAACACATTTCATAAATGTATCTAGTTTATTGTTATAAATATTTTTTTTTGATGTTCAAACTTTTCAACACATTTCATAAGTGTATATAGTTTTTCAATAGAAATTTATTTTTTGATTTTCTTTTTGAAATTTTTCAACACATTTCATAAATGTATCTAGTTTATCATTAGAAATATATTTTTTTGATTTTGAAACTTTTCAACACATTTCATAAGTGTATATAGTTTATCAATAGAAATTTATTTTTTGATTTTCTTTTTGAAACTTTTCAACACATTTTATAAATGTATCTTGTTTATTATTAGACATATATTCTTTATTTTCTTTTTCAAACTTTTCAACAAATCTCATAAATGTATCTAGTTTATCATTAGAAATATATTTTTTTGATTTTCAAACTGTTCAACACATCTCATAAATGTATCTACCGGTAGAGTATCACTAGAAATATATTTTTTGATTTTCATTTTCAAACTTTTCAACACATTTCATAAATATAGTTTATAGTTTATAGTTTATAGTTTCATATATAGTTTATCATTAGAAATATATTATTTTTATTTTCTTGTTCAAAATTTTCAAAATATTTCATAAATGTATCTAGTTTATCATTAGAAATATATTTTTTTGATTTTCAAACTTTTCAACACATTTCATAAGTGTATATAGTTTATCAATAGAAATTTATTTTTTGATTTTCTTTTTGAAACTTTTCAACACATTTCATAAATGTATCTAGTTTTTATCATTAGAAATATATTTTTTTTATTTTGAAACTTTTCAACACATTTCATAAATGTATCTAGTTTATCATTAGAAATATATTTTTTTGATTTTCAAACTGTTCAACACATCTCATAAATGTATCTACCGGTAGTTTACCATTAAAAATATATTTTTTAATTTTCTTTTTCAATCTTTTCAACACATGTCATAAATGTATCTACCGGTAGATTATCACTAGAAATATATCTTTTCATTTTCTTTTTCAAACTTTTCAACACATTTCATAAATGTATATAGTTTATCATTAGAAATATTTTTTTTTTAATTTTCTTTTTCAATCTTTTCAACACATTTCATAAATGTATCTACCGGTAGATTATATCTTTTCATTTTCTTTTTCAAACTTTTCAACACATTTCATAAATGTATATAGTTTATCATTAGAAATATATTTTTTTAATTTTCTTGTTCAAACTTTTCAACATATTTCATAAATATATCTAGTTTATTATTAGAAATATATTTTTTTGATTTTCAAACTTTTCAACACATTTCATAAGTGTATATAGTTTATCAATAGAAATTAATTTTTTGATTTTCTTTTTGAAACTTTTCAACACATTTTATAAATGTATCTTGTTTATTATTAGACATATATTCTTTATTTTCATTTTCAAACTTTTCAACAAATCTCATAAATGTATCTAGTTTATCATTAGAAATATATTTTTTTGATTTTCAAACTGTTCAACACATCTCATAAATGTATCTACCGGTAGAGTATCACTAGAAATATATTTTTGATTTTCATTTTCAAACTTTTCAACACATTTCATAAATGTATATAGTTTATCATTAGAAATATTTGTTTTTTATTTTCTTGTTCAAACTTTTCAACATATTTCATAAATAGATATAGTTTATCACTAGAAATATATGTTTTGATTTTCTTTTCCAAACTTTTCAACACATTTCATAAATGTATCTAGTTTATCATTAGAAATATATTTTTTTTTAAATTTCAAACTTTTCAACACATCTCATAAATGTATCTACCAGTAGATTATCACTAGAAATTTATCTTTTCATTTTCTTTTTCAAACTTTTCAACACATTTCATAAATGTATATAGTTTATAATAAGAAATATTTTTTTTCAATTTTCTTGTTCAAACTTGTCAACATATTTCATAAATGTATCTAGTTTATCACTAGAAATATATTTTTTGATTTTCTTTTCCAAACTTTTCAACACATTTCATAAATGTATCTAGTTTATAATTAGAAATATATTTTTTTATTTTATTTTTGAAACGTTTCAGCACATCTCATAAATTGATTGTCAAATCATTAGAAATATTTTTTTTTCTTTTTCAATCTTTTCAACACGTCATAAATGTATCTACCGGTAGATTATCACTAGAAATATATCTTTTTATTTTCTTGTTAAAACTTTTCAACATATTTCATAAATGTATGTAGTTTATCACTAGAAATATATTTTTTGATTTTCAAACTTTTCAACACATTTCATAAATGTATCTAGTTTATCACTAGAAATATATTTTTTTGATGTTCAAACTTTTCAACACATTTCATAAGTGTATATAGTTTATCAATAGAAATATATTTTTTCATTTTGAAACTTTTCAACACATTTCATAAATGTATCTAGTTTATCATTAGAAACATATTTTTTTATTTTCTTTTTCAAACGTTTCAACACATCTCATAAATTGATTGTCAAATCATTAGAAATATTTTTTTTTTATTTTCAATCTTTTCAACACATCTCATAAATGTATCTGCCGGTAGTTTACCATTAAAAATATATTTTTAAATTTTATTTTAAAAACTTTTCATCACATCTCATAAATGTATCTACCGGTAGATTATCACTAGAAATATATCTTTTTATTTTCTTGTTGAAACTTTTCAACATATTTCATAAATGTATGTAGTTTATCACTAGAAATATATTGTTTGATTTTCTTGTTCAAACTTTTCAACACATTTCATAAATGTATCTAGTTTATCGTTATAAATATTTTTTTTTGATGTTCAAACTTTTCAACACATTTCATAAGTGTATATAGTTTATAATAGAAATTTATTTTTTGATTTTCTTTTTGAAATTTTTCAACACATTTCATAAATGTATCTAGTTTTTATTATTAGAAATATATTTTTTTGATTTTGAAACTTTTCAGCACATTTCATAAATGTATCTAGTTTATCAATAGAAATATATTTTTTGATTTTCAAACTTTTCAACATATCTCATAAATGTATTTAATTTATAATTAAAAAAATATTTCTTTGATTTTCTTTTTCAAACTTTTCAACACATCTCATAAATGTATCTACCGGTAGTTTATCATTAGAAATATATTTTTTTATTTTCTTTTTCAAACTTTTCAACACTTCTCATAAATGTATCTACCGGTAGTTTATCATTAGAAATAAATTTTTTTATTTTCTTTTTCAATCTTTTCAACACATCTCATAAATGTATCTACCGGTAGATTTATCACTAGAATTATATCTTTTCATTTTCTTTTTCAAACTTTTCAACACATTTCATAAATGTATATAGTTTATCATTAGAAATATATTTTTTTTATTTTCTTGTTCAAACTTTTCAACATATTTCATAAATGTATCTAGTTTATCATTAGAAATATATTTTTTTGATTTTCAAACTTTTCAACACATTTCATAAGTGTATATAGTTTATCAATAGAAATTTATTTTTTGATTTTCTTTTTGAAACTTTTAAACACATTTCATAAATGTATCTAGTTTTTATCATTAGAAATATATTTTTTTTATTTTGAAACTTTTCAACACATTTCATAAATGTATCTAGTTTATCATTAGAAATATATTTTTTTGATTTTCAAACTGTTCAACACATCTCATAAATGTATCTACCGGTAGTTTACCATTAAAAATATATTTTTTAATTTTCTTTTTCAATCTTTTCAACACATGTCATAAATGTATCTACCGGTAGATTATCACTAGAAATATATCTTTTCATTTTCTTTTTCAAACTTTTCAACACATTTCATAAATGTATATAGTTTATCATTAGAATTATTTTTTTTTAAATTTTCTTTTTCAAACTTTTCAACACATTTCATAAATGAATATAGTTTATCATTAGAAATATATTTTTTTTATTTTCATGTCCAAACTTTTCAACATATTTCATAAATGTATATAGTTTATCACTAGAAATATATTTTTTGATTTTCTTTTTCAAACTTTTCAACACATCTCATAAATGTATCTACCGGTAGTTTATAATTAGAAATACATTTTTTTATTTTATTTTTTAACTTTTCAACACTTATCATAAATGAATCTACCAGTAGTTTATCATTAGAAATATATTTTTTTATTTTCTTTTTCAAACCTTTCAACACTTCTCATAAATGCATCTACCGGTAGTTTATCACTAGAAATATATTTTTTTATTTTCTTTTTCAATCTTTTCAACACATCTCATAAATGTATCTACCGGTAGATTATATCTTTTCATTTTCTTTTTCAAACTTTTCAACACATTTCATAAATGTATATAGTTTATCATTAGAAATATATTTTTTAAATTTTCTTGTTCAAACTTTTCAACATATTTCATAAATGTATCTAGTTTATTATTAGAAATATATTTTTTTGATTTTCAAACTTTTCAACACATTTCATAAGTGTATATAGTTTATCAATAGAAATTAATTTTTTGATTTTCTTTTTGAAACTTTTCAACACATTTCATAAATGTATCTAGTTTATCATTAGAAATATATTTTTTTGATTTTCAAACTGTTCAACACATCTCATAAATGTATCTACCGGTAGTTTACCATTAAAAATATATTTTTTAATTTTCTTTTTCAATCTTTTCAACACATGTCATAAATGTATCTACCGGTAGATTATCACTAGAAATATATCTTTTCATTTTCTTTTTCAAACTTTTCAACACATTTCATAAATGTATATAGTTTATCATTATAAATATTTTTTTTTAAATTTTCTTTTTCAAACTTTTCAACACATTTCATAAATGAATATAGTTTATCATTAGAAATATATTTTTTTTATTTTCATGTCCAAACTTTTCAACATATTTCATAAATGTATATAGTTTATCACTAGAAATACATTTTTTGATTTTCTTTTTCAAACTTTTCAACACATCTCATAAATGTATCTACCGGTAGTTTATAATTAGAAATATATTTTTTGATTTTATTTTTTAACTTTTCAACACTTCTCATAAATGAATCTACCAGTAGTTTATCATTAGAAATATATTTTTTTATTTTCTTTTTCAAACTTTTCAACACTTCTCATAAATGTATCTACCGGTAGTTTATCATTATAAATATATTTTTTTATTTTCATGTCCAAACTTTTCAACACATTTCATAAGTGTATATAGTTTTTCAATAGAAATTTATTTTTTGATTTTCTTTTTGAAATTTTTCAACACATTTCATAAATGTATCTAGTTTATCATTAGAAATATATTTTTTTGATTTTGAAACTTTTCAACACATTTCATAAGTGTATATAGTTTATCAATAGAAATTTATTTTTTGATTTTCTTTTTCAAACTTTTCAACACATTTCATAAATGAATATAGTTTATCATTAGAAATATATTTTTTTTATTTTCATGTCCAAACTTTTCAACATATTTCATAAATGTATATAGTTTATCATTAGAAATATATTTTTTTATTTTCTTTTTCAAACCTTTCAACACTTCTCATAAATGCATCTACCGGTAGTTTATCACTAGAAATATATTTTTTTATTTTCTTTTTCAATCTTTTCAACACATCTCATAAATGTATCTACCGGTAGATTATATCTTTTCATTTTCTTTTTCAAACTTTTCAACACATTTCATAAATGTATATAGTTTATCATTAGAAATATATTTTTTAAATTTTCTTGTTCAAACTTTTCAACATATTTCATAAATGTATCTAGTTTATTATTAGAAATATATTTTTTTGATTTTCAAACTTTTCAACACATTTCATAAGTGTATATAGTTTATCAATAGAAATTAATTTTTTGATTTTCATTTTGAAACTTTTCAACACATTTCATAAATGTATCTAGTTTATCATTAGAAATATATTTTTTTGATTTTCAAACTGTTCAACACATCTCATAAATGTATCTACCGGTAGTTTCCCATTAAAAATATATTTTTTAATTTTCTTTTTCAATCTTTTCAACACATGTCATAAATGTATCTACCGGTAGATTATCACTAGAAATATATCTTTTCATTTTCTTTTTCAAACTTTTCAACACATTTCATAAATGTATATAGTTTATCATTAGAAATATTTTTTTTTAAATTTTCTTTTTCAAACTTTTCAACACATTTCATAAATGAATATAGTTTATCATTAGAAATATATTTTTTTTATTTTCATGTCCAAACTTTTCAACATATTTCATAAATGTATATAGTTTATCACTAGAAATACATTTTTTGATTTTCTTTTTCAAACTTTTCAACACATCTCATAAATGTATCTACCGGTAGTTTATAATTAGAAATATATTTTTTTATTTTATTTTTAACTTTTCAACACTTATCATAAATGAATCTACCAGTAGTTTATCATTAGAAAAATATTTTTTTATTTTCTTTTTCAAACTTTTCAACACATCTCAGAAATGTATCTACAGGTAGTTTATCATTATAAATATATTTTTTGATTTTCTTTTCCAAACTTTTCAACACATTTCATAAATGTATCTAGTTTATTGTTATAAATATTTTTTTTTGATGTTCAAACTTTTCAACACATTTCATAAGTGTATATAGTTTTTCAATAGAAATTTATTTTTTGATTTTCTTTTTGAAATTTTTCAACACATTTCATAAATGTATCTAGTTTATCATTAGAAATATATTTTTTTGATTTTGAAACTTTTCAACACATTTCATAAGTGTATATAGTTTATCAATAGAAATTTATTTTTTGATTTTCTTTTTGAAACTTTTCAACACATTTTATAAATGTATCTTGTTTATTATTAGACATATATTCTTTATTTTCTTTTTCAAACTTTTCAACAAATCTCATAAATGTATCTAGTTTATCATTAGAAATATATTTTTTTGATTTTCAAACTGTTCAACACATCTCATAAATGTATCTACCGGTAGAGTATCACTAGAAATATATTTTTTGATTTTCATTTTCAAATTTTTCAACACATTTCATAAATGTATATAGTTTATCATTAGAAATATATGTTTTTTATTTTCTTGTTCAAACTTTTCAACATATTTCATAAATAGATATAGTTTATCACTAGAAATATATGTTTTGATTTTCTTTTCCAAACTTTTCAACACATTTCATAAATGTATCTAGTTTATCATTAGAAATATATTTTTTTTAAATTTCAAACTTTTCAACACATCTCATAAATGTATCTACCAGTAGATTATCACTAGAAATTTATCTTTTCATTTTCTTTTTCAAACTTTTCAACACATTTCATAAATGTATATAGTTTATCATTAGAAATATTTTTTTTCAATTTTCTTGTTCAAACTTGTCAACATATTTCATAAATGTATCTAGTTTATCACTAGAAATATATTTTTTGATTTTCTTTTTCAAACTTTTCAACACATCTCATAAATGTATCTACCGGTAGTTTATAATTAGAAATATATTTTTTTATTTTATTTTTTAACTTTTCAACACTTATCATAAATGAATCTACCAGTAGTTTATCATTAGAAAAATATTTTTTTATTTTCTTTTTCAAACTTTTCAACACATCTCATAAATGTATCTACAGGTAGTTTATCATTAGAAATATATTTTTTTATTTTCTTTTTCAAACTTTTCAACACTTCTCATAAATGCATCTACCGGTAGTTTATCACTAGAAATATATTTTTTTATTTTCTTTTTCAATCTTTTCAACACATCTCATAAATGTATCTACCGGTAGATTATATCTTTTCATTTTCTTTTTCAAACTTTTCAACACATTTCATAAATGTATATAGTTTATCATTAGAAATATATTTTTTAAATTTTCTTGTTCAAACTTTTCAACATATTTCATAAATGTATCTAGTTTATTATTAGAAATATATTTTTTTGATTTTCAAACTTTTCAACACATTTCATAAGTGTATATAGTTTATCAATAGAAATTAATTTTTTGATTTTCTTTTTGAAACTTTTCAACACATTTTATAAATGTATCTTGTTTATTATTAGACATATATTCTTTATTTTCTTTTTCAAACTTTTCAACAAATCTCATAAATGTATCTAGTTTATCATTAGAAATATATTTTTTTGATTTTCAAACTGTTCAACACATCTTATAAGTGTATCTACCGGTAGAGTATCACTAGAAATATATTTTTTGATTTTCATTTTCAAACTTTTCAACACATTTCATAAATATAGTTTATAGTTTATAGTTTATAGTTTCATATATAGTTTATCATTAGAAATATATTATTTTTATTTTCTTGTTCAAAATTTTCAAAATATTTCATAAATGTATCTAGTTTATCATTAGAAATATATTTTTTTGATTTTCAAACTTTTCAACACATTTCATAAGTGTATATAGTTTATCAATAGAAATTTATTTTTTGATTTTCTTTTTAAAACTTTTCAACACATTTCATAAATGTATCTAGTTTTTATCATTAGAAATATATTTTTTTTATTTTGAAACTTTTCAACACATTTCATAAATGTATCTAGTTTATCATTAGAAATATATTTTTTTGATTTTCAAACTGTTCAACACATCTCATAAATGTATCTACCGGTAGTTTACCATTAAAAATATATTTTTTAATTTTCTTTTTCAATCTTTTCAACACATGTCATAAATGTATCTACCGGTAGATTATCACTAGAAATATATCTTTTAATTTTCTTTTTCAAACTTTTCAACACATTTCATAAATGTATATAGTTTATCATTAGAAATATTTTTTTTTTAATTTTCTTTTTCAATCTTTTCAACACATTTCATAAATGTATCTACCGGTAGATTATATCTTTTCATTTTCTTTTTCAAACTTTTCAACACATTTCATAAATGTATATAGTTTATCATTAGAAATATATTTTTTTAATTTTCTTGTTCAAACTTTTCAACATATTTCATAAATATATCTAGTTTATTATTAGAAATATATTTTTTTGATTTTCAAACTTTTCAACACATTTCATAAGTGTATATAGTTTATCAATAGAAATTAATTTTTTGATTTTCATTTTCAAACTTTTCAACACATTTCATAAATGTATATAGTTTATCATTAGAAATATTTGTTTTTTATTTTCTTGTTCAAACTTTTCAACATATTTCATAAATAGATATAGTTTATCACTAGAAATATATGTTTTGATTTTCTTTTCCAAACTTTTCAACACATTTCATAAATGTATCTAGTTTATCATTAGAAATATATTTTTTTTTAAATTTCAAACTTTTCAACACATCTCATAAATGTATCTACCAGTAGATTATCACTAGAAATTTATCTTTTCATTTTCTTTTTCAAACTTTTCAACACATTTCATAAATGTATATAGTTTATAATAAGAAATATTTTTTTTCAATTTTCTTGTTCAAACTTGTCAACATATTTCATAAATGTATCTAGTTTATCACTAGAAATATATTTTTTGATTTTCTTTTCCAAACTTTTCAACACATTTCATAAATGTATCTAGTTTATAATTAGAAATATATTTTTTTATTTTATTTTTGAAACGTTTCAGCACATCTCATAAATTGATTGTCAAATCATTAGAAATATTTTTTTTTCTTTTTCAATCTTTTCAACACGTCATAAATGTATCTACCGGTAGATTATCACTAGAAATATATCTTTTTATTTTCTTGTTAAAACTTTTCAACATATTTCATAAATGTATGTAGTTTATCACTAGAAATATATTTTTTGATTTTCAAACTTTTCAACACATTTCATAAATGTATCTAGTTTATCACTAGAAATATATTTTTTTGATGTTCAAACTTTTCAACACATTTCATAAGTGTATATAGTTTATCAATAGAAATATATTTTTTCATTTTGAAACCTTTCAACACATTTCATAAATGTATCTAGTTTATCATTAGAAACATATTTTTTTATTTTCTTTTTCAAACGTTTCAACACATCTCATAAATTGATTGTCAAATCATTAGAAATATTTTTTTTTAATTTTCAATCTTTTCAACACATCTCATAAATGTATCTGCCGGTAGTTTACCATTAAAAATATATTTTTAAATTTTATTTTTAAAACTTTTCATCACATCTCATAAATGTATCTACCGGTAGAGTATCACTAGAAATATATTTTTGATTTTCATTTTCTAACTTTTCAACACATTTCATAAATGTATATAGTTTATCATTAGAAATATTTGTTTTTTATTTTCTTGTTCAAACTTTTCAACATATTTCATAAATAGATATAGTTTATCACTAGAAATATATGTTTTGATTTTCTTTTCCAAACTTTTCAACACATTTCATAAATGTATCTAGTTTATCATTAGAAATATATTTTTTTTTAAATTTCAAACTTTTCAACACATCTCATAAATGTATCTACCAGTAGATTATCACTAGAAATTTATCTTTTCATTTTCTTTTTCAAACTTTTCAACACATTTCATAAATGTATATAGTTTATAATTAGAAATATTTTTTTTCAATTTTCTTGTTCAAACTTGTCAACATATTTCATAAATGTATCTAGTTTATCACTAGAAATATATTTTTTGATTTTCTTTTCCAAACTTTTCAACACATTTCATAAATGTATCTAGTTTATAATTAGAAATATATTTTTTTATTTTATTTTTCAAACGTTTCAGCACATCTCATAAATTGATTGTCAAATCATTAGAAATATTTTTTTTTCTTTTTCAATCTTTTCAACACGTCATAAATGTATCTACCGGTAGATTATCACTAGAAATATATCTTTTTATTTTCTTGTTAAAACTTTTCAACATATTTCATAAATGTATGTAGTTTATCACTAGAAATATATTTTTTGATTTTCAAACTTTTCAACACATTTCATAAATGTATCTAGTTTATCACTAGAAATATATTTTTTTGATGTTCAAACTTTTCAACACATTTCATAAGTGTATATAGTTTATCAATAGAAATATATTTTTTCATTTTGAAAGCTTTTAACACATTTCATAAATGTATCTAGTTTATCATTAGAAACATATTTTTTTATTTTCTTTTTCAAACGTTTCAACACATCTCATAAATTGATTGTCAAATCATTAGAAATATTTTTTTTTTTATTTTCAATCTTTTCAACACATCTCATAAATGTATCTGCCGGTAGTTTACCATTAAAAATATATTTTTAAATTTTATTTTTAAAACTTTTCATCACATCTCATAAATGTATCTACCGGTAGATTATCACTAGAAATATATCTTTTTATTTTCTTGTTGAAACTTTTCAACATATTTCATAAATGTATGTAGTTTATCACTAGAAATATATTGTTTGATTTTCTTGTTCAAACTTTTCAACACATTTCATAAATGTATCTAGTTTATCGTTATAAATATTTTTTTTTGATGTTCAAACTTTTCAACACATTTCATAAGTGTATATAGTTTATAATAGAAATTTATTTTTTGATTTTCTTTTTGAAATTTTTCAACACATTTCATAAATGTATCTAGTTTATCAATAGAAATATATTTTTTGAGTTTCAAACTTTTCAAACACATCTCATAAATGTATTTAATTTATAATTAAAAAAATATTTCTTTGATTTTCTTTTTCAAACTTTTCAACACATCTCATAAATGTATCTACCGGTAGTTTATCATTAGAAATATATTTTTTTATTTTCTTTTTCAAACTTTTCAACACATCTCATAAATGTATCTACCGGTAGATTATCACTAGAATTATATCTTTTCATTTTCTTTTTCAAACTTTTCAACACATTTCATAAATGTATATAGTTTATCATTAGAAATATATTTTTTTTATTTTCTTGTTCAAACTTTTCAACATATTTCATAAATGTATCTAGTTTATCATTAGAAATATATTTTTTTGATTTTCAAATTTTTCAACACATTTCATAAGTGTATATAGTTTATCAATAGAAATTTATTTTTTGATTTTCTTTTTGAAACTTTTCAACACATTTCATAAATGTATCTAGTTTTTATCATTAGAAATATATTTTTTTTATTTTGAAACTTTTCAACACATTTCATAAATGTATATAGTTTATCATTAGAAATATTTTTATTTTATTTTCTTGTTCAAACTTTTCAATACATTTCATAAACGTATATAGTTTATCATTAGAAATATATTTTTTTTATTTTCTTGTTCAAACTTTTCAACATATTTCATAAATGTATCTAGTTTATCATTAGAAATATATTTTTTTGATTTTCAAACTTTTCAACACATCTCATAAATGTATCTACCGGTAGTTTATCATTAGAAATATATTTTTTTATTTTCTTTTTCAAACTTTTCAACACTTCACATAAATGTATCTACCGGTAGAGTATCACTAGAAATATATTTTTTGATTTTCATTTTCAAATTTTTCAACACATTTCATAAATGTATATAGTTTATCATTAGAAATATATGTTTTTTATTTTCTTGTTCAAACTTTTCAACATATTTCATAAATAGATATAGTTTATCACTAGAAATATATGTTTTGATTTTCTTTTCCAAACTTTTCAACACATTTCATAAATGTATCTAGTTTATCATTAGAAATATATTTTTTTTAAATTTCAAACTTTTCAACACATCTCATAAATGTATCTACCAGTAGATTATCACTAGAAATTTATCTTTTCATTTTCTTTTTCAAACTTTTCAACACATTTCATAAATGTATATAGTTTATCATTAGAAATATTTTTTTTCAATTTTCTTGTTCAAACTTGTCAACATATTTCATAAATGTATCTAGTTTATCACTAGAAATATATTTTTTGATTTTCTTTTTCAAACTTTTCAACACATCTCATAAATGTATCTACCGGTAGTTTATAATTAGAAATATATTTTTTTATTTTATTTTTTAACTTTTCAACACTTATCATAAATGAATCTACCAGTAGTTTATCATTAGAAAAATATTTTTTTATTTTCTTTTTCAAACTTTTCAACACATCTCATAAATGTATCTACAGGTAGTTTATCATTAGAAATATATTTTTTTATTTTCTTTTTCAAACTTTTCAACACTTCTCATAAATGCATCTACCGGTAGTTTATCACTAGAAATATATTTTTTTATTTTCTTTTTCAATCTTTTCAACACATCTCATAAATGTATCTACCGGTAGATTATATCTTTTCATTTTCTTTTTCAAACTTTTCAACACATTTCATAAATGTATATAGTTTATCATTAGAAATATATTTTTTAAATTTTCTTGTTCAAACTTTTCAACATATTTCATAAATGTATCTAGTTTATTATTAGAAATATATTTTTTTGATTTTCAAACTTTTCAACACATTTCATAAGTGTATATAGTTTATCAATAGAAATTAATTTTTTGATTTTCTTTTTGAAACTTTTCAACACATTTTATAAATGTATCTTGTTTATTATTAGACATATATTCTTTATTTTCTTTTTCAAACTTTTCAACAAATCTCATAAATGTATCTAGTTTATCATTAGAAATATATTTTTTTGATTTTCAAACTGTTCAACACATCTTATAAGTGTATCTACCGGTAGAGTATCACTAGAAATATATTTTTTGATTTTCATTTTCAAACTTTTCAACACATTTCATAAATATAGTTTATAGTTTATAGTTTATAGTTTCATATATAGTTTATCATTAGAAATATATTATTTTTATTTTCTTGTTCAAAATTTTCAAAATATTTCATAAATGTATCTAGTTTATCATTAGAAATATATTTTTTTGATTTTCAAACTTTTCAACACATTTCATAAGTGTATATAGTTTATCAATAGAAATTTATTTTTTGATTTTCTTTTTAAAACTTTTCAACACATTTCATAAATGTATCTAGTTTTTATCATTAGAAATATATTTTTTTTATTTTGAAACTTTTCAACACATTTCATAAATGTATCTAGTTTATCATTAGAAATATATTTTTTTGATTTTCAAACTGTTCAACACATCTCATAAATGTATCTACCGGTAGTTTACCATTAAAAATATATTTTTTAATTTTCTTTTTCAATCTTTTCAACACATGTCATAAATGTATCTACCGGTAGATTATCACTAGAAATATATCTTTTAATTTTCTTTTTCAAACTTTTCAACACATTTCATAAATGTATATAGTTTATCATTAGAAATATTTTTTTTTTAATTTTCTTTTTCAATCTTTTCAACACATTTCATAAATGTATCTACCGGTAGATTATATCTTTTCATTTTCTTTTTCAAACTTTTCAACACATTTCATAAATGTATATAGTTTATCATTAGAAATATATTTTTTTAATTTTCTTGTTCAAACTTTTCAACATATTTCATAAATATATCTAGTTTATTATTAGAAATATATTTTTTTGATTTTCAAACTTTTCAACACATTTCATAAGTGTATATAGTTTATCAATAGAAATTAATTTTTTGATTTTCATTTTCAAACTTTTCAACACATTTCATAAATGTATATAGTTTATCATTAGAAATATTTGTTTTTTATTTTCTTGTTCAAACTTTTCAACATATTTCATAAATAGATATAGTTTATCACTAGAAATATATGTTTTGATTTTCTTTTCCAAACTTTTCAACACATTTCATAAATGTATCTAGTTTATCATTAGAAATATATTTTTTTTTAAATTTCAAACTTTTCAACACATCTCATAAATGTATCTACCAGTAGATTATCACTAGAAATTTATCTTTTCATTTTCTTTTTCAAACTTTTCAACACATTTCATAAATGTATATAGTTTATAATAAGAAATATTTTTTTTCAATTTTCTTGTTCAAACTTGTCAACATATTTCATAAATGTATCTAGTTTATCACTAGAAATATATTTTTTGATTTTCTTTTCCAAACTTTTCAACACATTTCATAAATGTATCTAGTTTATAATTAGAAATATATTTTTTTATTTTATTTTTGAAACGTTTCAGCACATCTCATAAATTGATTGTCAAATCATTAGAAATATTTTTTTTTCTTTTTCAATCTTTTCAACACGTCATAAATGTATCTACCGGTAGATTATCACTAGAAATATATCTTTTTATTTTCTTGTTAAAACTTTTCAACATATTTCATAAATGTATGTAGTTTATCACTAGAAATATATTTTTTGATTTTCAAACTTTTCAACACATTTCATAAATGTATCTAGTTTATCACTAGAAATATATTTTTTTGATGTTCAAACTTTTCAACACATTTCATAAGTGTATATAGTTTATCAATAGAAATATATTTTTTCATTTTGAAACCTTTCAACACATTTCATAAATGTATCTAGTTTATCATTAGAAACATATTTTTTTATTTTCTTTTTCAAACGTTTCAACACATCTCATAAATTGATTGTCAAATCATTAGAAATATTTTTTTTTAATTTTCAATCTTTTCAACACATCTCATAAATGTATCTGCCGGTAGTTTACCATTAAAAATATATTTTTAAATTTTATTTTTAAAACTTTTCATCACATCTCATAAATGTATCTACCGGTAGAGTATCACTAGAAATATATTTTTGATTTTCATTTTCTAACTTTTCAACACATTTCATAAATGTATATAGTTTATCATTAGAAATATTTGTTTTTTATTTTCTTGTTCAAACTTTTCAACATATTTCATAAATAGATATAGTTTATCACTAGAAATATATGTTTTGATTTTCTTTTCCAAACTTTTCAACACATTTCATAAATGTATCTAGTTTATCATTAGAAATATATTTTTTTTTAAATTTCAAACTTTTCAACACATCTCATAAATGTATCTACCAGTAGATTATCACTAGAAATTTATCTTTTCATTTTCTTTTTCAAACTTTTCAACACATTTCATAAATGTATATAGTTTATAATTAGAAATATTTTTTTTCAATTTTCTTGTTCAAACTTGTCAACATATTTCATAAATGTATCTAGTTTATCACTAGAAATATATTTTTTGATTTTCTTTTCCAAACTTTTCAACACATTTCATAAATGTATCTAGTTTATAATTAGAAATATATTTTTTTATTTTATTTTTCAAACGTTTCAGCACATCTCATAAATTGATTGTCAAATCATTAGAAATATTTTTTTTTCTTTTTCAATCTTTTCAACACGTCATAAATGTATCTACCGGTAGATTATCACTAGAAATATATCTTTTTATTTTCTTGTTAAAACTTTTCAACATATTTCATAAATGTATGTAGTTTATCACTAGAAATATATTTTTTGATTTTCAAACTTTTCAACACATTTCATAAATGTATCTAGTTTATCACTAGAAATATATTTTTTTGATGTTCAAACTTTTCAACACATTTCATAAGTGTATATAGTTTATCAATAGAAATATATTTTTTCATTTTGAAAGCTTTTAACACATTTCATAAATGTATCTAGTTTATCATTAGAAACATATTTTTTTATTTTCTTTTTCAAACGTTTCAACACATCTCATAAATTGATTGTCAAATCATTAGAAATATTTTTTTTTTTATTTTCAATCTTTTCAACACATCTCATAAATGTATCTGCCGGTAGATTATCACTAGAAATATATCTTTTTATTTTCTTGTTGAAACTTTTCAACATATTTCATAAATGTATGTAGTTTATCACTAGAAATATATTGTTTGATTTTCTTGTTCAAACTTTTCAACACATTTCATAAATGTATCTAGTTTATCGTTATAAATATTTTTTTTTGATGTTCAAACTTTTCAACACATTTCATAAGTGTATATAGTTTATAATAGAAATTTATTTTTTGATTTTCTTTTTGAAATTTTTCAACACATTTCATAAATGTATCTAGTTTATCAATAGAAATATATTTTTTGATTTTCAAACTTTTCAAACACATCTCATAAATGTATTTAATTTATAATTAAAAAAATATTTCTTTGATTTTCTTTTTCAAACTTTTCAACACATCTCATAAATGTATCTACCGGTAGTTTATCATTAGAAATATATTTTTTTATTTTCTTTTTCAAACTTTTCAACACATCTCATAAATGTATCTACCGGTAGATTATCACTAGAATTATATCTTTTCATTTTCTTTTTCAAACTTTTCAACACATTTCATAAATGTATATAGTTTATCATTAGAAATATATTTTTTTTATTTTCTTGTTCAAACTTTTCAACATATTTCATAAATGTATCTAGTTTATCATTAGAAATATATTTTTTTGATTTTCAAATTTTTCAACACATTTCATAAGTGTATATAGTTTATCAATAGAAATTTATTTTTTGATTTTCTTTTTGAAACTTTTCAACACATTTCATAAATGTATCTAGTTTTTATCATTAGAAATATATTTTTTTTATTTTGAAACTTTTCAACACATTTCATAAATGTATATAGTTTATCATTAGAAATATTTTTATTTTATTTTCTTGTTCAAACTTTTCAATACATTTCATAAACGTATATAGTTTATCATTAGAAATATATTTTTTTTATTTTCTTGTTCAAACTTTTCAACATATTTCATAAATGTATCTAGTTTATCATTAGAAATATATTTTTTTGATTTTCAAACTTTTCAACACATCTCATAAATGTATCTACCGGTAGTTTATCATTAGAAATATATTTTTTTATTTTCTTTTTCAAACTTTTCAACACTTCACATAAATGTATCTGCCGGTAGTTTATCATTAGAAATATATTTTTTATTTTCTTTTTCAAACTTTTTAACACTTCTCATAAATGTATCTACCGGTAGTTTATCATTAGAAATAAATTTTTTTATTTTCTTTTTCAATCTTTTCAACACATCTCATAAATGTATCTACCGGTAGATTATCACTAGAATTATATCTTTTCATTTTCTTTTTCAAACTTTTCAACACATTTCATAAATGTATATAGTTTATCATTAGAAATATATTTTTTTAATTTTCTTGTTCAAACATTTCAACATATTTCATAAATGTATCTAGTTTATCATTAGAAATATATTTTTTTGATTTTCAAACTGTTCAACACATTTCATAAGTGTATATAGTTTATCAATAGAAATGTATTTTTTGATTTTCTTTTTCAAACTTTTCAACACATTTCATAAATGTATCTAGTTTTTATCATTAGAAATATATTTTTTTTATTTTGAAACTTTTCAACACATTTCATAAATGTATCTAGTTTATCATTAGAAATATATTTTTTTGATTTTCAAACTGTTCAACACATCTCATAAATGAATCTACCGGTAGTTTACCATTAAAAATATATTTTTTAATTTTCTTTTTCAATCTTTTCAACACATGTCATAAATGTATATAGTTTATCATTAGAAATATTTTTTTTAAATTTTCTTGTTCAAACTTTTCAACTCATGTCATAAATGTATGTAATTTATCATTAGAAAAATATTTCTTTGATTTTGAAACTTTTCAACACATTTCAGCAATGTATCTAGTTTATCATTAGAAATATATTTTTTTATTTTCTTTTTCAAACTTTTCAACACATCTCATAAATGTATCTACCGGTAGTTTATCATTAGAAATATATTTTTTTATTTTCTTTTTTAAACTTTTCAACACATCTCATAAATGTATCTACCGGTAGATTATCACTAGAAATATATCTTTTCATTTTCTTTCTCAAACTTTTCAACACATTTCATAAATGTATCTAGTTTATCATTAGAAATATATTTTTTTTTAAATTTCAAACTTTTCAACACATCTCATAAATGTATCTACCAGTAGATTATCACTAGAAATTTATCTTTTCATTTTCTTTTTCAAACTTTTCAACACATTTCATAAATGTATATAGTTTATAATAAGAAATATTTTTTTTCAATTTTCTTGTTCAAACTTGTCAACATATTTCATAAATGTATCTAGTTTATCACTAGAAATATATTTTTTGATTTTCTTTTCCAAACTTTTCAACACATTTCATAAATGTATCTAGTTTATAATTAGAAATATATTTTTTTATTTTATTTTTGAAACGTTTCAGCACATCTCATAAATTGATTGTCAAATCATTTAGAAATATTTTTTTTTCTTTTTCAATCTTTTCAACACGTCATAAATGTATCTACCGGTAGATTATCACTAGAAATATATCTTTTTATTTTCTTGTTAAAACTTTTCAACATATTTCATAAATGTATGTAGTTTATCACTAGAAATATATTTTTTGATTTTCAAACTTTTCAACACATTTCATAAATGTATCTAGTTTATCACTAGAAATATATTTTTTTGATGTTCAAACTTTTCAACACATTTCATAAGTGTATATAGTTTATCAATAGAAATATATTTTTTCATTTTGAAACTTTTCAACACATTTCATAAATGTATCTAGTTTATCATTAGAAACATATTTTTTTATTTTCTTTTTCAAACGTTTCAACACATCTCATAAATTGATTGTCAAATCATTAGAAATATTTTTTTTTTATTTTCAATCTTTTCAACACATCTCATAAATGTATCTGCCGGTAGTTTACCATTAAAAATATATTTTTAAATTTTATTTTTAAAACTTTTCATCACATCTCATAAATGTATCTACCGGTAGAGTATCACTAGAAATATATTTTTGATTTTCATTTTCTAACTTTTCAACACATTTCATAAATGTATATAGTTTATCATTAGAAATATTTGTTTTTTATTTTCTTGTTCAAACTTTTCAACATATTTCATAAATAGATATAGTTTATCACTAGAAATATATGTTTTGATTTTCTTTTCCAAACTTTTCAACACATTTCATAAATGTATCTAGTTTATCATTAGAAATATATTTTTTTTTAAATTTCAAACTTTTCAACACATCTCATAAATGTATCTACCAGTAGATTATCACTAGAAATTTATCTTTTCATTTTCTTTTTCAAACTTTTCAACACATTTCATAAATGTATATAGTTTATAATTAGAAATATTTTTTTTCAATTTTCTTGTTCAAACTTGTCAACATATTTCATAAATGTATCTAGTTTATCACTAGAAATATATTTTTTGATTTTCTTTTCCAAACTTTTCAACACATTTCATAAATGTATCTAGTTTATAATTAGAAATATATTTTTTTATTTTATTTTTCAAACGTTTCAGCACATCTCATAAATTGATTGTCAAATCATTAGAAATATTTTTTTTTCTTTTTCAATCTTTTCAACACGTCATAAATGTATCTACCGGTAGATTATCACTAGAAATATATCTTTTTATTTTCTTGTTAAAACTTTTCAACATATTTCATAAATGTATGTAGTTTATCACTAGAAATATATTTTTTGATTTTCAAACTTTTCAACACATTTCATAAATGTATCTAGTTTATCACTAGAAATATATTTTTTTGATGTTCAAACTTTTCAACACATTTCATAAGTGTATATAGTTTATCAATAGAAATATATTTTTTCATTTTGAAACTTTTCAACACATTTCATAAATGTATCTAGTTTATCATTAGAAACATATTTTTTTATTTTCTTTTTCAAACGTTTCAACACATCTCATAAATTGATTGTCAAATCATTAGAAATATTTTTTTTTTATTTTAAATCTTTTCAACACATCTCATAAATGTATCTGGCGGTAGTTTACCATTAAAAATATATTTTTAAATTTTATTTTTAAAACTTTTCATCACATCTCATAAATGTATCTACCGGTAGATTATCACTAGAAATATATCTTTTTATTTTCTTGTTGAAACTTTTCAACATATTTCATAAATGTATGTAGTTTATCACTAGAAATATATTGTTTGATTTTCTTGTTCAAACTTTTCAACACATTTCATAAATGTATCTAGTTTATCGTTATAAATATTTTTTTTTTATGTTCAAACTTTTCAACACATTTCATAAGTGTATATAGTTTATAATAGAAATTTATTTTTTGATTTTCTTTTTGAAATTTTTCAACACATTTCATAAATGTATCTAGTTTTTATTATTGGAAATATATTTTTTTGATTTTGAAACTTTTCAGCACATTTCATAAATGTATCTAGTTTATCAATAGAAATATATTTTTTGATTTTCAAACTTTTCAACACATCTCATAAATGTATTTAATTTATAATTAAAAAATATTTCTTTGATTTTCTTTTTCAAACTTTTCAACACATCTCATAAATGTATCTACCGGTAGTTTATCATTAGAAATATATTTTTTTATTTTCTTTTTCAAACTTTTCAACACTTCTCATAAATGTATCTGCCGGTAGTTTATCATTAGAAATATATTTTTTTATTTTCTTTTTCAAACTTTTCAACACTTCTCATAAATGTATCTACCGGTAGTTTATCACTAGAATTATATCTTTTCATTTTCTTTTTCAAACTTTTCAACACATTTCATAAATGTATATAGTTTATCATTAGAAATATATTTTTTTTATTTTCTTGTTCAAACTTTTCAACATATTTCATAAATGTATCTAGTTTATCATTAGAAATATATTTTTTTGATTTTCAAATTTTTCAACACATTTCATAAGTGTATATAGTTTATCAATAGAAATTTATTTTTTGATTTTCTTTTTGAAACTTTTCAACACATTTCATAAATGTATCTAGTTTTTATCATTAGAAATATATTTTTTTTATTTTGAAACTTTTCAACACATTTCATAAATGTATATAGTTTATCATTAGAAATATTTTTATTTTATTTTCTTGTTCAAACTTTTCAATACATTTCATAAACGTATATAGTTTATCATTAGAAATATATTTTTTTTATTTTCTTGTTCAAACTTTTCAACATATTTCATAAATGTATCTAGTTTATCATTAGAAATATATTTTTTTGATTTTCAAACTTTTCAACACATCTCATAAATGTATCTACCGGTAGTTTATCATTAGAAATATATTTTTTTATTTTCTTTTTCAAACTTTTCAACACTTCTCATAAATGTATCTGCCGGTAGTTTATCATTAGAAATATATTTTTTTATTTTCTTTTTCAAACTTTTCAACACTTCTCATAAATGTATCTACCGGTAGTTTATCACTAGAATTATATCTTTTCATTTTCTTTTTCAAACTTTTCAACACATTTCATAAATGTATATAGTTTATCATTAGAAATATATTTTTTTTATTTTCTTGTTCAAACTTTTCAACATATTTCATAAATGTATCTAGTTTATCATTAGAAATATATTTTTTTGATTTTCAAATTTTTCAACACATTTCATAAGTGTATATAGTTTATCAATAGAAATTTATTTTTTGATTTTCTTTTTGAAACTTTTCAACACATTTCATAAATGTATCTAGTTTTTATCATTAGAAATATATTTTTTTTATTTTGAAACTTTTCAACACATTTCATAAATGTATATAGTTTATCATTAGAAATATTTTTATTTTATTTTCTTGTTCAAACTTTTCAATACATTTCATAAACGAATATAGTTTATCATTAGAAATATATTTTTTTTATTTTCTTGTTCAAACTTTTCAACATATTTCATAAATGTATCTAGTTTATCATTAGAAATATATTTTTTTGATTTTCAAACTTTTCAACACATCTCATAAATGTATCTACCGGTAGTTTATCATTAGAAATATATTTTTTTATTTTCTTTTTCAAACTTTTTAACACTTCTCAAAAATGTATCTACCGGTAGTTTATCATTAGAAATATATTTTTTTATTTTCTTTTTCAATCTTTTCAACACATCTCATAAATGTATCTACTGGTAGATTATCACTAGAATTATATCTTTTCATTTTCTTTTTCAAACTTTTCAACACATTTCATAAATGTATATAGTTTATCATTAGAAATATATTTTTTTAATTTTCTTGTTCAAACATTTCAACATATTTCATAAATGTATCTAGTTTATCATTAGAAATATATTTTTTTGATTTTCAAACTGTTCAACACATTTCATAAGTGTATATAGTTTATCAATAGAAATGTATTTTTTGATTTTCTTTTTCAAACTTTTCAACACATTTCATAAATGTATCTAGTTTTTATCATTAGAAATATATTTTTTTTATTTTGAAACTTTTCAACACATTTCATAAATGTATCTAGTTTATCATTAGAAATATATTTTTTTGATTTTCAAACTGTTCAACACATCTCATAAATGAATCTACCGGTAGTTTACCATTAAAAATATATTTTTTAATTTTCTTTTTCAATCTTTTCAACACATGTCATAAATGTATATAGTTTATCATTAGAAATATTTTTTTTAAATTTTCTTGTTCAAACTTTTCAACTCATGTCATAAATGTATGTAATTTATCATTAGAAAAATATTTCTTTGATTTTGAAACTTTTCAACACATTTCAGCAATGTATCTAGTTTATCATTAGAAATATATTTTTTTATTTTCTTTTTCAAACTTTTCAACACATCTCATAAATGTATCTACCGGTAGTTTATCATTAGAAATATATTTTTTTATTTTCTTTTTCAAACTTTTCAACACTTCTCATAAATGTATCTGCCGGTAGTTTATCATTAGAAATATATTTTTTTATTTTCTTTTTCAAACTTTTCAACACTTCTCATAAATGTATCTACCGGTAGTTTATCACTAGAATTATATCTTTTCATTTTCTTTTTCAAACTTTTCAACACATTTCATAAATGTATATAGTTTATCATTAGAAATATATTTTTTTTATTTTCTTGTTCAAACTTTTCAACATATTTCATAAATGTATCTAGTTTATCATTAGAAATATATTTTTTTGATTTTCAAATTTTTCAACACATTTCATAAGTGTATATAGTTTATCAATAGAAATTTATTTTTTGATTTTCTTTTTGAAACTTTTCAACACATTTCATAAATGTATCTAGTTTTTATCATTAGAAATATATTTTTTTTATTTTGAAACTTTTCAACACATTTCATAAATGTATATAGTTTATCATTAGAAATATTTTTATTTTATTTTCTTGTTCAAACTTTTCAATACATTTCATAAACGTATATAGTTTATCATTAGAAATATATTTTTTTTATTTTCTTGTTCAAACTTTTCAACATATTTCATAAATGTATCTAGTTTATCATTAGAAATATATTTTTTTGATTTTCAAACTTTTCAACACATCTCATAAATGTATCTACCGGTAGTTTATCATTAGAAATATATTTTTTTATTTTCTTTTTCAAACTTTTCAACACTTCTCATAAATGTATCTGCCGGTAGTTTATCATTAGAAATATATTTTTTTATTTTCTTTTTCAAACTTTTCAACACTTCTCATAAATGTATCTACCGGTAGTTTATCACTAGAATTATATCTTTTCATTTTCTTTTTCAAACTTTTCAACACATTTCATAAATGTATATAGTTTATCATTAGAAATATATTTTTTTTATTTTCTTGTTCAAACTTTTCAACATATTTCATAAATGTATCTAGTTTATCATTAGAAATATATTTTTTTGATTTTCAAATTTTTCAACACATTTCATAAGTGTATATAGTTTATCAATAGAAATTTATTTTTTGATTTTCTTTTTGAAACTTTTCAACACATTTCATAAATGTATCTAGTTTTTATCATTAGAAATATATTTTTTTTATTTTGAAACTTTTCAACACATTTCATAAATGTATATAGTTTATCATTAGAAATATATTTTTTTGATTTTCAAACTGTTCAACACATCTCATAAATGAATCTACCGGTAGTTTACCATTAAAAATATATTTTTTAATTTTCTTTTTCAATCTTTTCAACACATGTCATAAATGTATATAGTTTATCATTAGAAATATTTTTTTTAAATTTTCTTGTTCAAACTTTTCAACTCATGTCATAAATGTATGTAATTTATCATTAGAAAAATATTTCTTTGATTTTGAAACTTTTCAACACATTTCAGCAATGTATCTAGTTTATCATTAGAAATATATTTTTTTATTTTCTTTTTCAAACTTTTCAACACATCTCATAAATGTATCTACCGGTAGTTTATCATTAGAAATATATTTTTTTATTTTCTTTTTTAAACTTTTCAACACATCTCATAAATGTATCTACCGGTAGATTATCACTAGAAATATATCTTTTCATTTTCTTTCTCAAACTTTTCAACACATTTCATAAATGTATCTAGTTTATCATTAGAAATATATTGTTTTGATTTTCAAACTTTTCAACACATTTCATAAATGTATCTAGTTTATCACTAGAAATATATATTTTGATTTACTTTTCCAAACTTTACAACACATTTCATAAATGTATCTAGTTTTTCACTAGAATATTTTTTGATTTTCTTTTTCAAACCTTTCAACACATCTCATAAATGTATCTAGTTTATCATTAGAAATTTTTTTTTGGATTTTGAAACTTTTCAACACATTTCATAAATGTATCTACCAGTAGTTTATTATTAGAAATATATTTTTTCATTTTCTTTTTCAAACTTTTCAACACACTTCATAAATGTATATATTTTATCATTAGAAATATTTTTATTTTATTTTCTTGTTCAAACTTTTCAATACATTTCATAAATGTATATAGTTTATCATTAGAAATATATTTTTTTTATTTTCTTGTTCAAACTTTTCAACATATTTCATAAATGTATCTAGTTTATCATTAGAAATATATTTTTTTGATTTTCAAACTTTTCAACACATTTCATAAGTGTATATAGTTTATCAATAGAAATTTATTTTTTGATTTTCTTTTTGAAACTTTTCAACACATTTCATAAATGTATCTAGTTTTTATCATTAGAAAAATATTTTTTTTATTTTGAAACTTTTCAACACATTTCATAAATGTATCTAGTTTACCATTAAAAATATATTTTTTAATTTTCTTTTTCAATCTTTTCAACACATGTCATAAATGTATCTACCGGTAGATTATCACTAGAAATATATCTTTTCATTTTCTTTTTCAAACTTTTCAACACATTTCATAAATGTATATAGTTTATCATTAGAATTATTTTTTTTTAAATTTTCTTTTTCAAACTTTTCAACACATTTCATAAATGAATATAGTTTATCATTAGAAATATATTTTTTTTATTTTCATGTCCAAACTTTTCAACATATTTCATAAATGTATATAGTTTATCACTAGAAATATATTTTTTGATTTTCTTTTTCAAACTTTTCAACACATCTCATAAATGTATCTACCGGTAGTTTATAATTAGAAATATATTATTTTATTTTATTTTTTAACTTTTCAACACTTATCATAAATGAATCTACCAGTAGTTTATCATTAGAAAAATATTTTTTTATTTTCTTTTTCAAACTTTTCAACACATCTCATAAATGTATCTACAGGTAGTTTATCATTAGAAATATATTTTTTTATTTTCTTTTTCAAACCTTTCAACACTTCTCATAAATGCATCTACCGGTAGTTTATCACTAGAAATATATTTTTTTATTTTCTTTTTCAATCTTTTCAACACATCTCATAAATGTATCTACCGGTAGATTATATCTTTTCATTTTCTTTTTCAAACTTTTCAACACATTTCATAAATTTATATAGTTTATCATTAGAAATATATTTTTTAAATTTTCTTGTTCAAACTTTTCAACATATTTCATAAATGTATCTAGTTTCTTATTAGAAATATATTTTTTTGATTTTCAAACTTTTCAACACATTTCATAAGTGTATATAGTTTATCAATAGAAATTAATTAATTGATTTTCTTTTTGAAACTTTTCAACACATTTTATAAATGTATCTTGTTTATTATTAGACATATATTCTTTATTTTCTTTTTCAAACTTTTCAACAAATCTCATAAATGTATCTAGTTTATCATTAGAAATATATTTTTTTGATTTTCAAACTGTTCAACACATCTCATAAATGTATCTACCGGTAGAGTATCACTAGAAATATATTTTTTGATTTTCATTTTCAAACTTTTCAACACATTTCATAAATGTATATAGTTTATCATTAGAAATATTTGTTTTTTATTTTCTTGTACAAACTTTTCAACATATTTCATAAATAGATATAGTTTATCACTAGAAATATATGTTTTGATTTTCTTTTCCAAACTTTTCAACACATTTCATAAATGTATCTAGTTTATTGTTATAAATAAATTTTTTTGATTTTGAAACTTTTCAACACATCTCATAAATGTATCTAATTTATAATTTAAAAAATATTTCTTTGATTTTGAAACTTTTCAACACATTTCATAAATGTATCTAGTTTATAATTAGAAATATATTTTTTTATTTTATTTTTCAAACGTTTCAGCACATCTCATAAATTGATTGTCAAATCATTAGAAATATTTTTTTTTCTTTTTCAATCTTTTCAACACATGTCATAAATGTATCTACCGGTAGATTATCACTAGAAATATATCTTTTTATTTTCTTGTTAAAACTTTTCAACATATTTCATAAATGTATGTAGTTTATCACTAGAAATATATTTTTTGATTTTCAAACTTTTCAACACATTTCATAAATGTATCTAGTTTATCACTAGAAATATATTTTTTTGATGTTCAAACTTTTCAACACATTTCATAAGAATATATAGTTTATCAATAGAAATTAATTTTTTGATTTTCTTTTTGAAATTTTTCAACACATTTCATAAATGTATCTAGTTTATCATTAGAAACATATTTTTTTATTTTCTTTTTCAAACGTTTCAACACATCTCATAAATTGATTGTCAAATCATTAGAAATATTTTTTTTTTTATTTTCAATCTTTTCAACACATCTCATAAATGTATCTGCCGGTAGTTTACCATTAAAAATATATCTTTTTATTTTCTTGTTGAAACTTTTCAACATATTTCATAAATGTATGTAGTTTATCACTAGAAATATATTGTTTGATTTTCTTGTTCAAACTTTTCAACACATTTCATAAATGTATTTAGTTTATCGTTATAAATATTTTTTTTTGATGTTCAAACTTTTCAACACATTTCATAAGTGTATATAGTTTATAATAGAAATTTATTTTTTGATTTTCTTTTTGAAACATTTCAACACATCTCATAAATGTATCTAGTTTATCATTAGAAATATATTTTTTGATTTTGAAACTTTTAAACACATTTCATAAATGTATCTACCAGTAGTTTATTATTAGAAATATATTTTTGCATTTTTCTTTTTCAAACTTTTCAACACATTTCATAAATGTATATATTTTATCATTAGAAATATTTTTATTTTATTTTCTTGTTCAAACTTTTCAACACATTTCATAAATGTATATTGTTTATCATTAGAAATATATTTTTTTTATTTTCTTGTTCAAACTTTTCAACATATTTCATAAATGTATCTAGTTTATCATTAGAAATATATTTTTTTGATTTTCAAACTTTTCAACACATTTCATAAGTGTATATAGTTTATCAATAGAAATTTATTTTTTGATTTTCTTTTTGAAACTTTTCAACACATTTCATAAATGTATCTAGTTTATCATTAGAAATATATTTTTTTGATTTTCAAACTGTTCAACACATCTCATAAATGTATCTACCGGTAGTTTACCATTAAAAATATATTTTTTAATTTTCTTTTTCAATCTTTTCAACACATGTCATAAATGTATCTACCGGTAGATTATCACTAGAAATATATCTTTTCATTTTCTTTTTCAAACTTTTCAACACATTTCATAAATGTATATAGTTTATCATTAGAAATATTTTTTTTTTAATTTTCTTTTTCAAACTTTTCAACACATTTCATAAATGAATATAGATTATCATTAGAAATATATTTTTTTTATTTTCATGTCCAAACTTTTCAACATATTTCATAAATGTATATAGTTTATCACTAGAAATATATTTTTTGATTTTCTTTTTCAAACTTTTCAACACATCTCATAAATGTATCTACCGGTAGTTTATAATTAGAAATATATTTTTTTATTTTATTTTTTAACTTTTCAACACTTATCATAAATGAATCTACCAGTAGTTTATCATTAGAAAATTATTTTTTTATTTTCTTTTTCAAACTTTTCAACACATCTCATAAATGTATCTACAGGTAGTTTATCATTAGAAATATATATTTTTATTTTCTTTCTCAAACATTTCAACACTTCTCATAAATGTATCTACCGGTAGTTTATCACTAGAAATATATTTTTTTATTTTCTTTTTCAATCTTTTCAACACATCTCATAAATGTATCTACCGGTAGATTATATCTTTTCATTTTCTTTTCAAACTTTTCAACACATTTCATAAATGTATATAGTTTATCATTAGAAATATATTTTTTAAATTTTCTTTTTCAAACTTTTCAACAAATCTCATAAATGTATCTAGTTTATCATTAGAAATAAATTTTTTTGATTTTCAAACTGTTCAACACATCTCATAAATGTATCTACCGGTAGAGTATCACTAGAAATATATTTTTTGATTTTCATTTTCAAAATTTTCAACACATTTCATAAATGTATATAGTTTATCATTAGAAATATTTTTTTTTATTTTCTTGTTCAAACTTTTCAACATATTTCATAAATGTATCTAGTTTATCATTAGAAATATATTTTTTTGATTTTCAAACTTTTCAACACATTTCATAAGTGTATATAGTTTATCAATAGAAATTTATTTTTTGATTTTCTTTTTGAAACTTTTCAACACATTTCATAAATGTATCTAGTTTATCATTAGAAATATATTTTTTTGATTTTCAAACTGTTCAACACATCTCATAAATGTATCTACCGGTAGTTTACCATTAAAAATATATTTTTTAATTTTCTTTTTCAATCTTTTGAACACGTCATAAATGTATCTACCGGTAGATTATCACTAGAAATATATCTTTTCATTTTCTTTTTCAAACTTTTCAACACATTTCATAAATGTATATAGTTTATCATTAGAAATATTTTTTTTTAAATTTTCTTTTTCAAACTTTTCAACACATTTCATAAATGAATATAGATTATCATTAGAAATATTTTTTTTTTATTTTCATGTCCAAACTTTTCAACATATTTCATAAATGTATATAGTTTATCACTAGAAATATATTTTTTGATTTTCTTTTTCAAACTTTTCAACACATCTCATAAATGTATCTACCGGTAGTTTATAATTAGAAATATATTTTTTTATTTTATTTTTTAACTTTTCAACACTTATCATAAATGTATCTACAGGTAGTTTATCATTAGAAATATATATTTTTATTTTCTTTCTCAAACCTTTCAACACTTCTCATAAATGCATCTACCGGTAGTTTATCACTAGAAATATATTTTTTTATTTTCTTTTTCAATCTTTTCAACACATCTCATAAATGTATCTACCGGTAGATTATATCTTTTCATTTTCTTTTTCAAACTTTTCAACACATTTCATAAATGTATATAGTTTATCATTAGAAATATATTTTTTAAATTTTCTTGTTCAAACTTTTCAACATATTTCATAAATGTATCTAGTTTATTATTAGAAATATATTTTTTTGATTTTCAAACTTTTCAACACATTTCATAAGTGTATATAGTTTATCAATAGAAATTAATTTTTTGATTTTCTTTTTGAAACTTTTCAACACATTTTATAAATGTATCTTGTTTATTATTAGACATATATTCTTTATTTTCTTTTTCAAACTTTTCAACAAATCTCATAAATGTATCTAGTTTATCATTAGAAATATATTTTTTTGATTTTCAAACTGTTCAACACATCTCATAAATGTATCTACCGGTAGAGTATCACTAGAAATATATTTTTGATTCTCATTTTCAAAATTTTCAACACATTTCATAAATGTATATAGTTTATCATTAGAAATATTTGTTTTTTATTTTCTTGTTCAAACTTTTCAACATATTTCATAAATAGATATAGTTTATCACTAGAAATATATGTTTTGATTTTCTTTTCCAAACTTTTCAACACATTTCATAAATGTATCTAGTTTATTGTTATAAATAAATTTTTTTGATTTTGAAACTTTTCAACACATCTCATAAATGTATCTAATTTATAATTTAAAAAATATTTCTTTGATTTTGAAACTTTTCAACACATTTCATAAATGTATCTAGTTTATAATTAGAAATATATTTTTTTATTTTATTTTTCAAACGTTTCAGCACATCTCATAAATTGATTGTCAAATCATTAGAAAGATTTTTTTTTCTTTTTCAATCTTTTCAACACATGTCATAAATGTATCTACCGGTAGATTATCACTAGAAATATATCTTTTTATTTTCTTGTTAAAACTTTTCAACATATTTCATAAATGTATGTAGTTTATCACTAGAAATATATTTTTTGATTTTCAAACTTTTCAACACATTTGATAAATGTATCTAGTTTATCACTAGAAATATATTTTTTTGATGTTCAAACTTTTCAACACATTTCATAAGTGTATATAGTTTATCAATAGAAATTAATTTTTTGATTTTCTTTTTGAAATTTTTCAACACATTTCATAAATGTATCTAGTTTATCATTAGAAATATATTTTTTTGATTTTCAAACTTTTCAACACATTTCATAAATGTATCTAGTTTATCATTAGAAACATATTTTTTTATTTTCTTTTTCAAACGTTTCAACACATCTCATAAATTGATTGTCAAATCATTAGAAATATTTTTTTTTCTTTTTCAATCTTTTCAACACATGTCATAAATGTATCTACCGGTAGATTATCACTAGAAATATATCTTTTTATTTTCATGTTGAAACTTTTCAACATATTTCATAAATGTATCTAGTTTATCGTTATAAATATTATTTTTTGATGTTCAAACTTTTCAACACATTTCATAAGTGTATATAGTTTATAATAGAAATTTATTTTTTGATTTTCTTTTTGAAATTTTTCAACACATTTCATAAATGTATCTAGTTTTTATTATTAGAAATATATTTTTTTGATTTTGAAACTTTTCAGCACATTTTATAAATGTATCTAGTTTATTAATAGAAATATATTGTTTTGATTTTCAAACTTTTCAACAATGTATCTAGTTTATCATTAGAAATATATTTTTTTTTATTTTCAAACTTTTCAACACATTTCATAAATGTATCTAGTTTATCACTAGAAATATATATTTTGATTTTCTTTTCCAAACTTTTCGACACATTTCATAAATGTATCTAGTTTATCACTAGAATATTTTTTGATTTTCTTTTTCAAACATTTCAACACATCTCATAAATGTATCTAGTTTATCATTAGAAATATATTTTTTGATTTTGAAACTTTTCAACACATTTCATAAATGTATCTACCAGTAGTTTATTATTAGAAATATATTTTTTCATTTTCTTTTTCAAACTTTTCAACACATTTCATAAATGTATCTAGTTTATCACTAGAATATTTTTTGATTTTCTTTTTCAAACTTTTCAACACATTTCATAAATGTATATAGTTTATCATAAGAAATATATTTTTTTTATTGTCTTGTTCAAACTTTTCAACATATTTCATAAATGTATCTAGTTTATCACTAGAAATATATTTTTTGAATTTCTTTTTCAAACTTTTCAACACATCTCATAAATGTATCTACCGGTAGATTATCACTAGAAATATATCTTTTCATTTTCTTTCTCAAACTTTTCAACACATTTCATAAATGTATCTAGGTTATCATTAGAAATATATTGTTTTGCTTTTCAAACTTTTCAACACATTTCATAAATGTATCTAGTTTATCATTAGAAATATATTTTTTTTAATTTTCAAACTTTTCAACACATTTCATAAATGTATCTAGTTTATCACTAGAAATATATATTTTGATTTTCTTTTCCAAACTTTTCAACTCATTTCATAAATGTATCTAGTTTATCACTAGAATATTTTTTGATTTTCTTTTTCAAACCTTTCAACACATCTCATAAATGTATCTAGTTTATCATTAGAAATATATTTTTTGATTTTGAAACTTTTCAACACATTTCATAAATGTATCTACCAGTAGTTTATTATTAGAAATATATTTTTTCATTTTCTTTTTCAAACTTTTCAACACATCTCATAAATGTATCTACCGGGAGATTATCACTAGAAATATATCTTTTCACTTTCTTTTTCAAACTTTTCAACACATTTCATAAATGTATATATTTTATCATTAGAAATATTTTTTTTTATTTTCTTGTTCAAACTTTTCAACACATTTCATAAATGTATATATTTTATCATTAGAAATATTTTTTTTTTATTTTCTTGTTCAAACTTTTCAACACATTTCATAAATGAATATAGTTTATCATTAGAAATATATTTTTTTAATTTTCATGTTCAAACTTTTCAACATATTTCATAAATGTATATAGTTTATCACTAGAAATATATTTTTTGATTTTCTTTTTCAAACTTTTCAACACATCTCATAAATGTATCTACCTGTAGTTTATCATTAGAAATATATTTTTTGATTTTATTTTTTAACTTTTCAACACTTCTCATAAATGAATCTACCAGTAGTTTATCATTAGAAATATATTTTTTTATTTTCTTTTTCAAACTTTTCAACACTTCTCATAAATGTATCTACCGGTAGTTTATCATTAGAAATATATTTTTTTATTTTCTTTTTCAAACTTTTCAACACTTCTCATAAATGTATCTACCGATAGTTTATCATTAGAAATATATTTTTTTATTTTCTTTTTCAATCTTTTCAACACATCTCATAAATGTATCTACCGGTAGATTATCACTAGAAATATATCTTTTCATTTTCTTTTTCAAACTTTTCAACACATTTCATAAATGTATATAGTTTATCATTAGAAATATATTTTTTTTATTTTCTTGTTCAAACTTTTCAACATATTTCATAAATGTATCTAGTTTATCACTAGAAATATATCTTTTGAATTTCTTTTTCAAACTTTTCAACACATCTCATAAATGTATCTACCGGTAGTTTATCATTAGAAATATATTTTTTTATTTTCTTTTTCAAACTTTTCAACACATCTCATAAATGTATCTACCGGTAGATTATCACTAGAAATATATCTTTTCATTTTCTTTTTCAAACTTTTCAACACATTTCATAAATCTATCTAGTTTATAACTAGAATATTTTTTGATTTTCTTTTTCAAACCTTTCAACACATCTCATAAATGTATCTAGTTTATCATTAGAAATATATTTTTTGATTTTGAAACTTTTCAACACATTTCATAAATCTATCTAGTTTATAACTAGAATATTTTTTGATTTTCTTTTTCAAACCTTTCAACACATCTCATAAATGTATCTAGTTTATCATTAGAAATATATTTTTTGATTTTGAAACTTTTCAACACATTTCATAAATGTATCTACCAGTAGTTTATTATTAGAAATATATTTTTTCATTTTCTTTTTCAAACTTTTCAACACATCTCATAAATGTATCTACCAGTAGTTTATTATTAGAAATATATCTTTTCACTTTCTTTTTCAAACTTTTCAACACATTTCATAAATGTATATATTTTATCATTAGAAATATTTTTTTTTTATTTTCTTGTTCAAACTTTTCAACACATTTCATAAATGAATATAGTTTATCATTAGAAATATATTTTTTTTATTTTCATGTTCAAACTTTTCAACATATTTCATAAATGTATATAGTTTATCACTAGAAATATATATTTTGATTTTCTTTTTCAATCTTTTCAACACATCTCATAAATGTATCTACTGGTAGATTATCACTAGAATTATATCTTTTCATTTTCTTTTTCAAACTTTTCAACACATTTCATAAATGTATATAGTTTATCATAAGAAATATATTTATTTATTTTCTTGTTCAAACTTTTCAACACATTTCATAAATGAATATAGTTTATCATTAGAAATATATTTTTTTAATTTTCATGTTCAAACTTTTCATTATATTTCATAAATGTATATAGTTTATCACTAGAAATATATTTTTTGATTTTCTTTTTCAAACTTTTCAACACATCTCATAAATGTATCTACCGGTAGTTTATAATTAGAAATATATTTTTTGATTTTATTTTTTAACTTTTCAACACTTCTCATAAATGAATCTACCAGTAGTTTATCATTAGAAATATATTTTTTTATTTTCTTTTTCAAACTTTTCAACACTTCTCATAAATGTATCTACCGGTAGTTTATCATAAGAAATATATTTTTTTATTTTCTTTTTCAAACTTTTCAACACTTCTCATAAATGTATCTACCGGTAGTTTATCATTAGAAATATATTTTTTTATTTTCTTTTTCAAACTTTTCAACACATCTCATAAATGTATCTACCGGTAGTTTATCATTAGAAATATATTTTTTTATTTTCTTTTTCAAACTTTTCAACACATCTCATAAATGTATCTACCAGTAGATTATCACTAGAAATATATCTTTCCATTTTCTTTTTCAAACTTTTCAGCACATCTCAGAAATGTATCTAGTTTATCATTAGAAATATATTTTTTGAATTTCTTTTTCAAACTTTTCAACACATCTCATAAATGTATCTACCGGTAGTTTATCATTAGAAATATATTTTTTTATTTTATTTTTCAAACTTTTCAACACATCTCATAAATGTATCTACTGGTAGATTATCACTAGAAATATATCTTTTCATTTTCTTTTTCAAACTTTTCAGCACATCTCAGAAATGTATCTAGTTTATCATTAGAAATATATTGTTTTGATTTTCAAACTTTTCAACACATTTCATAAATGTATATAGTTTATCAAAAGAAATATATTTTTTTAATTTTCTTTTTCAAACCTTTCGACACATCTCATAAATGTATCTAGTTTATCATTAGAAATATATTTTTTTATTTTGAAACTTTTCAACACATTTCATAAATGTATCTACCAGTAGTTTATTATTAGAAATATATTTTTTCTTTTTCAAACTTTTCAACACATCTCATAAATGTATCTATCGGGAGATTATCACTAGAAATATATCTTTTCACTTTCTTTTTCAAACTTTTCAACACATTTCATAAATGTATATTTTACATAAATGCACATTTCATATTTTATCATTAGAAATATTTTTTTTAAATTTTCTTGTTCAAACTTTTCAACACATTTCATAAATGAATATAGTTTATCATTAGAAATATATTTTTTTTATTTTCATGTCCAAACTTTTCAACATATTTCATAAATGTATATAGTTTATCACTAGAAATATATTTTTTGATTTTCTTTTTCAAACTTTTCAACACATCACATAAATGTATCTACCGGTAGTTTATAATTAGAAATATATTTTTTTATTTTATTTTTTAACTTTTCAACACTTCTCATAAATGAATCTACCAGTAGTTTATCATTAGAAATATATTTTTTTATTTTCTTTTTCAAACTTTTCAACACATCTCATAAATGTATCTACCGGTAGATTATCACTAGAAATATATCTTTTCATTTTCTTTTTCAAACTTTTCAGCACATCTCAGAAATGTATCTAGTTTATCATTAGAATTATATTGTTTTGATTTTCAAACTTTTCAACACATTTCATAAATGTATCTAGTTTATCATTAGAAATATTTTTTTTTTAATTTTCAAACTTTTCAACACATTTCATAAATCTATCTAGTTTATCACTAGAAATATATATTTTGATTTTCTTTTCCAAACTTTTCAACACATTTCATAAATGTATCTAGTTTATCACTAGAATATTTTTTGATTTTCTTTTTCAAACCTTTCAACACATCTCATAAATGTATCTAGTTTATCATTAGAAATATATTTTTTGATTTTGAAACTTTTCAACACATTTCATAAATGTATCTACCATTAGATTATCACTAGAAATATATCTTTTCATTTTCTTTCTCAAACTTTTCAACACATTTCATAAATGTATCTAGTTTATCATTATAAATATATTGTTTTGATTTTCAAACTTTTCAAAAATGTATCTAGTTTATCATTAGAAATATATTTTTTTTTAATTTTCACACTTTTCAACACATTTCATAAATGTAACTAGTTTATCACTAGAAATATATATTTTGATTTTCTTTTCCAAACTTTTCAACACATTTCATAAATGTATCTAGTTTATCACTAGAATATTTTTTTATTTTCTTTTTCAAACATTTCAACACATCTCATAAATGTATCTACCGGTAGTTTATAATTAGAAATATATTTTTTTATTTTATTTTTTAACTTTTCAACACTTCTCATAAATGAATCTACCAGTAGTTTATCATTAGAAATATATTTTTTTATTTTCTTTTTCAAACTTTTCAACACTTCTCATAAATGTATCTACCGGTAGTTTATCATTAGAAATATATTTTTTTATTTTCTTTTTCAAACTTTTCAACACTTCTCATAAATGTATCTACCGGTAGTTTATTATTAGAAATATATTTTTTTATTTTCTTTTTCAATCTTTTCAACACATCTCATAAATGTATCTACCGGTAGATTATCACTAGAAATATATCTCTTTCATTTTCTTTTTCAAACTTTTCAACACATTTCATAAATGTATATAGTTTATCATAAGAAATATATTTTTTGAATTTCTTTTTCAAACTTTTCAACACATCTCATAAATGTATCTACCGGTAGTTTATCATTAGAAATATATTTTTTTATTTTCTTTTTCAAACTTTTCAACACATCTCATAAATGTATCTACCGGTAGATTATCACTAGAAATATATCTTTCCATTTTCTTTTTCAAACTTTTCAGCACATCTCAGAAATGTATCTAGTTTATCATTAGAAATATATTGTTTTGATTTTCAAACTTTTCAACACATTTCATAAATGTATCTAGTTTATCATTAGAAATATATTTTTTTTAATTTTCAAACTTTTCAACACATTTCATAAATGTATCTAGTTTATCACTAGAAATATATATTTTGATTTTCTTTTCCAAACTTTTCAACTCATTTCATAAATGTATCTAGTTTATCACTAGAATATTTTTTGATTTTCTTTTTCAAACCTTTCAACACATCTCATAAATGTATCTAGTTTATCATTAGAAATATATTTTTTGATTTTGAAACTTTTCAACACATTTCATAAATGTATCTACCAGTAGTTTATTATTAGAAATATATTTTTTCATTTTCTTTTTCAAACTTTTCAACACATCTCATAAATGTATCTACCGGGAGATTATCACTAGAAATATATCTTTTCACTTTCTTTTTCAAACTTTTCAACACATTTCATAAATGTATATATTTTATCATTAGAAATATTTTTTTTTTATTTTCTTGTTCAAACTTTTCAACACATTTCATAAATGTATATATTTTATCATTAGAAATATTTTTTTTTTATTTTCTTGTTCAAACTTTTCAACACATTTCATAAATGAATATAGTTTATCATTAGAAATATATTTTTTTAATTTTCATGTTCAAACTTTTCAACATATTTCATAAATGTATATAGTTTATCACTAGAAATATATTTTTTGATTTTCTTTTTCAAACTTTTCAACACATCTCATAAATGTATCTACCTGTAGTTTATCATTAGAAATATATTTTTTGATTTTATTTTTTAACTTTTCAACACTTCTCATAAATGAATCTACCAGTAGTTTATCATTAGAAATATATTTTTTTATTTTCTTTTTCAAACTTTTCAACACTTCTCATAAATGTATCTACCGGTAGTTTATCATTAGAAATATATTTTTTTATTTTCTTTTTCAAACTTTTCAACACTTCTCATAAATGTATCTACCGATAGTTTATCATTAGAAATATATTTTTTTATTTTCTTTTTCAATCTTTTCAACACATCTCATAAATGTATCTACCGGTAGATTATCACTAGAAATATATCTTTTCATTTTCTTTTTCAAACTTTTCAACACATTTCATAAATGTATATAGTTTATCATTAGAAATATATTTTTTTTATTTTCTTGTTCAAACTTTTCAACATATTTCATAAATGTATCTAGTTTATCACTAGAAATATATCTTTTGAATTTCTTTTTCAAACTTTTCAACACATCTCATAAATGTATCTACCGGTAGTTTATCATTAGAAATATATTTTTTTATTTTCTTTTTCAAACTTTTCAACACATCTCATAAATGTATCTACCGGTAGATTATCACTAGAAATATATCTTTTCATTTTCTTTTTCAAACTTTTCAGCACATCTCGTAAATGTATCTAGTTTATCATTAGAAATATATTTTTTTGATTTTCAAACTTTTCAACACATTTCATAAATGTATCTAGTTTATCATTAGAAATATATTTTTTTTAATTTTCAAACTTTTCAACACATTTCATAAATCTATCTAGTTTATAACTAGAATATTTTTTGATTTTCTTTTTCAAACCTTTCAACACATCTCATAAATGTATCTAGTTTATCATTAGAAATATATTTTTTGATTTTGAAACTTTTCAACACATTTCATAAATGTATCTACCAGTAGTTTATTATTAGAAATATATTTTTTCATTTTCTTTTTCAAACTTTTCAACACATCTCATAAATGTATCTACCAGTAGTTTATTATTAGAAATATATCTTTTCACTTTCTTTTTCAAACTTTTCAACACATTTCATAAATGTATATATTTTATCATTAGAAATATTTTTTTTTTATTTTCTTGTTCAAACTTTTCAACACATTTCATAAATGAATATAGTTTATCATTAGAAATATATTTTTTTTATTTTCATGTTCAAACTTTTCAACATATTTCATAAATGTATATAGTTTATCACTAGAAATATATATTTTGATTTTCTTTTCCAAACTTTTAAACACATTTCATAAATGTATCTAGTTTATCACTAGAATATTTTTTTATTTTCTTTTTCAAACATTTCAACACATCTCATAAATGTATCTACCGGTAGTTTATAATTAGAAATATATTTTTTTATTTTATTTTTTAACTTTTCAACACTTCTCATAAATGAATCTACCAGTAGTTTATCATTAGAAATATATTTTTTTATTTTCTTTTTCAAACTTTTCAACACTTCTCATAAATGTATCTACCGGTAGTTTATCATTAGAAATATATTTTTTTATTTTCTTTTTCAAACTTTTCAACACTTCTCATAAATGTATCTACCGGTAGTTTATTATTAGAAATATATTTTTTTATTTTCTTTTTCAATCTTTTCAACACATCTCATAAATGTATCTACCGGTAGATTATCACTAGAAATATATCTCTTTCATTTTCTTTTTCAAACTTTTCAACACATTTCATAAATGTATATAGTTTATCATAAGAAATATATTTTTTTTATTTTCTTGTTCAAACATTTCAACATATTTCATAAATGTATCTAGTTTATCACTAGAAATATATTTTTTGAATTTCTTTTTCAAACTTTTCAACACATCTCATAAATGTATCTACCGGTAGTTTATCATTAGAAATATATTTTTTTATTTTCTTTTTCAAACTTTTCAACACATCTCATAAATGTATCTACCAGTAGATTATCACTAGAAATATATCTTTCCATTTTCTTTTTCAAACTTTTCAGCACATCTCAGAAATGTATCTAGTTTATCATTAGAAATATATTGTTTTGATTTTCAAACTTTTCAACACATTTCATAAATGTATCTAGTTTATCATTAGAAATATATTTTTTTTAATTTTCAAACTTTTCAACACATTTCATAAATGTATCTAGTTTATCACTAGAAATATATATTTTGATTTTCTTTTCCAAACTTTTCAACTCATTTCATAAATGTATCTAGTTTATCACTAGAATATTTTTTGATTTTCTTTTTCAAACCTTTCAACACATCTCATAAATGTATCTAGTTTATCATTAGAAATATATTTTTTGATTTTGAAACTTTTCAACACATTTCATAAATGTATCTACCAGTAGTTTATTATTAGAAATATATTTTTTCATTTTCTTTTTCAAACTTTTCAACACATCTCATAAATGTATCTACCGGGAGATTATCACTAGAAATATATCTTTTCACTTTCTTTTTCAAACTTTTCAACACATTTCATAAATGTATATATTTTATCATTAGAAATATTTTTTTTTTATTTTCTTGTTCAAACTTTTCAACACATTTCATAAATGTATATATTTTATCATTAGAAATATTTTTTTTTTATTTTCTTTTTCAAACTTTTCAACACATCTCATAAATGTATCTACCTGTAGTTTATCATTAGAAATATATTTTTTGATTTTATTTTTTAACTTTTCAACACTTCTCATAAATGAATCTACCAGTAGTTTATCATTAGAAATATATTTTTTTATTTTCTTTTTCAAACTTTTCAACACTTCTCATAAATGTATCTACCGGTAGTTTATCATTAGAAATATATTTTTTTATTTTCTTTTTCAAACTTTTCAACACTTCTCATAAATGTATCTACCGATAGTTTATCATTAGAAATATATTTTTTTATTTTCTTTTTCAATCTTTTCAACACATCTCATAAATGTATCTACCGGTAGATTATCACTAGAAATATATCTTTTCATTTTCTTTTTCAAACTTTTCAACACATTTCATAAATGTATATAGTTTATCATTAGAAATATATTTTTTTTATTTTCTTGTTCAAACTTTTCAACATATTTCATAAATGTATCTAGTTTATCACTAGAAATATATCTTTTGAATTTCTTTTTCAAACTTTTCAACACATCTCATAAATGTATCTACCGGTAGTTTATCATTAGAAATATATTTTTTTATTTTCTTTTTCAAACTTTTCAACACATCTCATAAATGTATCTACCGGTAGATTATCACTAGAAATATATCTTTTCATTTTCTTTTTCAAACTTTTCAGCACATCTCGTAAATGTATCTAGTTTATCATTAGAAATATATTTTTTTGATTTTCAAACTTTTCAACACATTTCATAAATGTATCTAGTTTATCATTAGAAATATATTTTTTTTAATTTTCAAACTTTTCAACACATTTCATAAATCTATCTAGTTTATAACTAGAATATTTTTTGATTTTCTTTTTCAAACCTTTCAACACATCTCATAAATGTATCTAGTTTATCATTAGAAATATATTTTTTGATTTTGAAACTTTTCAACACATTTCATAAATCTATCTAGTTTATAACTAGAATATTTTTTGATTTTCTTTTTCAAACCTTTCAACACATCTCATAAATGTATCTAGTTTATCATTAGAAATATATTTTTTGATTTTGAAACTTTTCAACACATTTCATAAATGTATCTACCAGTAGTTTATTATTAGAAATATATTTTTTCATTTTCTTTTTCAAACTTTTCAACACATCTCATAAATGTATCTACCAGTAGTTTATTATTAGAAATATATCTTTTCACTTTCTTTTTCAAACTTTTCAACACATTTCATAAATGTATATATTTTATCATTAGAAATATTTTTTTTTTATTTTCTTGTTCAAACTTTTCAACACATTTCATAAATGAATATAGTTTATCATTAGAAATATATTTTTTTTATTTTCATGTTCAAACTTTTCAACATATTTCATAAATGTATATAGTTTATCACTAGAAAAATATTTTTTGATTTTCTTTTTCAATCTTTTCAACACATCTCATAAATGTATCTACTGGTAGATTATCACTAGAATTATATCTTTTCATTTTCTTTTTCAAACTTTTCAACACATTTCATAAATGTATATAGTTTATCATAAGAAATATATTTATTTATTTTCTTGTTCAAACTTTTCAACACATTTCATAAATGAATATAGTTTATCATTAGAAATATATTTTTTTAATTTTCATGTTCAAACTTTTCATTATATTTCATAAATGTATATAGTTTATCACTAGAAATATATTTTTTGATTTTCTTTTTCAAACTTTTCAACACATCTCATAAATGTATCTACCGGTAGTTTATAATTAGAAATATATTTTTTGATTTTATTTTTTAACTTTTCAACACTTCTCATAAATGAATCTACCAGTAGTTTATCATTAGAAATATATTTTTTTATTTTCTTTTTCAAACTTTTCAACACTTCTCATAAATGTATCTACCGGTAGTTTATCATAAGAAATATATTTTTTTATTTTCTTTTTCAAACTTTTCAACACTTCTCATAAATGTATCTACCGGTAGTTTATCATTAGAAATATATTTTTTTATTTTCTTTTTCAATCTTTTCAACACATCTCATAAATGTATCTACCGGTAGATTATCACTAGAAATATATCTTTTCATTTTCTTTTTCAAACTTTTCAACACATTTCATAAATGTATATAGTTTATCATAAGAAATATATTTTTTTTATTTTCTTGTTCAAACTTTTCAACATATTTCATAAATGTATCTAGTTTATCACTAGAAATATATTTTTTGAATTTCTTTTTCAAACTTTTCAACACATCTCATAAATGTATCTACCGGTAGTTTATCATTAGAAATATATTTTTTTATTTTATTTTTCAAACTTTTCAACACATCTCATAAATGTATCTACTGGTAGATTATCACTAGAAATATATCTTTTCATTTTCTTTTTCAAACTTTTCAGCACATCTCAGAAATGTATCTAGTTTATCATTAGAAATATATTGTTTTGATTTTCAAACTTTTCAACACATTTCATAAATGTATATAGTTTATCAAAAGAAATATATTTTTTTAATTTTCTTTTTCAAACCTTTCGACACATCTCATAAATGTATCTAGTTTATCATTAGAAATATATTTTTTGATTTTGAAACTTTTCAACACATTTCATAAATGTATCTACCAGTAGTTTATTATTAGAAATATATTTTTTCATTTTCTTTTTCAAACTTTTCAACACATCTCATAAATGTATCTACCGGGAGATTATCACTAGAAATATATCTTTTCACTTTCTTTTTCAAACTTTTCAACACATTTCATAAATGTATATATTTTATCATTAGAAATATTTTTTTTTTATTTTCTTGTTCAAACTTTTCAACACATTTCATAAATGAATATAGTTTATCATTAGAAATATATTTTTTTAATTTTCATGTTCAAACTTTTCAACATATTTCATAAATGTATATAGTTTATCACTAGAAATATATTTTTTGATTTTCTTTTTCAAACTTTTCAACACATCTCATAAATGTATCTACCTGTAGTTTATCATTAGAAATATATTTTTTGATTTTATTTTTTAACTTTTCAACACTTCTCATAAATGAATCTACCAGTAGTTTATCATTAGAAATATATTTTTTTATTTTCTTTTTCAAACTTTTCAACACTTCTCATAAATGTATCTACCGGTAGTTTATCATTAGAAATATATTTTTTTATTTTCTTTTTCAAACTTTTCAACACTTCTCATAAATGTATCTACTGATAGTTTATCATTAGAAATATATTTTTTTATTTTCTTTTTCAATCTTTTCAACACATCTCATAAATGTATCTACCGGTAGATTATCACTAGAAATATATCTTTTCATTTTCTTTTTCAAACTTTTCAACACATCTCATAAATGTATCTACCGGTAGTTTATCATTAGAAATATATTTTTTTATTTTCTTTTTCAAACTTTTCAACACATCTCATAAATGTATCTACCGGTAGATTATCACTAGAAATATATCTTTTCATTTTCTTTTTCAAACTTTTCAGCACATCTCAGAAATGTATCTAGTTTATCATTAGAAATATATTTTTTTGATTTTCAAACTTTTCAACACATTTCATAAATGTATCTAGTTTATCATTAGAAATATATTTTTTTTAATTTTCAAACTTTTCAACACATTTCATAAATCTATCTAGTTTATAACTAGAATATTTTTTGATTTTCTTTTTCAAACCTTTCAACACATCTCATAAATGTATCTAGTTTATCATTAGAAATATATTTTTTGATTTTGAAACTTTTCAACACATTTCATAAATGTATCTACCAGTAGTTTATTATTAGAAATATATTTTTTTATTTTCTTTTTCAAACTTTTCAACACTTCTCATAAATGTATCTACCGGTAGTTTATCATTAGAAATATATTTTTTTATTTTCTTTTTCAAATTTTTCAACACTTCTCATAAATGTATCTACCGATAGTTTATCATTAGAAATATATTTTTTTATTTTCTTTTTCAATCTTTTCAACACATCTCATAAATGTATCTACCGGTAGATTATCACTAGAAATATATCTTTTCATTTTCTTTTTCAAACTTTTCAACACATTTCATAAATGTATATAGTTTATCATTAGAAATATATTTTTTTTATTTTCATGTCCAAACTTTTCAACATATTTCATAAATGTATATAGTTTATCACTAGAAATATATTTTTTGATTTTCTTTTTCAAACTTTTCAACACATCACATAAATGTATCTACCGGTAGTTTATAATTAGAAATATATTTTTTTATTTTATTTTTTAACTTTTCAACACTTCTCATAAATGAATCTACCAGTAGTTTATCATTAGAAATATATTTTTTTATTTTCTTTTTCAAACTTTTCAACACATCTCATAAATGTATCTACCGGTAGATTATCACTAGAAATATATCTTTTCATTTTCTTTTTCAAACTTTTCAGCACATCTCAGAAATGTATCTAGTTTATCATTAGAATTATATTGTTTTGATTTTCAAACTTTTCAACACATTTCATAAATGTATCTAGTTTATCATTAGAAATATTTTTTTTTTAATTTTCAAACTTTTCAACACATTTCATAAATCTATCTAGTTTATCACTAGAAATATATATTTTGATTTTCTTTTCCAAACTTTTCAACACATTTCATAAATGTATCTAGTTTATCACTAGAATATTTTTTGATTTTCTTTTTCAAACCTTTCAACACATCTCATAAATGTATCTAGTTTATCATTAGAAATATATTTTTTGATTTTGAAACTTTTCAACACATTTCATAAATGTATCTACCATTAGATTATCACTAGAAATATATCTTTTCATTTTCTTTCTCAAACTTTTCAACACATTTCATAAATGTATCTAGTTTATCATTATAAATATATTGTTTTGATTTTCAAACTTTTCAAAAATGTATCTAGTTTATCATTAGAAATATATTTTTTTTTAATTTTCACACTTTTCAACACATTTCATAAATGTAACTAGTTTATCACTAGAAATATATATTTTGATTTTCTTTTCCAAACTTTTCAACACATTTCATAAATGTATCTAGTTTATCACTAGAATATTTTTTTATTTTCTTTTTCAAACATTTCAACACATCTCATAAATGTATCTACCGGTAGTTTATAATTAGAAATATATTTTTTTATTTTATTTTTTAACTTTTCAACACTTCTCATAAATGAATCTACCAGTAGTTTATCATTAGAAATATATTTTTTTATTTTCTTTTTCAAACTTTTCAACACTTCTCATAAATGTATCTACCGGTAGTTTATCATTAGAAATATATTTTTTTATTTTCTTTTTCAAACTTTTCAACACTTCTCATAAATGTATCTACCGGTAGTTTATTATTAGAAATATATTTTTTTATTTTCTTTTTCAATCTTTTCAACACATCTCATAAATGTATCTACCGGTAGATTATCACTAGAAATATATCTCTTTCATTTTCTTTTTCAAACTTTTCAACACATTTCATAAATGTATATAGTTTATCATAAGAAATATATTTTTTGAATTTCTTTTTCAAACTTTTCAACACATCTCATAAATGTATCTACCGGTAGTTTATCATTAGAAATATATTTTTTTATTTTCTTTTTCAAACTTTTCAACACATCTCATAAATGTATCTACCGGTAGATTATCACTAGAAATATATCTTTCCATTTTCTTTTTCAAACTTTTCAGCACATCTCAGAAATGTATCTAGTTTATCATTAGAAATATATTGTTTTGATTTTCAAACTTTTCAACACATTTCATAAATGTATCTAGTTTATCATTAGAAATATATTTTTTTTAATTTTCAAACTTTTCAACACATTTCATAAATCTATCTAGTTTATCACTAGAAATATATATTTTGATTTTCTTTTCCAAACTTTTCAACTCATTTCATAAATGTATCTAGTTTATCACTAGAATATTTTTTTATTTTCTTTTTCAAACCTTTCAACACATCTCATAAATGTATCTAGTTTATCATTAGAAATATATTTTTTGATTTTGAAACTTTTCAACACATTTCATAAATGTATCTACCAGTAGTTTATTATTAGAAATATATTTTTTCATTTTCTTTTTCAAACTTTTCAACACATCTCATAAATGTATCTACCGGGAGATTATCACTAGAAATATATCTTTTCACTTTCTTTTTCAAACTTTTCAACACATTTCATAAATGTATATATTTTATCATTAGAAATATTTTTTTTTTATTTTCTTGTTCAAACTTTTCAACACATTTCATAAATGAATATAGTTTATCATTAGAAATATATTTTTTTAATTTTCATGTTCAAACTTTTCAACATATTTCATAAATGTATATAGTTTATCACTAGAAATATATTTTTTGATTTTCTTTTTCAAACTTTTCAACACATCTCATAAATGTATCTACCTGTAGTTTATCATTAGAAATATATTTTTTGATTTTATTTTTTAACTTTTCAACACTTCTCATAAATGAATCTACCAGTAGTTTATCATTAGAAATATATTTTTTTATTTTCTTTTTCAAACTTTTCAACACTTCTCATAAATGTATCTACCGGTAGTTTATCATTAGAAATATATTTTTTTATTTTCTTTTTCAAACTTTTCAACACTTCTCATAAATGTATCTACCGATAGTTTATCATTAGAAATATATTTTTTTATTTTCTTTTTCAATCTTTTCAACACATCTCATAAATGTATCTACCGGTAGATTATCACTAGAAATATATCTTTTCATTTTCTTTTTCAAACTTTTCAACACATCTCATAAATGTATCTACCGGTAGTTTATCATTAGAAATATATTTTTTTATTTTCTTTTTCAAACTTTTCAACACATCTCATAAATGTATCTACCGGTAGATTATCACTAGAAATATATCTTTTCATTTTCTTTTTCAAACTTTTCAGCACATCTCAGAAATGTATCTAGTTTATCATTAGAAATATATTTTTTTGATTTTCAAACTTTTCAACACATTTCATAAATGTATCTAGTTTATCATTAGAAATATATTTTTTTTAATTTTCAAACTTTTCAACACATTTCATAAATCTATCTAGTTTATAACTAGAATATTTTTTGATTTTCTTTTTCAAACCTTTCAACACATCTCATAAATGTATCTAGTTTATCATTAGAAATATATTTTTTGATTTTGAAACTTTTCAACACATTTCATAAATGTATCTACCAGTAGTTTATTATTAGAAATATATTTTTTTATTTTCTTTTTCAAACTTTTCAACACTTCTCATAAATGTATCTACCGGTAGTTTATCATTAGAAATATATTTTTTTATTTTCTTTTTCAAATTTTTCAACACTTCTCATAAATGTATCTACCGATAGTTTATCATTAGAAATATATTTTTTTATTTTCTTTTTCAATCTTTTCAACACATCTCATAAATGTATCTACCGGTAGATTATCACTAGAAATATATCTTTTCATTTTCTTTTTCAAACTTTTCAACACATTTCATAAATGTATATAGTTTATCATTAGAAATATATTTTTTTTATTTTCATGTCCAAACTTTTCAACATATTTCATAAATGTATATAGTTTATCACTAGAAATATATTTTTTGATTTTCTTTTTCAAACTTTTCAACACATCACATAAATGTATCTACCGGTAGTTTATAATTAGAAATATATTTTTTTATTTTATTTTTTAACTTTTCAACACTTCTCATAAATGAATCTACCAGTAGTTTATCATTAGAAATATATTTTTTTATTTTCTTTTTCAAACTTTTCAACACATCTCATAAATGTATCTACCGGTAGATTATCACTAGAAATATATCTTTTCATTTTCTTTTTCAAACTTTTCAGCACATCTCAGAAATGTATCTAGTTTATCATTAGAATTATATTGTTTTGATTTTCAAACTTTTCAACACATTTCATAAATGTATCTAGTTTATCATTAGAAATATTTTTTTTTTAATTTTCAAACTTTTCAACACATTTCATAAATCTATCTAGTTTATCACTAGAAATATATATTTTGATTTTCTTTTCCAAACTTTTCAACACATTTCATAAATGTATCTAGTTTATCACTAGAATATTTTTTGATTTTCTTTTTCAAACCTTTCAACACATCTCATAAATGTATCTAGTTTATCATTAGAAATATATTTTTTGATTTTGAAACTTTTCAACACATTTCATAAATGTATCTACCATTAGATTATCACTAGAAATATATCTTTTCATTTTCTTTCTCAAACTTTTCAACACATTTCATAAATGTATCTAGTTTATCATTATAAATATATTGTTTTGATTTTCAAACTTTTCAAAAATGTATCTAGTTTATCATTAGAAATATATTTTTTTTTAATTTTCACACTTTTCAACACATTTCATAAATGTAACTAGTTTATCACTAGAAATATATATTTTGATTTTCTTTTCCAAACTTTTCAACACATTTCATAAATGTATCTAGTTTATCACTAGAATATTTTTTTATTTTCTTTTTCAAACATTTCAACACATCTCATAAATGTATCTACCGGTAGTTTATAATTAGAAATATATTTTTTTATTTTATTTTTTAACTTTTCAACACTTCTCATAAATGAATCTACCAGTAGTTTATCATTAGAAATATATTTTTTTATTTTCTTTTTCAAACTTTTCAACACTTCTCATAAATGTATCTACCGGTAGTTTATCATTAGAAATATATTTTTTTATTTTCTTTTTCAAACTTTTCAACACTTCTCATAAATGTATCTACCGGTAGTTTATTATTAGAAATATATTTTTTTATTTTCTTTTTCAATCTTTTCAACACATCTCATAAATGTATCTACCGGTAGATTATCACTAGAAATATATCTCTTTCATTTTCTTTTTCAAACTTTTCAACACATTTCATAAATGTATATAGTTTATCATAAGAAATATATTTTTTGAATTTCTTTTTCAAACTTTTCAACACATCTCATAAATGTATCTACCGGTAGTTTATCATTAGAAATATATTTTTTTATTTTCTTTTTCAAACTTTTCAACACATCTCATAAATGTATCTACCGGTAGATTATCACTAGAAATATATCTTTCCATTTTCTTTTTCAAACTTTTCAGCACATCTCAGAAATGTATCTAGTTTATCATTAGAAATATATTGTTTTGATTTTCAAACTTTTCAACACATTTCATAAATGTATCTAGTTTATCATTAGAAATATATTTTTTTTAATTTTCAAACTTTTCAACACATTTCATAAATCTATCTAGTTTATCACTAGAAATATATATTTTGATTTTCTTTTCCAAACTTTTCAACTCATTTCATAAATGTATCTAGTTTATCACTAGAATATTTTTTTATTTTCTTTTTCAAACCTTTCAACACATCTCATAAATGTATCTAGTTTATCATTAGAAATATATTTTTTGATTTTGAAACTTTTCAACACATTTCATAAATGTATCTACCAGTAGTTTATTATTAGAAATATATTTTTTCATTTTCTTTTTCAAACTTTTCAACACATCTCATAAATGTATCTACCGGGAGATTATCACTAGAAATATATCTTTTCACTTTCTTTTTCAAACTTTTCAACACATTTCATAAATGTATATATTTTATCATTAGAAATATTTTTTTTTTATTTTCTTGTTCAAACTTTTCAACACATTTCATAAATGAATATAGTTTATCATTAGAAATATATTTTTTTAATTTTCATGTTCAAACTTTTCAACATATTTCATAAATGTATATAGTTTATCACTAGAAATATATTTTTTGATTTTCTTTTTCAAACTTTTCAACACATCTCATAAATGTATCTACCTGTAGTTTATCATTAGAAATATATTTTTTGATTTTATTTTTTAACTTTTCAACACTTCTCATAAATGAATCTACCAGTAGTTTATCATTAGAAATATATTTTTTTATTTTCTTTTTCAAACTTTTCAACACTTCTCATAAATGTATCTACCGGTAGTTTATCATTAGAAATATATTTTTTTATTTTCTTTTTCAAACTTTTCAACACTTCTCATAAATGTATCTACCGATAGTTTATCATTAGAAATATATTTTTTTATTTTCTTTTTCAATCTTTTCAACACATCTCATAAATGTATCTACCGGTAGATTATCACTAGAAATATATCTTTTCATTTTCTTTTTCAAACTTTTCAACACATCTCATAAATGTATCTACCGGTAGTTTATCATTAGAAATATATTTTTTTATTTTCTTTTTCAAACTTTTCAACACATCTCATAAATGTATCTACCGGTAGATTATCACTAGAAATATATCTTTTCATTTTCTTTTTCAAACTTTTCAGCACATCTCAGAAATGTATCTAGTTTATCATTAGAAATATATTTTTTTGATTTTCAAACTTTTCAACACATTTCATAAATGTATCTAGTTTATCATTAGAAATATATTTTTTTTAATTTTCAAACTTTTCAACACATTTCATAAATCTATCTAGTTTATAACTAGAATATTTTTTGATTTTCTTTTTCAAACCTTTCAACACATCTCATAAATGTATCTAGTTTATCATTAGAAATATATTTTTTGATTTTGAAACTTTTCAACACATTTCATAAATGTATCTACCAGTAGTTTATTATTAGAAATATATTTTTTTATTTTCTTTTTCAAACTTTTCAACACTTCTCATAAATGTATCTACCGGTAGTTTATCATTAGAAATATATTTTTTTATTTTCTTTTTCAAATTTTTCAACACTTCTCATAAATGTATCTACCGATAGTTTATCATTAGAAATATATTTTTTTATTTTCTTTTTCAATCTTTTCAACACATCTCATAAATGTATCTACCGGTAGATTATCACTAGAAATATATCTTTTCATTTTCTTTTTCAAACTTTTCAACACATTTCATAAATGTATATAGTTTATCATTAGAAATATATTTTTTTTATTTTCTTGTTCAAACTTTTCAACATATTTCATAAATGTATCTAGTTTATCACTAGAAATATATCTTTTGAATTTCTTTTTCAAACTTTTCAACACATCTCATAAATGTATCTACCGGTAGTTTATCATTAGAAATATATTTTTTTATTTTCTTTTTCAAACTTTTCAACACATCTCATAAATGTATCTACCGGTAGATTATCACTAGAAATATATCTTTTCATTTTCTTTTTCAAACTTTTCAGCACATCTCAGAAATGTATCTAGTTTATCATTAGAAATATATTTTTTTGATTTTCAAACTTTTCAACACATTTCATAAATGTATCTAGTTTATCATTAGAAATATATTTTTTTTAATTTTCAAACTTTTCAACACATTTCATAAATCTATCTAGTTTATAACTAGAATATTTTTTGATTTTCTTTTTCAAACCTTTCAACACATCTCATAAATGTATCTAGTTTATCATTAGAAATATATTTTTTGATTTTGAAACTTTTCAACACATTTCATAAATGTATCTACCAGTAGTTTATTATTAGAAATATATTTTTTTATTTTCTTTTTCAAACTTTTCAACACTTCTCATAAATGTATCTACCGGTAGTTTATCACTAGAAAAATATTTTTTGATTTTCTTTTTCAATCTTTTCAACACATCTCATAAATGTATCTACTGGTAGATTATCACTAGAATTATATCTTTTCATTTTCTTTTTCAAACTTTTCAACACATTTCATAAATGTATATAGTTTATCATTAGAAATATATTTTTTTAATTTTCATGTTCAAACTTTTCATTATATTTCATAAATGTATATAGTTTATCACTAGAAATATATTTTTTGATTTTCTTTTTCAAACTTTTCAACACATCTCATAAATGTATCTACCGGTAGTTTATAATTAGAAATATATTTTTTGATTTTATTTTTTAACTTTTCAACACTTCTCATAAATGAATCTACCAGTAGTTTATCATTAGAAATATATTTTTTTATTTTCTTTTTCAAACTTTTCAACACTTCTCATAAATGTATCTACCGGTAGTTTATCATAAGAAATATATTTTTTTATTTTCTTTTTCAAACTTTTCAACACTTCTCATAAATGTATCTACCGGTAGTTTATCATTAGAAATATATTTTTTTATTTTCTTTTTCAAACTTTTCAACACATCTCATAAATGTATCTACCGGTAGATTATCACTAGAAATATATCTTTCCATTTTCTTTTTCAAACTTTTCAGCACATCTCAGAAATGTATCTAGTTTATCATTAGAAATATATTGTTTTGATTTTCAAACTTTTCAACACATTTCATAAATGTATCTAGTTTATCATTGGAAATATATTTTTTTTAATTTTCAAACTTTTCAACACATTTCATAAATGTATCTAGTTTATCACTAGAAATATATATTTTGATTTTCTTTTCCAAACTTTTCAACTCATTTCATAAATGTATCTAGTTTATCACTAGAATATTTTTTGATTTTCTTTTTCAAACCTTTCAACACATCTCATAAATGTATCTAGTTTATCATTAGAAATATATTTTTTGATTTTGAAACTTTTCAACACATTTCATAAATGTATCTACCAGTAGTTTATTATTAGAAATATATTTTTTCATTTTCTTTTTCAAACTTTTCAACACATCTCATAAATGTATCTACCGGGAGATTATCACTAGAAATATATCTTTTCACTTTCTTTTTAAAACTTTTCAACACATTTCATAAATGTATATATTTTATCATTAGAAATATTTTTTTTTTATTTTCTTGTTCAAACTTTTCAACACATTTCATAAATGTATATATTTTATCATTAGAAATATTTTTTTTTTATTTTCTTGTTCAAACTTTTCAACACATTTCATAAATGAATATAGTTTATCACTAGAAATATATTTTTTGAATTTCTTTTTCAAACTTTTCAACACATCTCATAAATGTATCTACCGGTAGATTATCACTAGAAATATATCTTTCCATTTTCTTTTTCAAACTTTTCAGCACATCTCAGAAATGTATCTAGTTTATCATTAGAAATATATTGTTTTGATTTTCAAACTTTTCAACACATTTCATAAATGTATCTAGTTTATCATTAGAAATATATTTTTTTTAATTTTCAAACTTTTCAACACATTTCATAAATGTATCTAGTTTATCACTAGAAATATATATTTTGATTTTCTTTTCCAAACTTTTCAACTCATTTCATAAATGTATCTAGTTTATCACTAGAATATTTTTTGATTTTCTTTTTCAAACCTTTCAACATATCTCATAAATGTATCTACCGGGAGATTATCACTAGAAATATATCTTTTCACTTTCTTTTTCAAACTTTTCAACACATTTCATAAATGTATATATTTTATCATTAGAAATATTTTTTTTTTATTTTCTTGTTCAAACTTTTCAACACATTTCATAAATGTATATATTTTATAATTAGAAATATTTTTTTTTTATTTTCTTGTTCAAACTTTTCAACACATTTCATAAATGAATATAGTTTATCATTAGAAATATATTTTTTGATTTTGAAACTTTTCAACACATTTCATAAATGTATCTACCAGTAGTTTATTATTAGAAATATATTTTTTCATTTTCTTTTTCAAACTTTTCAACACATCTCATAAATGTATCTACCGGGAGATTATCACTAGAAATATATCTTTTCACTTTCTTTTTCAAACTTTTCAACACATTTCATAAATGTATATATTTTATCATTAGAAATATTTTTTTTTTATTTTCTTGTTCAAACTTTTCAACACATTTCATAAATGTATATATTTTATAATTAGAAATATTTTTTTTTTATTTTCTTGTTCAAACTTTTCAACACATTTCATAAATGAATATAGTTTATCATTAGAAATATATTTTTTTAATTTTCATGTTCAAACTTTTCAACATATTTCATAAATGTATATAGTTTATCACTACAAATATATTTTTTGATTTTCTTTTTCAAACTTTTCAACACATCTCATAAATGTATCTACCTGTAGTTTATCATTAGAAATATATTTTTTGATTTTATTTTTTAACTTTTCAACACTTCTCATAAATGAATCTACCAGTAGTTTATCATTAGAAATATATTTTTTTATTTTCTTTTTCAAACTTTTCAACACTTCTCATAAATGTATCTACCGGTAGTTTATCATTAGAAATATATTTTTTTATTTTCTTTTTCAAACTTTTCAACACTTCTCATAAATGTATCTACAGATAGTTTATCATTAGAAATATATTTTTTTATTTTCTTTTTCAATCTTTTCAACACATCTCATAAATGTATCTACCGGTAGATTATCACTAGAAATATATCTTTTCATTTTCTTTTTCAAACTTTTCAACACATTTCATAAATGTATATAGTTTATCATTAGAAATATTTTTTTTTAATTTCTTTTTCAAACTTTTCAACACATTTCATAAATGTATCTAGTTTATCATTAGAAATATTTTTTTTTAATTTGTAAACTTTTCAACACATTTCATAAATGTATCTAGTTTATCACTAGAAATATATATTTTGATTTTCTTTTCCAAACTTTTCAACACATTTCATAAATGTATCTAGTTTATCACTAGAAATATATTTTTTGATTTTGAAACTTTTCAACACATTTCATAAATGTATCTACCAGTAGTTTATTATTAGAAATTTATTTTTTCATTTTCTTTTTCAAACTTTTCAACACATCTCATAAATGTATCTACCGGGAGATTATCACTAGAAATATATCTTTTCATTTTCTTTCTCAAACTTTTCAACACATCTCATAATAGTTTTTATCATTAGAAATATAATTTTTGATTTTGAAACTTTTCAACACATTTCATAAATGTATCTAGTTTTTATCATTAGAAATATATTTGTTTGATTTTCAAACTGTTCAACACATCTCATAAATGTATCTACCGGTAGTTTACCATTAATAATATATTTTTTCATTTTCTTTTTCAAACTTTTCAACACATCTCATAAATGTATATATTTTATCATTAGAAATTTTTTTTTTTATTTTCTTGTTCAAACTTTTCAACACATTTCATAAATGTATCTAGTTTATCATTAGAAATATATTTATTTTCTTTTTCAAACCTTTCAACACATCTCATAAATGTATCTAGTTTATCATTAGAAATATATTTTTTGATTTTGAAACTTTTCAACACATTTCATAAATGTATCTACCAGTAGTTTATTATTAGAAATATATATTTTATTTTCTTTTTAAAACTTTTCAACACATCTCATAAATGTATCTACCGGTAGATTATCACTAGAATTATATCTTTTCATTTTCTTTTTCATACTTTTCAACACATTTCATAAATGTATATAGTTTATCATTAGAAATATATTTATTTTATTTTCTTGTTCAAACTTTTCAACATATTTCATAAATGTATCTAGTTTATCATTAGAAATATATTTTTTTTTATTTTCAAGCTTTTCAACACATTTCATAAGTGTATATAGTTTATCAATAGAAATTTATTTTTTCATTTTCTTTTTGAAAATTTTCAACACATTTCATAAATGTATCTAGTTTTTATCATTAGAAATATATTTTTTTGATTTTGAAACTTTTCAACACATTTCATAAATGTATCTAGTTTATCATTAGAAATATATTGTTTTGATTTTCAAACTGTTCAACACATGTCATAAATGTATCTACCGGTAGATTATCACTAGAAATATATCTTTTCATTTTCTTGTTCAAACTTTTCAACTCATTTCATAAATGTATGTAATTTATCATTAGAAAAATATTTCTTTGATTTTGAAACTTTTCAACACATTTCATAAATCTATCTAGTTTATCACTAGAAATATATATTTTGATTTTCTTTTCCAAACTTTTCAACACATTTCATAAATGTATCTAGTTTATCACTAGAATATTTTTTGATTTTCTTTTTCAAACCTTTCAACACATCTCATAAATGTATCTAGTTTATCATTAGAAATATATTTTTTGATTTTGAAACTTTTCAACACATTTCACAAATGTATCTACCAGTAGTTTATTATTAGAAATATATTTTTTCATTTTCTTTTTCAAACTTTTCAACACATCTCATAAATGTATCTACCGGGAGATTATCACTAGAAATATATCTTTTCACTTTCTTTTTCAAACTTTTCAACACATTTCATAAATGTATATATTTTATCATTAGAAATATTTTTTATTTATTTTCTTGTTCAAACTTTTCAACACATTTCATAAATGAATATAGTTTATCATTAGAAATATACTTTTTTTATTTTCATGTCCAAACTTTTCAACATATTTCATAAATGAATATAGTTTATCACTAGAAATATATTTTTTGATTTTGAAACTTTTCAACACATTTCATAAATGTATCTACCAGTAGTTTATTATTAGAAATATATTTTTTATTTTCTTTTTAAAACTTTTCAACACATATAAATGTATCTACCAGGAGATTATCACTAGAAATATATCTTTTCACTTTCTTTTTCAAACTTTTCAACACATTTCATAGATGTATATATTTTATCATTAGAAATATTTTTTTTTTATTTTCTTGTTCAAACTTTTCAACACATTTCATAAATGAATATAGTTTATCATTAGAAATATATTTTTTTTATTTTCATGTCCAAATTTTTCAACATATTTCATAAATGTATCTAGTTTTTATCATTAGAAATATATTTTTTTGATTTTGAAACTTTTCAACACATTTCATAAATGTATCTAGTTTATCATTAGAAATATATTTTTTTGATTTTCAAACTTTTCAACACATTTCATAAGTGTATATAGTTTATCAATAGAGATTAATTTTTTGATTTTCTTTTTGAAACTTTTCAACACATTTCATAATAGTTTTTATCATTAGAAATATATTTTTTTGATTTTCAAACTGTTCAACACATCTCATAAATGTATCTACCGGTAGTTTACCATTAATAATATATTTTTTCATTTTCTTTTTCAAACTTTTCAACACATCTCATAAATGTATTTACCGGTAGATTATCACTAGAAATATATCTTTTCACTTTATTTTTCAAAATTTTCAACACATTTCATAAATGTATATATTTTATCATTAGAAATATTTTTTTTTTATTTTCTTGTTCAAACTTTTCAACACATTTCATAAATGTATCTAGTTTATCATTAGAAATATATTTTTTTTAATTTTCAAACTTTTCAACACATTTCATAAATGTATATATTTTATCATTAGAAATATTTTTTTTTTATTTTCTTGTTCAAACTTTTCAACACATTTCATAAATGTATATAGTTTATCACTAGAAATATATTTTTTGGTTTTCTTTTTCAAACTTTTCAACACATCACATAAATGTATCTACCGGTAGTTTATCACTAGAAATATATTTTTGTATTTTCTTTTTCAAACTTTTCAACACCTCTCATAAATGTATCTACCGGTAGTTTATCATTAGAAATATATTTTTTTATTTTCTTTCTCAAACTTTTCAACACTTCTCATAAATGTATCTACCGGTAGTTTATCATTAGAAATATATTTTTTTATTTTCTTTCTCAAACTTTTCAACACTTTTCATAAATGTATTTAGTTTATCATTAGAAATATATTGTTTTGATTTTCAAACTTTTCAACACATTTCATAAATGTATCTAGTTTATCATTAGAAATATATTTTTTTTAATTTTCAAACTTTTCAACACATTTCATAAATCTATCTAGTTTATCACTAGAAATATATATTTTGATTTTCTTTTCCAAACTTTTCAACACATTTCATAAATGTATCTAGTTTATCACTAGAATATTTTTTGATTTTCTTTTTCAAACCTTTCAACACATCTCATAAATGTATCTAGTTTATCATTAGAAATATATTTTTTGATTTTGAAACTTTTCAACACATTTCATAAATGTATCTACCAGTAGTTTATTATTAGAAATATATTTTTCATTTTCTTTTGCAAACTTTTCAACACATCTCATAAATGTATCTACCGGTAGATTATCACTAGAATTATATCTTTTCATTTTCTTTTTCATACTTTTCAACACATTTCATAAATGTATATAGTTTATCATTAGAAATATATTTATTTTATTTTCTTGTTCAAACTTTTCAACACATTTCATAAATGTATCTATTTTATCATTAGAAATATATTTTTTTTATTTTCATGTCCAAACTTTTCAACATATTTCATAAATGTATCTAGTTTTTATCATTAGAAATATATTTTTTTGATTTTGAAACTTTTCACCACATTTCATAAATGTATCTAGTTTATCATTAGAAATATATTTTTTTGATTTTCAAACTTTTCAACACATTTCATAAGTGTATATAGTTTATCAATAGAGATTAATTTTTTGATTTTCTTTTTGAAACTTTTCAACACATTTCATAATAGTTTTTATCATTAGAAATATAATTTTTGATTTTGAAACTTTTCAACACATTTCATAAATGTATCTAGTTTTTATCATTAGAAATATATTTTTTTGATTTTCAAACTGTTCAACACATCTCATAAATGTATCTACCGGTAGTTTACCATTAATAATATATTTTTTCATTTTCTTTTTCAAACTTTTCAACACATCTCATAAATGTATCTACCGGTAGATTATCACTAGAAATATATCTTTTCACTTTCTTTTTCAAACTTTTCAACACATTTCATAAATGTATATATTTTATCATTAGAAATATTTTTTTTTATTTTCTTGTTCAAACTTTTCAACACATTTCATAAATGTATCTAGTTTATCATTAGAAATATATTTTTTTTAATTTTCAAACTTTTCAACACATTTCATAAATGTATATATTTTATCATTAGAAATATTTTTTTTTTATTTTCTTGTTCAAACTTTTCAACACATTTCATAAATGTATATAGTTTATCTCTAGAATTATATTTTTTGATTTTCTTTTTCAAACTTTTCAACACATCACATAAATGTATCTACCGGTAGTTTATAATTAGAAATATATTTTTTTATTTTATTTTTTAACTTTTCAACACTTCTCATAAATGTATCTGCCGGTAGTTTATCACTAGAAATATATTTTAGTATTTTCTTTTTCAAACTTTTCAACACTTCTCATAAATGTATCTACCGGTAGTTTATCAGTAGAAATATATTTTTTTTAATTTTTAAACTTTTCACCACATTTCATAAATGTATCTAGTTTATCACTAGAAATATATATTTTGATTTTCTTTTCCAAACTTTTCAACACATTTCATAAATGTATCTAGTTTATCACTAGAATAATTTTTGATTTTCTTTTTCAAACCTTTCAACACATCTCATAAATGTATCTAGTTTATCATTAGAAATATATTTTTTGATTCTGAAACTTTTCAACACATTTCATAAATGTATCTACCAGTAGTTTATTATTAGAAATATATTTTTTCATTTTCTTTTTAAAACTTTTCAACACATCTCATAAATGTATCTACCGGTAGATTATCACTAGAAATATATCTTTTCACTTTCTTTTTCAAACTTTTCAACACATTTCATAAATGTATATATTTTATCATTAGAAATATTTTATTTTTTATTTTCTTGTTCAAACTTTTCAACACATTTCATAAATGAATATAGTTTATCATTAGAAATATATTTTTTTATTTTCTTGTTCAAACTTTTCAACACATTTCATAAATGTATCTAGTTTATCATTAGAAATATTTTTTTTTAATTTTTAAACTTTTCAACACATTTCATAAGTGTATATAGTTTATCAATATAAATTAATTTTTTGATTTTCTTTTTGAAACTTTTCAACACATTTCATAAATGTATCTAGTTTTTATCATTAGAAATATATTTTTTTGATTTTGAAACTTTTCAACACATTTCATAAATGTATCTAGTTTATCATTAGAAATATATTTTTTTGATTTTCAAACTGTTCAACACATCTCATAAATGTATCTACCGGTAGTTTACCATTAATAATATATTTTTTCATTTTCTTTTTCAAACTTTTCAACACATCTCATAAATGTATCTACCGGTAGATTATCACTAGAAATATATCTTTTCACTTTCTTTTTCAAACTTTTCAACACATTTCATAAATGTATATATTTTATCATTAGAAATATTTTTTTTTTATTTTCTTGTTCAAACTTTTCAACACATTTCATAAATGTATCTAGTTTATCATTAGAAATATATTTTTTTTAATTTTCAAACTTTTCAACACATTTCATAAATGTATCTAGTTTATCACTAGAAATATATATTTTGATTTTCTTTTCCAAACTTTTCAACACATTTCATAAATGTATCTAGTTTATCACTAGAATAATTTTTGATTTTCTTTTTCAAACCTTTCAACACATCTCATAAATGTATCTAGTTTATCATTAGAAATATATTTTTTGATTCTGAAACTTTTCAACACATTTCATAAATGTATCTACCAGTAGTTTATTATTAGAAATATATTTTTTCATTTTCTTTTTCAAACTTTTCAACACATCTCATAAATGTATCTACCGGTAGATTATCACTAGAAATATATCTTTTCACTTTCTTTTTCAAACTTTTCAACACATTTCATAAATGTATATATTTTATCATTAGAAATATTTTTTTTTTATTTTCTTGTTCAAACTTTTCAACACATTTCATAAATGAATATAGTTTATCATTAGAAATATATTTTTTTAATTTTCTTGTTCAAACTTTTCAACACATTTCATAAATGTATCTAGTTTATCATTAGAAATATTTTTTTTTAATTTTTAAACTTTTCAACACATTTCATAAATGTATCTAGTTTATCACTAGAAATATATATTTTGATTTTCTTTTCCAAACTTTTCAACACATTTCATAAATGTATCTAGTTTATCACTAGAAATATATCTTTTCATTTTCTTTTTCAAACTTTTCAACACATTTCATAAATGTATATAGTTTATCATTAGATATATATTTTTTTTATTTTCTTATTCAAACTTTTCAACACATTTCAGCAATGTATCTAGTTTATCATTAGAAATATATTTTTTTATTTTCTTTATCAAACATTTCAACACATTTCATAAATGTATCTAGTTTATCATTAGAAATATATTGTTTTGATTTTGAAACTTTTCAACACATTTCATAAATGTATCTAGTTTATCATTAGAAATATATTTTTTTTAATTTTGAAACTTTTCAACACATTTCATAAATGTATCTAGTTTATCACTAGAATATTTTTTTATTTTCTTTTACATTCTTTTCAACACATCTCATAAATGTATCTACCGGTAGATTATTACTAGAATTATATCTTTTCATTTTATTTTTCAAACTTTTCAACACATTTCATAAATGTATATAGTTTATCATTAGAAATATATTTTTTTGATTTTCTTGTTCAAACTTTTCAACATATTTCATAAATGTATCTAGTTTATCATTAGAAATATATTTTTTTTTGATTTTCAAACTTTTCAACACATTTCATAAGTGTATATAGTTTATCAATATAAATTAATTTCTTGATTTTCTTTTTGAAACTTTTCAACACATTTCATAAATGTATCTAGTTTTTATCATTAGAAATATATTTTTTTGATTTTGAAACTTTTCAACACATTTCATAAATGTATCTAGTTTATCATTAGAAATATATTTTTTTGATTTTCAAACTTTTCAACACATTTCATAAGTGTATATAGTTTATCAATAGAAATTAATTTTTTGATTTTCTTTTTGAAACTTTTCAACACATTTCATAATAGTTTTTATCATTAGAAATATAATTTTTGATTTTGAAACTTTTCAACACATTTCATAAATGTATCTAGTTTATCATTAGAAATATATTTTTTTGATTTTCAAACTGTTCAACACATCTCATAAATGTATCTACCGGTAGTTTACCATTAATAATATATTTTTTCATTTTCTTTTTCAAACTTTTCAACACATTTCATAAATGTATCTAGTTTTTATCATTAGAAATATATTTTTTTGATTTTGAAACTTTTCAACACATTTCATAAATGTATCTAGTTTATCATTAGAAATATATTTTTTTGATTTTCAAACTTTTCAACACATTTCATAAGTGTATATAGTTTATCAATAGAAATTAATTTTTTGATTTTCTTTTTGAAACTTTTCAACACATTTCATAATAGTTTTTATCATTAGAAATATAATTTTTGATTTTGAAACTTTTCAACACATTTCATAAATGTATCTAGTTTATCATTAGAAATATATTTTTTTGATTTTCAAACTGTTCAACACATCTCATAAATGTATCTACCGGTAGTTTACCATTAATAATATATTTTTTCATTTTCTTTTTCAAACTTTTCAACACATCTCATAAATGTATCTACCGGTAGATTATCACTAGAAATATATCTTTTCACTTTCTTTTTCAAACTTTTCAACACATTTCATAAATGTATATATTTTATCATTAGAAATATTTTTTTTTTTTATTTTCTTATTCAAACTTTTCAACACATTTCATAAATGTATCTAGTTTATCATTAGAAATATATTTTTTTAAATTTTCAAACTTTTCAACACATTTCATAAATGTATCTAGTTTATCACTAGAAATATATATTTTGATTTTCTTTTTCAAACCTTTCAACACATCTCATAAATGTATCTAGTTTATCATTAGAAATATATTTTTTGATTCTGAAACTTTTCAACACATTTCATAAATGTATCTACCAGTAGTTTATTATTAGAAATATATTTTTTCATTTTCTTTTTCAAACTTTTCAACACATCTCATAAATGTATCTACCGGTAGATTATCACTAGAAATATATCTTTTCACTTTCTTTTTCAAACTTTTCAACACATTTCATAAATGTATATATTTTATCATTAGAAAATTTTTTTTTAATTTTCTTGTTCAAACTTTTCAACACATTTCATAAATGAATATAGTTTATCATTAGAAATATATTTTTTTTATTTTCTTCTTCAAACTTTTCAACACATTTCATAAATGTATCTAGTTTATCATTAGAAATATTTTTATTTTATTTGCTTGTTCAAACTTTTCAACATATTTCATAAATGTATCTAGTTTAACATTAGAAATATATTTTTTTGATTTTCAAACTTTTCAACACATTTCATAAGTGTATATAGTTTATCAATAGAAATTAATTTTTTATTTTCTTTTTGAAACTTTTCAACACATTTCATAAATGTATCTAGTTTTTATCATTAGAAATATATTTAGTTGATTTTGAAACTTTTCAACACATTTCATAAATGTATCTAGTTTATCATTAGAAATATATTTTTTTCATTTTCAAACTTTTCAACACATCTCATAAATGTATCTACAGGTAGATTATCACTAGAAATATATCTTTTCATTTTATGTTTCAAACTTTTCAACACATTTCATAAATGTATATAGTTTATCATTAGAAATATATTTTTTTTATTTTCTTATTCAAACTTTTCAACACATTTCAGCAATGTATCTAGTTTATAACTAGAAATATATTTTTTTATTTTCTTTTTCAAACTTTTCAACACATCTCATAAATGTATCTACCGGTAGTTTATCATTAGAAATAAAAAATTTTATTTTCTTTTTCAAACTTTTCAACACATCTCATAAATGTATCTACCAGTAGTTTATCATTATAAAAATATTGTTTTATTTTCTTTATCAAACTTTTCAACACCTCATAAATGTATCTACAGGTAGTTTATCATTAGAAATATATTTTTTTATTTTCTTTTTCAAACGTTTGAACACTTCTCATAAATGTATCTATCAGTAGTTTATCATTAGAAATATATTTTTTTATTTTCTTTTTCAATCTTGTCAACACATCTCATAAATGTATCTACCGGTAGATTATCACTAGAAATATATCTTTTCATTTTCTTTTTCAAACTGTTCAACACATTTCATATCAACACATTTCATAAATGTATCTAGTTTATCATTAGAAATATATTTTTTGATTTTGAAACTTTTAAACACATTTCATAAATGTATCTACCAGTAGTTTATTATTAGAAATATATTTTTTGATTTTCTTTTTCAAACTTTTCAACACATCTCATAAATGTATCTAGTTTATCACTAGAAATATATTTTTTGGTTTTCTTTATAAATTTTTCAACACATTTCATATATGTATCTATTTTATAATTTTTATTTTTTTTATTTTGAAACTGTTCAGGACATCTCTTAAATGTATCTACCGGTAGTTTATCAAAAGAAGTATATTTTTTTATTTTCTTTTTCAAACTTTTCAACACATTTCATAAGTGTAAATAGTTGATCAATAGAAATTTATTTTTTGATTTTCATTTTCAAACTTATCAACACATTTCATAAATGTATCTAGTTTATAATTAGAAATATTTTTTTTGATTTTGAAACTTTTAAACACATTTCATAAATGTATCTACCAGTAGTTTATTATTAGAAATATATTTTTTGATTTTCTTTTTCAAACTTTTCAACACATCTCATAAATGTATCTACTGGTAACACAAGAAATATATATTTTCATTTTCTTTATCAAACTTTTCAACACATTTCATAAATGTATATAGTTTATCATTAGAAATATTTTTATTTTATTTTCTTGTTCAAACTTTTCAACACATTTCATAAATATATCTAGTTTATCACTAGAAATATATTTTTATTGATTTTCAAACTTTTCAACACATCTCATAAATGTATCTACCGGTATATTATCACTAGAAATATATTTGTTTATTTTCTTTTTCAAACTTTTCAACACATCTCATAAATGTATTTAGTTTATCATTAGAAATATATTTTTTGATTTTGAATATTTTCAGCACATTTCATAAATGTATCTACCAGTAGTTTATTATTAGAAATATATTTTTGTATTTTATTTTTCAAACTTATCAACACATTTCATAAATGTATCTAGTTTATCATTTGAAATATATTTTTTTGATTTTCAAACTTTTCAACACATTTCATAAGTGTAAATAGTTGATCAATAGAAATTTATTTTTTGATTTTCATTTTCAAACTTATCAACACATTTCATAAATGTATCTAGTTTATCATTAGAAATATATTTTTTGATTTTGAAACTTTTATACATTTCATAAATGTATCTACCAGTAGTTTATTATTAGAAATATATTTTTTGATTTTCTTTTTCAAACTTTTCAACACATCTCAGAAATGTATCTACTGGTAACACAAGAAATATATATTTTCATTTTCTTTATCAAACTTTTCAACACATTTCATACATGTATATAGTTTATCATTAGAAATATTTTTATTTTATTTTCTTGTTCAAACTTTTCAACACATTTCATAAATGTATCTAGTTTACCACTAGAAATATATTTTTTTGATTTTCAATCTTTTCAACATATTTCATAAATGTATATAGTTTATCACTAGAAATATATTTTTTCATTTTATTTTTCAAACTTTTCAACACATCTCATAAATGTATCTATTTTATCATTAGAAATATATTTTTTGAGTTTCTTTTTCAAACTTTTCAACACATTTATAAATGTATCTAGTTTATCACTAGAAATTTTTTTTTGGTTTGCTTTTTAAACTTTTCAACACATTTCATAAATGTATCTATTTTATTATTTTTTATTTTTTTATATTTTAAAACTGTTCAGGACATCTCATAAATGTATCTACCGGTAGTTTATCATTAGAAGTATATTTTTTTATTTTCTTTTTCAAACTTTTCAACACATCTCATAAATGTATCTACCGGTAGTTTAACACTAGAAATATATTTTTTGGTTTTCTTCATAAATTATTCAACACATTTCATAAATGTATCTATTTTATAATTTTTATTTTTTTTATTTTGCAACTTTTCAACACATCTCATAAATGTATCTAGTTTATAACTAGAAATATATTTATTTGATTTTCAAACTTTTCAATACATTTCATAAATGTATCTAGTTTATCATTAGAAATATATTTTTTGATTTTCTTTTTCAAACCTTTCAACACATTTCATAAATGTATCTAGTTTATAACTAGAAATATATTTTTATTGATTTTCAAACTTTTCAACACATCTCATAAATGTATCTACCGGTATATTATCACTAGAAATATATTTGTTTATTTTCTTTTTCAAACTTTTCAACACATCTCATAAATGTATTTAGTTTATCATTAGAAATATATTTTTTGATTTTGAATATTTTCAGCACATTTCATAAATGTATCTACCAGTAGTTTATTATTAGAAATATATTTTTTTATTTTATTTTTCAAACTTATCAACACATTTCATAAATGTATCTAGTTTATCATTTGAAATATATTTTTTTGATTTTCAAACTTTTCAACACATTTCATAAGTGTAAATAGTTGATCAATAGAAATTTATTTTTTGATTTTCATTTTCAAACTTATCAACACATTTCATAAATGTATCTAGTTTATCATTAGAAATATATTTTTTGATTTTGAAACTTTTAAACACATTTCATAAATGTATCTACCAGTAGTTTATTATTAGAAATATATTTTTTGATTTTCTTTTTCAAACTTTTCAACACATCTCATAAATGTATCTACTGGTAACACAAGAAATATATATTTTCATTTTCTTTATCAAACTTTTCAACACATTTCATACATGTATATAGTTTATCATTAGAAATATTTTTATTTTATTTTCTTGTTCAAACTTTTCAACACATTTCATAAATGTATCTAGTTTACCACTAGAAATATATTTGTTTGATTTTCAATCTTTTCAACATATTTCATAAATGTATATAGTTTATCACTAGAAATATATTTTTAGATTTTCTTTTTCAAACTTTTCAACAAATTTCATAAATGTATCTAGTTTATCACTAGAAATATATTTTTTGGTTTTCTTTATACATTTTTCAACACATTTTATAAATGTATCTATTTTATCATTTTTATTTTTTTTATTTTGAAACTGTTCAGGACATCTCATAAATGGATCTACAGGTAGTTTATCACTAGAAATATATATTTTGATTTTCTTTTCCAAACTTTTCAACACATTTCATAAATGTATCTAGTTTATCACTAGAATAATTTTTGATTTTCTTTTTCAAACCTTTCAACACATCTCATAAATGTATCTAGTTTATCATTAGAAATATATTTTTTGATTCTGAAACTTTTCAACACATTTCATAAATGTATCTACCAGTAGTTTATTATTAGAAATATATTTTTTCATTTTCTTTTTCAAACTTTTCAACACATCTCATAAATGTATCTACCGGTAGATTATCACTAGAAATATATCTTTTCACTTTCTTTTTCAAACTTTTCAACACATTTCATAAATGTATATATTTTATCATTAGAAATACTTTTTTTTTTATTTTCTTGTTCAAACTTTTCAACACATTTCATAAATGAATATAGTTTATCATTAGAAATATATTTTTTTATTTTCTTGTTCAAACTTTTCAACACATTTCATAAATGTATCTAGGTAGTTTATCATTAGAAATATTTTTTTTTAATTTTTAAACTTTTCAACACATTTCATAAGTGTATATAGTTTATCAATATAAATTAATTTTTTGATTTTCTTTTTGAAACTTTTCAACACATTTCATAATTGTATCTAGTTTTTATCATTAGAAATATATTTTTTTGATTTTGAAACTTTTCAACACATTTCATAAATGTATCTAGTTTATCATTAGAAATATATTTTTTTGATTTTCAAACTTTTCAACACATTTCATAAGTGTATATAGTTTATCAATAGAAATTAATTTTTTGATTTTCTTTTTGAAACTTTTCAACACATTTCATAATAGTTTTTATCATTAGAAATATAATTTTTGATTTTGAAACTTTTCAACACATTTCATAAATGTATCTAGTTTATCATTAGAAATATATTTTTTTGATTTTCAAACTGTTCAACACATCTCATAAATGTATCTACCGGTAGTTTACCATTAATAATATATTTTTTCATTTTCTTTTTCAAACTTTTCAACACATCTCATAAATGTATCTACCGGTAGATTATCACTAGAATTATATCTTTTCATTTTCTTTTTCAAACTTTTCAACACATTTCATAAATGTATATAGTTTATCATTAGAAATAAATTTTTTTTATTTTCTTGTTCAAATTTTCAACATATTTCATAAATGTATCTAGTTTATCATTAGAAATATATTTTTTTGATTTTCAAACTTTTCAACACATTTCATAAGTGTGTATAGTTTATCAATATAAATTTATTTTTTGATTTTCTTTTTGAAACTTTTCAACATATTTCGTAAATGTATCTAGTTTTTATCATTAGAAATATATTTTTTTGATTTTGAAACTTTTCAACACATTTCATAAATGTATCTAGTTTTTATCATTAGAAATATATTTTTTTGATTTTCAAACTTTTCAACACATTTCATAAGTGTATATAGTTTATCAATAGAAATTAATTTTTTGATTTTCTTTTTGAAACTTTTCAACACATTTCATAATAGTTTTTATCATTAGAAATATAATTTTTGATTTTGAATCTTTTCAACACATTTCATAAATGTATCTAGTTTATCATTAGAAATATATTTTTTTGATTTTCAAACTGTTCAACACATCTCATAAATGTATCTACCGGTAGTTTACCATTAATAATATATTTTTTAATTTTCTTTTTCAAACTTTTCAACACATCTCATAAATGTATCTACCTGTAGATTATCACTAGAAATATATCTTTTCACTTTCTTTTTCAAACTTTTCAACACATTTCATAAATGTATATATTTTATCATTAGAAATATTTTTTTTTATTTTCTTGTTCAAACTTTTCAACACATTTCATAAATGTATCTAGTTTATCATTAGAAATATTTTTTTTTAATTTTTAAACTTTTCAACACATTTCATAAGTGTATATAGTTTATCAATATAAATTAATTTTTTGATTTTCTTTTTGAAACTTTTCAACACATTTCATAAATGTATCTAGTTTTTATCATTAGAAATATATTTTTTTGATTTTGAAACTTTTCAACACATTTCATAAATGTATCTAGTTTATCATTAGAAATATATTTTTTTGATTTTCAAACTTTTCAACACATTTCATAAGTGTATATAGTTTATCAATAGAAATATATTTTTTGATTTTCTTTTTGAAACTTTTCAACACATTTCATAATAGTTTTTATCATTAGAAATATAATTTTTGATTTTGAAACTTTTCAACACATTTCATAAATGTATCTAGTTTATCATTAGAAATATATTTTTTTGATTTTCAAACTGTTCAACACATCTCATAAATGTATCTACCGGTAGTTTACAATTAATAATATATTTTTTCATTTTCTTTTTCAAACTTTTCAACACATCTCATAAATGTATCTACCGGTAGATTATCACTAGAAATATATCTTTTCACTTTCTTTTTCAAACTTTTCAACACATTTCATAAATGTATATATTTTATCATTAGAAATATTTTTTTTTTATTTTCTTGTTCAAACTTTTCAACACATTTCATAAATGTATCTAGTTTATCATTAGAAATATATTTTTTTTAATTTTTAAACTTTTCACCACATTTCATAAATGTATCTAGTTTATCACTAGAAATATATATTTTGATTTTCTTTTCCAAACTTTTCAACACATTTCATAAATGTATCTAGTTTATCACTAGAATAATTTTTGATTTTCTTTTTCAAACCTTTCAACACATCTCATAAATGTATCTAGTTTATCATTAGAAATATATTTTTTGATTCTGAAACTTTTCAACACATTTCATAAATGTATCTACCAGTAGTTTATTATTAGAAATATATTTTTTCATTTTCTTTTTAAAACTTTTCAACACATCTCATAAATGTATCTACCGGTAGATTATCACTAGAAATATATCTTTTCACTTTCTTTTTCAAACTTTTCAACACATTTCATAAATGTATATATTTTATCATTAGAAATATTTTATTTTTTATTTTCTTGTTCAAACTTTTCAACACATTTCATAAATGAATATAGTTTATCATTAGAAATATATTTTTTTATTTTCTTGTTCAAACTTTTCAACACATTTCATAAATGTATCTAGTTTATCATTAGAAATATTTTTTTTTAATTTTTAAACTTTTCAACACATTTCATAAGTGTATATAGTTTATCAATATAAATTAATTTTTTGATTTTCTTTTTGAAACTTTTCAACACATTTCATAAATGTATCTAGTTTTTATCATTAGAAATATATTTTTTTGATTTTGAAACTTTTCAACACATTTCATAAATGTATCTAGTTTATCATTAGAAATATATTTTTTTGATTTTCAAACTGTTCAACACATCTCATAAATGTATCTACCGGTAGTTTACCATTAATAATATATTTTTTCATTTTCTTTTTCAAACTTTTCAACACATCTCATAAATGTATCTACCGGTAGATTATCACTAGAAATATATCTTTTCACTTTCTTTTTCAAACTTTTCAACACATTTCATAAATGTATATATTTTATCATTAGAAATATTTTTTTTTTATTTTCTTGTTCAAACTTTTCAACACATTTCATAAATGTATCTAGTTTATCATTAGAAATATATTTTTTTTAATTTTCAAACTTTTCAACACATTTCATAAATGTATCTAGTTTATCACTAGAAATATATATTTTGATTTTCTTTTCCAAACTTTTCAACACATTTCATAAATGTATCTAGTTTATCACTAGAATAATTTTTGATTTTCTTTTTCAAACCTTTCAACACATCTCATAAATGTATCTAGTTTATCATTAGAAATATATTTTTTGATTCTGAAACTTTTCAACACATTTCATAAATGTATCTACCAGTAGTTTATTATTAGAAATATATTTTTTCATTTTCTTTTTCAAACTTTTCAACACATCTCATAAATGTATCTACCGGTAGATTATCACTAGAAATATATCTTTTCACTTTCTTTTTCAAACTTTTCAACACATTTCATAAATGTATATATTTTATCATTAGAAATATTTTTTTTTTATTTTCTTGTTCAAACTTTTCAACACATTTCATAAATGAATATAGTTTATCATTAGAAATATATTTTTTTAATTTTCTTGTTCAAACTTTTCAACACATTTCATAAATGTATCTAGTTTATCATTAGAAATATTTTTTTTTAATTTTTAAACTTTTCAACACATTTCATAAATGTATCTAGTTTATCACTAGAAATATATATTTTGATTTTCTTTTCCAAACTTTTCAACACATTTCATAAATGTATCTAGTTTATCACTAGAAATATATCTTTTCATTTTCTTTTTCAAACTTTTCAACACATTTCATAAATGTATATAGTTTATCATTAGATATATATTTTTTTTATTTTCTTATTCAAACTTTTCAACACATTTCAGCAATGTATCTAGTTTATCATTAGAAATATATTTTTTTATTTTCTTTATCAAACATTTCAACACATTTCATAAATGTATCTAGTTTATCATTAGAAATATATTGTTTTGATTTTGAAACTTTTCAACACATTTCATAAATGTATCTATTTTATCATTAGAAATATATTGTTTTGATTTTGAAACTTTTCAACACATTTCATAAATGTATCTAGTTTATCATTAGAAATATATTTTTTTTAATTTTTAAACTTTTCACCACATTTCATAAGTGTATATAGTTTATCAATATAAATTAATTTCTTGATTTTCTTTTTGAAACTTTTCAACACATTTCGTAAATGTATCTAGTTTTTATCATTAGAAATATATTTTTTTGATTTTGAAACTTTTCAACACATTTCATAAATGTATCTAGTTTATCATTAGAAATATATTTTTTTGATTTTCAAACTTTTCAACACATTTCATAAGTGTATATAGTTTATCAATAGAAATTAATTTTTTGATTTTCTTTTTGAAACTTTTCAACACATTTCATAATAGTTTTTATCATTAGAAATATAATTTTTGATTTTGAAACTTTTCAACACATTTCATAAATGTATCTAGTTTATCATTAGAAATATATTTTTTTGATTTTCAAACTGTTCAACACATCTCATAAATGTATCTACCGGTAGTTTACCATTAATAATATATTTTTTCATTTTCTTTTTCAAACTTTTCAACACATTTCATAAATGTATCTAGTTTTTATCATTAGAAATATATTTTTTTGATTTTGAAACTTTTCAACACATTTCATAAATGTATCTAGTTTATCATTAGAAATATATTTTTTTGATTTTCAAACTTTTCAACACATTTCATAAGTGTATATAGTTTATCAATAGAAATTAATTTTTTGATTTTCTTTTTGAAACTTTTCAACACATTTCATAATAGTTTTTATCATTAGAAATATAATTTTTGATTTTGAAACTTTTCAACACATTTCATAAATGTATCTAGTTTATCATTAGAAATATATTTTTTTGATTTTCAAACTGTTCAACACATCTCATAAATGTATCTACCGGTAGTTTACCATTAATAATATATTTTTTCATTTTCTTTTTCAAACTTTTCAACACATCTCATAAATGTATCTACCGGTAGATTATCACTAGAAATATATCTTTTCACTTTCTTTTTCAAACTTTTCAACACATTTCATAAATGTATATATTTTATCATTAGAAATATTTTTTTTTTTATTTTCTTATTCAAACTTTTCAACACATTTCATAAATGTATCTAGTTTATCATTAGAAATATATTTTTTTAAATTTTCAAACTTTTCAACACATTTCATAAATGTATCTAGTTTATCACTAGAAATATATATTTTGATTTTCTTTTTCAAACCTTTCAACACATCTCATAAATGTATCTAGTTTATCATTAGAAATATATTTTTTGATTCTGAAACTTTTCAACACATTTCATAAATGTATCTACCGGTAGATTATCACTAGAAATATATCTTTTCACTTTCTTTTTCAAACTTTTCAACACATTTCATAAATGTATATATTTTATCATTAGAAAATTTTTTTTTAATTTTCTTGTTCAAACTTTTCAACACATTTCATAAATGAATATAGTTTATCATTAGAAATATATTTTTTTTATTTTCTTCTTCAAACTTTTCAACACATTTCATAAATGTATCTAGTTTATCATTAGAAATATTTTTATTTTATTTGCTTGTTCAAACTTTTCAACATATTTCATAAATGTATCTAGTTTAAGATTAGAAATATATTTTTTTGATTTTCAAACTTTTCAACACATTTCATAAGTGTATATAGTTTATCAATAGAAATTAATTTTTTATTTTCTTTTTGAAACTTTTCAACACATTTCATAAATGTATCTAGTTTTTATCATTAGAAATATATTTAGTTGATTTTGAAACTTTTCAACACATTTCATAAATGTATCTAGTTTATCATTAGAAATATATTTTTTTCATTTTCAAACTTTTCAACACATCTCATAAATGTATCTACAGGTAGATTATCACTAGAAATATATCTTTTCATTTTATGTTTCAAACTTTTCAACACATTTCATAAATGTATATAGTTTATCATTAGAAATATATTTTTTTTATTTTCTTATTCAAACTTTTCAAAACATTTCAGCAATGTATCTAGTTTATCATTAGAAATATATTTTTTTATTTTCTTTTTCAAACTTTTCAACACATCTCATAAATGTATCTACCGGTAGTTTATCATTAGAAATAAAAATTTTTATTTTCTTTTTCAAACTTTTCAACACATCTCATAAATGTATCTACCAGTAGTTTATCATTATAAAAATATTGTTTTATTTTCTTTATCAAACTTTTCAACACCTCATAAATGTATCTACAGGTAGTTTATCATTAGAAATATATTTTTTTATTTTCTTTTTCAAACGTTTGAACACTTCTCATAAATGTATCTATCAGTAGTTTATCATTAGAAATATATTTTTTTATTTTCTTTTTCAATCTTGTCAACACATCTCATAAATGTATCTACTGGTAGATTATCACTAGAAATATATCTTTTCATTTTCTTTTTCAAACTGTTCAACACATTTCATATCAACACATTTCATAAATGTATCTAGTTTATCATTAGAAATATATTTTTTGATTTTGAAACTTTTAAACACATTTCATAAATGTATCTACCAGTAGTTTATTATTAGAAATATATTTTTTGATTTTCTTTTTCAAACTTTTCAACACATCTCATAAATGTATCTACTGGTAACACAAGAAATATATATTTTCTTTATCAAACTTTTCAACACATTTCATAAATGTATATAGTTTATCATTAGAAATATTTTTATTTTATTTTCTTGTTCAAGCTTTTCAACACATTTCATAAATGTATCTAGTTTATCACTAGAAATATATTTTTTGATTTTCAAACTTTTCAACACATTTAATAAATGTATCTAGTTTATCATTAGAAATATATTTTTTGATTTTCTTTTTCAAACTTTTCAACACATCTCATAAATGTATCTAGTTTATCACTAGAAATATATTTTTTGGTTTTCTTTATAAATTTTTCAACACATTTCATATATGTATCTATTTTATAATTTTTATTTTTTTTATTTTGAAACTGTTCAGGACATCTCTAAAATGTATCTACCGGTAGTTTATCAAAAGAAGTATATTTTTTTATTTTCTTTTTCAAACTTTTCAACACATTTCATAAGTGTAAATAGTTGATCAATAGAAATTTATTTTTTGATTTTCATTTTCAAACTTATCAACACATTTCATAAATGTATCTAGTTTATAATTAGAAATATTTTTTTTGATTTTGAAACTTTTAAACACATTTCATAAATGTATCTACCAGTAGTTTATTATTAGAAATATATTTTTTGATTTTCTTTTTCAAACTTTTCAACACATCTCATAAATGTATCTACTGGTAACACAAGAAATATATATTTTCATTTTCTTTATCAAACTTTTCAACACATTTCATAAATGTATATAGTTTATCATTAGAAATATTTTTATTTTATTTTCTTGTTCAAACTTTTCAACACATTTCATAAATATATCTAGTTTATCACTAGAAATATATTTTTATTGATTTTCAAACTTTTCAACACATCTCATAAATGTATCTACCGGTATATTATCACTAGAAATATATTTGTTTATTTTCTTTTTCAAACTTTTCAACACATCTCATAAATGTATTTAGTTTATCATTAGAAATATATTTTTTGATTTTGAATATTTTCAGCACATTTCATAAATGTATCTACCAGTAGTTTATTATTAGAAATATATTTTTGTATTTTATTTTTCAAACTTATCAACACATTTCATAAATGTATCTAGTTTATCATTTGAAATATATTTTTTTGATTTTCCAACTTTTCAACACATTTCATAAGTGTAAATAGTTGATCAATAGAAATTTATTTTTTGATTTTCATTTTCAAACTTATCAACACATTTCATAAATGTATCTAGTTTATCATTAGAAATATATTTTTTGATTTTGAAACTTTTATACATTTCATAAATGTATCTACCAGTAGTTTATTATTAGAAATATATTTTTGATTTTCTTTTTCAAACTTTTCAACACATCTCAGAAATGTATCTACTGGTAACACAAGAAATATATATTTTCATTTTCTTTATCAAACTTTTCAACACATTTCATACATGTATATAGTTTATCATTAGAAATATTTTTATTTTATTTTCTTGTTCAAACTTTTCAACACATTTCATAAATGTATCTAGTTTACCACTAGAAATATATTTTTTTGATTTTCAATCTTTTCAACATATTTCATAAATGTATATAGTTTATCACTAGAGATATATTTTTTCATTTTATTTTTCAAACTTTTCAACACATCTCATAAATGTATCTATTTTATCATTAGAAATATATTTTTTGAGTTTCTTTTTCAAACTTTTCAACACATTTCATAAATGTATCTAGTTTATCACTAGAAATTTTTTTTTGGTTTGCTTTTTAAACTTTTCAACACATTTCATAAATGTATCTATTTTATTATTTTTTATTTTTTTATATTTTAAAACTGTTCAGGACATCTCATAAATGTATCTACCGGTAGTTTATCATTAGAAGTATATTTTTTTCTTTTCTTTTTCAAACTTTTCAACACATCTCATAAATGTATCTACCGATAGTTTAACACTAGAAATATATTTTTTGGTTTTCTTCATAAATTATTCAACACATTTCATAAATGTATCTATTTTATAATTTTTATTTTTTTTATTTTGCAACTTTTCAACACATCTCATAAATGTATCTAGTTTATAACTAGAAATATATTTATTTGATTTTCAAACTTTTCAATACATTTCATAAATGTATCTAGTTTATCATTAGAAATATATTTTTTGATTTTCTTTTTCAAACCTTTCAACACATTTCATAAATGTATCTAGTTTATAACTAGAAATATATTTTTATTGATTTTCAAACTTTTCAACATATCTCATAAATGTATCTACCGGTATATTATCACTAGAAATATATTTGTTTATTTTCTTTTTCAAACTTTTCAACACATCTCATAAATGTATTTAGTTTATCATTAGAAATATATTTTTTGATTTTGAATATTTTCAGCACATTTCATAAATGTATCTACCAGTAGTTTATTATTAGAAATATATTTTTTTATTTTATTTTTCAAACTTATCAACACATTTCATAAATGTATCTAGTTTATCATTTGAAATATATTTTTTTGATTTTCAAACTTTTCAACACATTTCATAAGTGTAAATAGTTGATCAATAGAAATTTATTTTTTGATTTTCATTTTCAAACTTATCAACACATTTCATAAATGTATCTAGTTTATCATTAGAAATATATTTTTTGATTTTGAAACTTTTAAACACATTTCATAAATGTATCTACCAGTAGTTTATTATTAGAAATATATTTTTTGATTTTCTTTTTCAAACTTTTCAACACATCTCATAAATGTATCTACTGGTAACACAAGAAATATATATTTTCATTTTCTTTATCAAACTTTTCAACACATTTCATACATGTATATAGTTTATCATTAGAAATATTTTTATTTTATTTTCTTGTTCAAACTTTTCAACACATTTCATAAATGTATCTAGTTTACCACTAGAAATATATTTGTTTGATTTTCAATCTTTTCAACATATTTCATAAATGTATATAGTTTATCACTAGAAATATATTTTTAGATTTTCTTTTTCAAACTTTTCAACAAATTTCATAAATGTATCTAGTTTATCACTAGAAATATATTTTTTGGTTTTCTTTATACATTTTTCAACACATTTTATAAATGTATCTATTTTATCATTTTTATTTTTTTTATTTTGAAACTGTTCAGGACATCTCATAAATGGATCTACAGGTAGTTTATCACAAGAAGTATATTTTTTGATTTTCTTTTTCAAACTTTTCAACAAATCTCATAAATGTATCTAGTTTATAACTAGAAATATATTTATTTGATTTTCAAACTTTTCAATACATTTCATAAATGTATCTAGTTTATCATTAGAAATATATTTTTTGATTTTCTTTTTCAAACCTTTCAACACATTTCATAAATGAATCTAGTTTATAACTAGAAATATATTTTTTTGATTTTCAAACTTTTCAACACATCTCATAAATGTATCTACCGGTATATTATCACTAGAAATATATTTGTTTATTTTCTTTTTCAAACCTTTCAACACATTTCATAAATGTATCTACCAGTAGTTTATTATTAGAAATATATTTTTTTATTTTCTTTTTCAAACTTTTCTACACATCTCATAAATGTATCTACCAGTAGTTTATCACTAGAAATATATTTTCTGGTTTTCTTTTTCAAACTTTTCAACACATTTCATAAATGTATCTATTTTATCATTAAAAATATCTTTTTTGATTTTCTTTTTCAAACTTTTCAACACATTTCATAAATATATCTATTTTATCACTAGAAATATATTTGTATATTTTCTTTATAAACTTTTCAACACATTTCATAAATGTATCTATTTTATTATGTTTTATTTTTTTTATTTTAAAACTGTTCAGGACATTTCATAAATGTATCTACCGGTAGTTTATCACTAGAAGTATATTTTTTTATTTTCTTTTTCAAACTTTTCAACACATCTCATAAATGTATCTACCGGTAGTTTATCAATAGAAATATATTTGTTGATTTTGAAACTTTTCAACACATCTCATAAATGTATCTACCAGTAGATTTTCACTAGAAATATATTTTTTGGTTCTCTTTTTCAAACTTTTCAACACATCTCATAAATGTATCTACCAGTAGTTTATTATTAGAAATATATTTTTTTATTTTCTTTTTCAAACTTTTCTACACATCTCATAAATGTATCTACCAGTAGTTTATCACTAGCAATATATTTTCTGGTTTTCTTTTTCAAACTTTTCAACACATTTCATAAATGTATCTATTTTATCATTAAAAATATCTTTTTTGATTTTCTTTTTCAAACTTTTCAACACATTTCATAAATATATCTATTTTATCACTAGAAATATATTTGTATATTTTCTTTATAAACTTTTCAACACATTTCATAAATGTATCTATTTTATTATGTTTTATTTTTTTTATTTTAAAACTGTTCAGGACATTTCATAAATGTATCTACCGGTAGTTTATCACTAGAAGTATATTTTTTTATTTTCTTTTTCAAACTTTTCAACACATCTCATAAATGTATCTACCGGTAGTTTATCAATAGAAATAAATTTGTTGATTTTGAAACTTTTCAACACATCTCATAAATGTATCTACCAGTAGATTTTCACTAGAAATATATTTTTTGGTTCTCTTTTTCAAACTTTTCAACACATCTCATAAATGTATCTACCAGTAGATTATCACTAGAAATATATTTTTTGATTTTCTTTTTCAAACTTTTCAACAAATCTCATAAATGTATCTAGTTTATAACTAGAAATATATTTATTTGATTTTCAAACTTTTCAATACATTTCATAAATGTATCTAGTTTATCATTAGAAATATATTTTTTGATTTTCTTTTTCAAACCTTTCAACACATTTCATAAATGAATCTAGTTTATAACTAGAAATATATTTTTTTGATTTTCAAACTTTTCAACACATCTCATAAATGTATCTACCGGTATATTATCACTAGAAATATATTTGTTTATTTTCTTTTTCAAACCTTTCAACACATTTCATAAATGTATCTACCAGTAGTTTATTATTAGAAATATATTTTTTTATTTTCTTTTTCAAACTTTTCTACACATCTCATAAATGTATCTACCAGTAGTTTATCACTAGAAATATATTTTCTGGTTTTCTTTTTCAAACTTTTCAACACATTTCATAAATGTTTCTATTTTATCATTAAAAATATCTTTTTTGATTTTCTTTTTCAAACTTTTCAACACATTTCATAAATATATCTATTTTATCACTAGAAATATATTTGTATATTTTCTTTATAAACTTTTCAACACATTTCATAAATGTATCTATTTTATTATGTTTTATTTTTTTTATTTTAAAACTGTTCAGGACATTTCATAAATGTATCTACCGGTAGTTTATCACTAGAAGTATATTTTTTTTATTTTCTTTTTCAAACTTTTCAACACATTTCATAAATGTATCTATTTTATTATGTTTTATTTTTTTTATTTTAAAACTGTTCAGGACATTTCATAAATGTATCTACCGGTAGTTTATCAATAGAAATATATTTGTTGATTTTGAAACTTTTCAACACATCTCATAAATGTATCTACCAGTAGATTTTCACTAGAAATATATTTTTTGGTTCTCTTTTTCAAACTTTTCAACAAATTTCATAAATGTATCTAGTTTATCACTAGAAATATATTTTTTGGTTTTCTTTATAAACTTTTCAACACATTTTATAAATGTATCTATTTTATAATTTTTATTTTTTTTATTTTGAAACTGTTCAGGACATCTGATAAATGTATCTACCGGTAGTTTATCACAAGAAGTATATTTTTTTATTTTATTTTTCAAACTTTTCAACACATCTCATAAATGTATCTACCGGTAGTTTATCATTAGAAATATATTTTTTTATTTTCCATTTCAAACTTTTCAACACATCTCATAAATGTATCTACCGGTAGTTTATCATTAGAAATGTATTTTTTGATTTTGAAACTTGTCAACACATCTCATAAATGTATCTACCGGTAGTTTATCAATAGAAATATATTTTTTTTCATTTTCAAACTTTTCAACACATTTCATAAATGTATCTAGTTTATCATTAGAAATATATTTTTTTATTTATTTTTCGAACTGTTTAATACATTTCATAAATGTATCTAGTTTATCATTAGAAATATATTTTCTGAATTTTTCTTACAACTCAAAAAAAAAGTTTCTTAAAAAAAATAAAATTAAAAAATGTATTTAAAATGTTTCTTTAAAAAAAAAAGGCAGAAGAAAATCTCATCACTGATCGTGATAGAAAAATGAATGAAGCATTTAAATTATCATTAAATACTGATAATTAAATTGATGCTAATTTTGAAGATGAAAATGTAAATACTCTATTGTACATTAGTTGTCTGTATAACAAAATAGAATTAGTTGAATTTTTATTAATTTGTAAAAATATTAATGTTAATTTACAAAATATTAACAAAGAAATTCTGTTACATATTGTATGTGAATTATGTAGTTTTGATATAATTAAATTATTATTTAATAAAAATATTAATATTCATTTTGTTGTCATGTGACGTATTCGTTCCAGAATACTGTCTTCCCAATAAACTCCTGAACCCCTCTCTGTCTTGGGCGATGTGGCTTGCATTTTTCAGCGATGTATTCATGTAATCTTTAATGTTGTCAGTCCATCGTCTTCTTGGTCTGCGCTTTCTCCTCTTTCCTGGTACTCTTCTCTCCAATATTAATATTCATTTTCAAAATAATAATAAACAAACTCCTTATCAGGTTTTGTCAAACTTTAATACTTACAAAATTATGTAATTTATTAATGAAAAGATTGAAGAATATTATAGTTATGTATTTCGCAATAGTTGTTATTATATATAAATTCCCCGCCGAAGACGGATGTGTCGGGCCATTTGGCGCAAATAAAACGGTGACACAACGCATTTCCATTCTCTGGACTACATCCTGCTGGAAATCTAGTAGGACCATGATCCTGCTACAAGGGAAATTGAGAAGGAGTTTGAGAATGAATGCTGAAGAAGAAGAAGAATATACCATTTCTGATTTATGGTGTACTTTTTGATCTAGAAGAATATGAACCTCAAAAAAAAAGTTTAGAAAAAATCTTTAATGACTGTAGATATGAAATAATGGATCTATTATATTAAATTATAATTCATTATTAAATAAATCTAGATTACGTATAAAATATAACCGTTCAGATATTAATCAATTAAAAGTTATTATTCCTAATATGTTAATTAATTATTTATTAGAAATATAAATCTTTGTATTTTAATTTATTAAACAGTTCAATTATTAATATATTAAAACTTTGTAAAAATATTAAAATTTTGGGCCCTTTTCTGTAATTCTTTTCATAAAAAGAACCTATAATTTCTTCACCATTTAAATCCCTTTTTTATATGTTATAGGGTTTGTACATTTAATTTCACTAATAACAAATATTTCTGTTGTCCATCTATTTGTATAACCTTTTTCAAATATTCCTGTTTTCTTTATTATTCTTACTCAAATCTCCATCTTTAAATTTTAACTTTATTAATTTTGAGCAAGACATGTTTTCAATAGAATCACTTACACCAAATAAATGTTCATAAACATTTTTTTTCATTTTCTTTTTTACTACCTTCAACATTTTTATTGAAGAATGTTTAGTATTATTATAAGTATTTACTAATTCATCTAAAACATTATAGTATTTATTTCTGTTATTAGCAGTAAAATATTTAAACATCTTTTGTGTCATAGTTCCATTCCCTCTTTCAACAATACAACTTTTTCCTTCATTTTCTGTAGAATAAATATTTATATTATTTTCTTCTAATAAAGTTTTCATATTATTGTTATAGAATTCCTTGCCTTTATCAACCCAAAGATATAAAGGTTTTCTTTTACTATCACATTAAAAGACATGCCACTTATTGAAGACCTTACTTGAGGGTAAAGTCAAAGGGAAGCGAGCAAGAGATAGACAGAGATACAAGTGGGAGAGTAAGATCACACGATGTTACAGTCTAGCAGAGTGCACCACCAAGACAAGAGACAGGAGATGTTGGAGATAAGTTGCAGCCAACATTCGTTGCGGAGACGGCACATGATGATGATGATTACTATCATTAAATACCTTTTTAAATGCTTCAGAAACACCAATTCCACTTTTATTTTTTAATAGGTATTGCCCATGCATATTTACTAAATACATCTATAACACAGTTAATAGAAATTGATAATGTTTATTTTCTTTTGAATACATTGACACATCAACTAAATCAGCTGCCCCATATTTCATCAATACCATTTACAATTGCTTTTCTTTTAGGAAACTTTTTAATAATAGGTTTATGTAATTCATTTGCTAAATCACTTGACCAATTAATTCCTGATCCTAGAATTGGATTATATAAATACCTAATGCTTTTAATAAGTCTAGATTAATTTTACTCATTTAAAATATATACTAAAAATAAACACGGAAAAAGTATGTAGAAAATGTCATATTTTAAAACCATATTCCGAATATTCAAAAGAAAGTAAAGTTATAAATGTTTATCGAGCATCTAGTAATGAGTGTTGTAAACCAATAAAACAAGAATATTATAAAAACAATAAAGAAAAATATAAAGAAGTTTATAATAAGTTTAATGAAAGACATTCAGATTAAATATTATTTATTAAAAACGTTACCCTAAAAATGGCTGAAGAAAATCCACAAATAAAATATGTTATAAATAAATAAGGAAAAAATGTTGATAAATATAGTATTTATATAGAATAGAGTATTTATAATTTTATATATATATATAGTATTGGTAAATTTATAGTATTTTTATAGTATATAGTATATATAGATAAATATATATAATAGATATTTTAATCGTATAAAAAAATAGAGTGAGAGATTATGCTGATAATTTTAATAATGGAAGTAAAAAGCTAAATATTATAATTCATTGTGTTTTTGATAAAACATATATTGTAGTTTATTATAATGCTGGTTTTCGACTTTTAAATTCCATGAATCATTTTGATATTATATATGATGAAATCAGAGATCATTTTATAGATTGGATTGATAACTTTAATCAAAAAGGTAGTGGTCATGAATTTTATGAAATGTTTAAAACAACAGTAGTATTAGTAAAAGTAAGAACAATGAGAGGATCTTCATATTTCAAACTTCCTTTTAAAAGTAGTTATATAATCATCATCATCATCAGGTGCCATGCCTTTTAAAAGTAGTTATATAATAAATATACAAAATACAGATGACAAATATTTTTGGCGGTGTATAATTTGTTATATGTTGAGAATTGAACATAACATAAGAAATCCTCATAGAGTATCTAATTATAAAGATTAGGAAGATTGTATAAATATGGAAGGAATCCGCCGAAGACGGATGTGTTGAGCCACTGGCGCAAATAAAACGGCAACACAATGCATTTCCATTCTCTGGACTATATTCAACTGGAAATCTTGTAGGACCATTGTCTTGTTACAAGAGAAATCCAGCGGGAGTTTGAGAATGAACGCTGAAGAAGAAAGAAGAATATAGAAGAAATAGAATATCCAATTAGATTAAATGATTCTGTGTTTGATCAATTTAAAGATAATAACTATATTAGAGTAAATAATTCAGTGTTTGATAGATTTGAAAATAATAATCCTGAAATCGTGTTTAATATATTTGCATTAAAAAAGCAAGAAGATTTGAAATCAATTTATCCTTTCATTTATCATGTTTTAATGAAGAAAGAGAACACATAATAGATTTATTATATGTTGATCAAGATAGAAATACTCATTTATTGTTTAATCACTTCTTTAGGTTCAATTATGATCATAATAAAGTTTTTCCTTGTAGAAGATGTTTACAACCATATTTCTCTAAGAAATCTTTATTAAATCATCTGATAGATCCTTTATCTAAACTTATAGTACCTGAAAAGGGAATAATATTGAAATTTGAAAATCACAATTTTAAATTAAAGTTACCATTTGTTTTTTATTGTGATTTTGAATCTGTAAATATTCTTATTTCTTCTCTTCAACCAAATCCTACTAATTCATATACAGAAAATTTATTTAAGCACAAAGTATATTCACATGGAATTCAAGTATCCTCATATATACGTGAGAAAATATTAGACAGTTTGACAGCCTGGCACGGCAAGGAAACAACAACGACCGTGATACATAATACTGTGGACAGAGAGCTGTGGAGAGCCATGACTGCCTACGGCAGCTGGCTTGCACCTGATGATGATGATTTTCATATAATTTCATCTGTTTATATATTTTACTCTGGTGTAGATGCAAAAGAAAAATTTGTTGAAATTACGAACATATAGATGGGAAATTAAATTACTTTACTAGAAAAACCAATAAATGCAAACTTACACAGCTGAATGTTAGATATGTAAAGAAAAATTTCCATAAAACAAAATAATAGTAAAAGGACATAAATATAATTGTAATGAAATCTGCACTAAAGAATTTATTATACTTGACCCCATCGAGGCCAGCACAGTGCAGTGGTGATGGGGCTTAGTTCAGCCATCAGGGGCTGGAAACTAAGACTGGTCGGGCAGTCCCACACGAGCAGGACGATAGTCCGGTCCAAGTAAGAAGAGTGCTAAAGACGGAGGCATCCAGCCAAAAGGCGTACAGATAATCAGGATGCAGCGCACAAAACACAATGGAAACATGTCTGTATTTATAAATAGTTATGGTGCCTGCCTTGTGGCAGACGTTCAGGCAGGGACGGTGCCAGGCCCTATACCTCGAAAGGGCCCAACCTCAGTTACTGGAAGTGTTACAGATCAGAACAAGTTATAATTCTACGGCTCAGAACAGGACACAACAGACTCCGCAATTACATGTATACAAAGTTCAAGATTGGCAACACGGCCATGTGTACATGTAGACAGGCAGCACAGAGTGCCAAACATATACTTCAAGAGTGTTCTGAGCATGAAATGCTGAGGCAGACATATTGGCCAGAGGAAACAACACTGGAATCAAAGCTCTATGGGACACTGTCTGAACTACAAAAGACAGTGAGTTTTATTAAGGAGACAGAATTACAGATATAGACATGTTTCAAGTGAACGAAAGAAGAAGAAGAATAATTATACTTGATACAAAAATAAGAGAACATAATCATTTTCATGGAAAATATAGAGGCGCTGCATGCCAATCATGTAATACAAAAGAAGGTAAACATTCTAAAATTATTCCAGTATTTTTCACAATGGAAGTAGATATGATTTTCAATTTATTATAGAAGAATTAAAGAAATATGGAAACGATGATCAGAAGGTTACAAGAATATATTTCTATTGAATATGGAAGTTCTTATAGAAAAGTAGCTTCAATGATATGAGGAAAATATTAACATCTAAACAAATTACAAACAAGTTAAAAATAAGAATTATAAAATGCTATATCTACTCTATTTTAATGTATGGCTCAGAAACATGGACACTAAATAAACAATACAGAATTGATGCATTTGAGATGTAGGTATATAGAAGAATAGGGAGAACATCATGGAAAGATAAGAAAACAAATAAAGAGGTGCTATAGACACTTAATATGAAGAAAGAACTACTAAGAGAAATAAAGATCAGGAAAATAAAATATTTTGGTCACATTAAAAGACATGACACCTTATTGAAGACTTTACATGAGGGCAAAGTCAAAGGGAAGCGAGCAAGAGGTAGGCAGAGATACAAGTGGGAGAGTAACATCACACGATGGACAGGTTACAGTCTAGCAGAATGCACCACCAAGACAACAGACATGGGATGTTGGAGATCCGTTGCAGCCAACCTTCATTGCGGAGACGACACTTGATGATGATTTAGAGAAAATTAAGATTTCTTGATAGTTATAGATTCTTGACAACTTCAGTTGATAATATTTCTAAAGGAATGTTAGATGAAGATTTAACATTTTTGAATAATAATTTTAATGAAAAAGAATATAATGCATTAAAATATTTAAATGATAAAAATGAAAGAACATTCAAAGGAATTTATCCATATGAATATATTGGTTCTATAGAAAATTTAAAGAAACAATTGCCTCTAATTGATAAATTTTATTCAACATTTAGACAAGAAGGAATTACAAAGGAAAATATGAACATGCACAAAATTTTGGAAAACATTCAATTGTAAAACTTTTCAAGATTATCATGATATTTATTTACAAACAGATGTATTAATTCTAGCAGATGCTTTTGAGAAATTTAGAGAATTCAATTAAAAATATGAAATTGATCCATGTTATTGTTTCTCTCTACCTGGATTAACATGGCAATGTGGATTAAAATATACAGGAGTTGAATTATAATTATTATCTGATACTCATATGATTTTAATGTATGAAAAATCAATAAGAGGTGGATTTTCAGAAGTATTAGGAAAAAGATTGCCAAAAGCATTTTATAAACAAACACCAAATTATGATGATGGTAATAAAATTATTGAAGATTTTGAATGCAAAGACATTTTAGATCTTTTAAAGAAAAAAAAAAGGAGAAAAATTAGATATTAGAAAATTTCTTAAATATTGTTATTTACAATATTTGTATGCAAATAATTTATATGGATGGTCAGTGTCACAACTATTACCAATAGGAGATTATAGATGGGAAAACCCTGAAAAGTTTATAAGACACACAGGAAGATATATAATTGAAGTTGATTTAGAATACACAAATGAATGTAAAAGAAAAATATTTAAATATCCTTTAGCACCTGAAGGAATAATAACTAAAAGAAAAGAATTATATCAATATCAATTGAATTTATCAGGTGAAGAGAAATTAGGAAAGGTTCCCAAATTTGCAATTCGATTTTAAAAATTAAGAAAGATATGTTCTTCATTATAAAGTATTGAAGGTTCTATTTATCTCTTGGAATGGAAGTAAGCAAAATTCATAGAATTATTTATTTTAAAGAAGAAGCTTGGTTGAAACCATACATTGATTTTAACACAGAACAAAGAAAGAAAGCAAAATCTGAATCTGAGAAAGATCTACCAAAAAATATGAATTGTTCATTCTTTGGAAAGACAATGGAAAATATTAGAGAACGAGTTAATTTAAAACTAGTTACTAATAAAAAGGAGGCAATTAAATTATATTCTAAACCATCTTTTATAGACGTGATATTTTTTAATAACAATTTTATTGGAATACAAAATATTAAACCATCAATTAAATTTAACAAACCAATCTATTTGGGGATGTGTATTCTTGATCTTAGCAAATTATTGATGTATGAGTTTTGTTATAATAAATTTACTAAACAATTTCCAGATAATGAAATTTTATATGGAGATACGGACAGTTTAGTTTTAAACATATATACTAATGATTTATATAACGAATTAGAAAATATGAAAGATGAATTAGATACAATGATTATCCAAAATATCATCCATTATATTCTGAAACAAATAAAAAATTTGTAGGAAAATTTAAAGATGAATTAAATGGAAAAACAATGACAGAATTTATAACATTAGGAAGTAAAGCATATACATTTAAAACATTAGGTGTTGAAGAAGAAATGAAAGAAATAAAAGGTGTTGTCAAAATCAACAATTAAAAAGAAATAAAATTTGAAGATTATAAAAGCTATTTATTAAATTCCACAGTACAATATAACAAAATGTATACTATGAATTCTGAAAAACATGAAATGTTTATAAATGAAATAAATAAAAAAATCATCACCTTTTGATGATAAAAGATAATATATGTAAAAATGGAATAACAACTTATCCATTTGGTTTTAATTAATTTTTTATTTCTTTTAAAAACTGTAAACATAAATGTCCACAAATTACTGTATTAAAAGTAAGTATTTGATCAGTAAAATATTGTATATCTCCTAGTATTTCACGAAGATAATCTATTAATTCTATTGGTGGTTGAATTCCAAAACTATCCAAATATATTTTATCATTATTATTTTTAGTTGTATTTTATACCATGCAACCCAATGAGTACCTTTTGTTTTATCAGTTAAATTGCCATCTAAATTCATTATTCCACATTCTTTTTTTATTTGATTTTTTGTTCTTGAAGTTCTGTTCTTATAAATACACCTCTAAAATTTGGTATTTTTAATTTTTTAACAGCATCTAATAGTTGAAAGTTTGTAAGAGGTTCATTTGGTAATTTTATATTATCTATTTCTACTAGGTTATCTAGTAGTCAGAGAAATTAAAGAGAAAGGCCCCTATTCTTAAATATCAAGAAAACAGAAGTAATGGTTATTTCAAAGAAACAAAATAATGCACCTTGCAAGATCAAAGTGAATGATATAGTATTAAAACAGGTCGCCCAATTCAAATATTTCGGTACAAGGATTACGGCAGATGAAAGAAGTTCAACAGAAATAAGAAGCAGAATAGGACAGGCAAAAACAAAATTCAGAAAAATGAAAAATATACTGTGTAATATGACCTTGTCATTATAAGTGAGAAAGAGAGTTCTGCAGTGCTATATAACCCTTATACTAACATATGGGTGTGAGTATTAGACAATAAACAAACTGGAAATTGGGAAATTAGAGGCAACAGAGATGTGGTTCTACAGACGAATGCTGAGAATACCATGAACTGACAGAAAAACTAATGTAGAGGTGTTGGAAGAGTCAAATGCGAAACAGACCTTAATCAACAATATAAGAAAAAGGCAATCTTCTTTTTTTGGCCACTTCATGAGACAGGTTGGTTTAGAGAACATAGTCACAACAGGCAAAATTGACAGAAAAGGTGAGAAAATATTAGACAGTTTGACAGCCTGGCACGGCAAGGAAACAACAACGACTTTGATACATAATACTGTGAACAGAGAGCTGTGGTGAGCCATGACCGCCTACGCCAGCCGGCATGGCACCTGATGATGATGCTGACTACATTATCATAACTTTGTTCTATCATTTTTATTATTGTAAAATGACAGCAATGGCTGAAATGTTATACTGTGTAAAATGTAGAAAGAAAACAGATACTTCAGATTTAGAATATTCAAAAAAGCAAAAATAATAGAAATATGTTACAGGGTATGTGTGTGTTAATCTGTGGAACTATAAAAATTAAATTCATTAAAGCTTCAGAAGTAGTTTATGATGGCGGTAATTTAAATAATATCTTCTGCTTCTTCAGCTTTCATTCTCAAACTCCCGCTGAATTCTCTTGTAGCAGGACCATTGTCCTACTAGATTTCCAGTAGGATGTAGTTCAGAGAATGGAAAGGCGTTGTGTCGCCGTTTTATTTGCGCCAATGGCCTGACACATTCGTCTTCGGCGGAATTTAAATAATATAATAAACTACCATTTGAATTACATTTACCAGGTCATAATTTTACAGATCCTGGAACTAATTTAAAGAAAAGGTTAAAAGATCCATATGGTAATCCACCAGATTTTACAACACAACATTGGAGTAAACCAATTAATAGAGTTGATGAAGCTGCTATGAATCATGGCATCTGTTATTTACAAAATGAAGATAGGAAAACTAGAAATGAAGTTTGTGATAAGAAAATGTTACAAGATTTAAATATATTTAATACTACTATAAGAGAAAGACTTGATATAGGAATTGTTAGTAATATTATTCAAGGAAAAATTGCATTAGGAATGGGATAATTTTTATGAAGGAGCCACTGAAAACTAAAGAAAACTAAAATCATTTCAGGGAATTTCTGAATGATTTTTAAAAGAAGAAGATACAGTTTTTTAATATTTTTTTATAAAATTGGTGCATGCTTATTTATTTTATTATTTAATGATAATTATTTATATTTTTTGCTTCGAGCGGACATCCTTTCGCAAATTATGAAACATAATTTTTTTTAAGTGAAGGGTGTTTTTATAAGATGATTTTTCTCTTTTTTTATTTTTTAAAGTATATTTTTTATACTTGTATATAAACTTTTTGGAGTAAAAATATTTTTAAGGGTGAAAATATGTTTTTAAAATTATTTTTTATTTTTTTTTACATGAGTGTTTTCATCCCCCCTATATATATATATATATATATATATATATACAGTAGTTACAGTGGAGATATGGAGTTCTAAAGTATTGCATACAGTGGAGATATGGAGTCTAAAGTATTGCATACAGTGGAGATATGCAGTTCTAAAATATTGTATACAGTGGAGATATGCAGTCTAAAGTATTGTATACAGTGGAGATATGGAGTTCTAAAGTATTGCATACAGTGGAGATATGGAGTCTAAAGTATTGCATACAGTGGAGATATGCAGTTCTAAAATATTGTATACAGTGGAGATATGCAGTCTAAAGTATTGTATACAGTGGAGATATGGAGTTCTAAAGTATTGCATACAGTGGAGATATGGAGTTCTAAAGTATTGCATACAGTGGAGGTATGGAGTTCTAAAGTATTGCATACAGTGGAGATATGGAGTTGCATACAGTGGAGATATGGAGTCTTGTGGATATGAAATAAAGATTAGGAAAGTGAAACCCCCTCTCCCCACAAATTGCACAAAAACGTGTAAGAGCTCTTCTTATTTTTTGTGTCTCCATGTGACTATGAAACGGCATCAATGGTATCTGCCGACAAGACGTTCAAACGGCATCAATGGCATCAGCTGTCAAGACGTTCATTGTTTGCGCAATATCATTTACCTACATCATTCATGTGTTATTGAAGCTCGAAAAAGGAGCAAAGAATAGCAACACTGTTTACACTTTCCATATGTGTCATATGAAGCATTTAAGAAGGTTATGCGGTGGAGTTGGCGTCATCATGTAGAATCAGTGACCCAAAAGTCATGCTGAAAAAGTCGGATGTGCCAAATTGAAAAATTCAGATATCTCATCACAGCTGTAAGCCTGACACAACGTATTCCATCTTCGGACTACATCCTGCTAATCTGCAGGAATTGAGAATGAACACAGAAAAAAAAGATTTACTTACACGAGATCCCAATCTTTGAAAGTTTGTTCCAATTCCTGCATGAGATCCAACAATTTTTTACGGAAGTAGGGCTCAAACCTAACATCATCTTCAAAGATCAGTATCTTTTGGTAGTTTCTGGCAATCATCTTCAAGTAAGAAAAACATCAATACGTTACAACACAATTCTTGTCTTTATTTTGATTGTATTGGGTTTTCTGCCTATAAACATTACTTCTGTATTTTCTTTATTGATCTTCATGTTGTGATTGAGGCAGCTTTCATTGAGTAGGTTTATGTGATCTTTCAGCACTTCACTTGAACTGTGGAAAAGGCACTGATGGTCAGCAAAGAGTGGTTCAATTAAGTCATTTGAGTAATGGTAAACGTCTGGTGGTGTTTTACTGTTTTGATAATGTTATCCATATAAATAATAAACAATAATGGTTTGTCAGTCCTGCATTTGTTCTAACTGCAGATGTTACTCGTTTGTTAGTCCTGCATTTGTTCTAACTGCAGATGTTACTCGTTTGTTAGTCCTACATTTGTTCTAACTGAAGATGTTACTGGTTTGTTAGTCCTACATTTGTTCTAACTGCAGATGTTACTCGTTTGTTAGTCCTGCATTTGTTCTAACTGCAGATGTTACTCGTTTGTTAGTCCTGCATTTGTTCTAACTGCAGATGTTACTGGTTTGTTAGTCCTGCATTTGTTCTAACTGCAGATGTTACTGGTTTGTCAGTCCTGCATTTGTTCTAACTGAAGATGTTACTGGTTTGTCAGTCCTGCATTTGTTCTAACTGCAGATGTTACTGGTTTGTTAGTCCTGCATTTGTTCTAACTGCAGATGTTACTGGTTTGTCAGTCCTGCATTTGTTCTAACTGCAGATGTTACTGGTTTGTCAGTCCTGCATTTGTTCTAACTGTAGATGTTACTCGTTTGTTAGTCCTGCATTTGTTCTAACTGCAGATGTTACTGGTTTGTTAGTCCTGCATTTGTTCTAACTGCAGATGTTACTGGTTTGTCAGTCCTGCATTTGTTCTAACTGAAGATGTTACTGGTTTGTCAGTCCTGCATTTGTTCTAACTGCAGATGTTACTGGTTTGTTAGTCCTGCATTTGTTCTAACTGAAGATGTTACTGGTTTGTCAGTCCTGCATTTGTTCTAACTGCAGATGTTACTGGTTTGTCAGTCCTGCATTTGTTCTAACTGTAGATGTTACTCGTTTGTTAGTCCTGCATTTGTTCTAACTGAATATGTTACTGGTTTGTCAGTCCTGCATTTGTTCTAACTGTAGATGTTACTGGTTTGTTAGTCCTGCATTTGTTTATCAAATGTTTACCCCTTTATCAAAATAAAGACAAGAATAGTGTTGAGACAAGAATTAAAAAGTCAACTATGTAACTTATGAACTTATACCAATTTTCCCGTCGAAGACGAATGTATCAGGACATTGGCGCAAATAAAACGGAGACACAGCGCATTTCCATTCTCTGGATTACATCCTGCTAGATATCCAGCAGGACAATGATCCTGCTAAAAGAGAAATTCAACAGGAGTTTGAGAATGTACTCTGAAGAAGAAGACTAATGGCTTCTAGGTTGACCCAGCCTAAGAAAAGGGCACCAGATCTTCTGGGAAAGCAGCCGCAGGTATGATGTTGGTCAATGAAAAATACAGACTTAACCCCATACTCCCCACTACGCCTCAATGGAAAAAGTGAAAACATGAAAACTCCTTTTTTAATGAATGTCATACTGCGAGTTTACAACAAAATTACAAATAACAGGAGAGAATTTGGTATTTATACTAACTTTCCATCTACAGCATCCACAATTTTGGCATCTATCTCCAAGTAGTCAAAGGCTGTCAGCATCCGAAGTCTTCTAGCCGGCCGTCGTTTCAAGATGATCATGTATATCTGCAAATATGAATAAATAAAGTTTTTAACACCAGACAGCCTAGAGAAGACCATAATGGAGGGGATGATGCCAGGGAGACGTACAAGAGACAGACCCAGAAGATGGATGCAAGACATCAAAGACCACCTGAACATGACAGTAACAGAAGCAGGAAGACTAGCTCAAGATTGACAGAAGCTTCGAAAGGCTGTGATGACTGCTACAGGATATGCTACCTGATGAGTATGAATGTTTTTAATTAACAAAGTTCGTGGTGGCTGGATTATCAGAACAGCAACCTCCACATTCTTCTTCTTTCATTCTCAAACTTCTTAGAGATTATCAAGATGCAGTCTGGAGAACGGAATGTGTTGCGTCATGGTTTACAGCGTGACTGTGTTATATGCACCTTTCGGTCTGACACATCCGGAAGATAAATAGTGTTGCTATTCTTTGCTCCCCTTTTGACTACGAATTGGCCATAACAGACTGAGAAGTCACATGTTCAGAAAGTTGAAAATTTGTAGACAGACCTGTGCAACTGTGGATTGAGCCCAGAGACTGCAGAACACATCCTTCATGCCTGTCAAATCTACCAAGAAGAGAGTGAGAAAATATGTTTATTTTCCTACTGAGACGGCAGAACTTCCAGACTTGAGGGGTTCCATGGATGACCTGAAGCGAATTACACAGTTCATTGAAGCTATTGGCGCTGTAACCTGATATCTGACTGAAGAACAAAAAGCTCCCCTTTCGGGCCCTGGAAACACACTTTCGCTTTTATGGTTAAAAGCTCTGATATAACCGAATTGGATTAACTTTGCGACTGAAAGGAGCATAATTTTACCATAAGATGAACATTTTACGCAGCCAAAAAAAACTTAATAAATATTATAAAATACCTTTACAACTTTTAAAACTAAAAGTTTACATTCAGTTATTTAACAAAAAATGTATACAAACTACAACAAAATGATATTGTTTACCAACCATGTTATCTAACAGAAAATGTATACAAACTACAACAAAATGACACATAACTTGCCTGATCAGATCCTATGTATACAAACTACAACAAAATGACACATAACTTGGCTGATCAAATCCTAGTTTGTCTTTAGGCTTCTCTGGTATATACACATGAGGTGAACTGTACAGAGGAGGAACTTCTTGTACTGAAAATATTATACACTTTGTTCAAGAACATCATCAAGGAAATCATCAAGTATTGCTTACCTCCAGGATCAGCTTCTCTGCACCGTAGGCGAATCTGTAGGCGAATCTGTAAGCGTTTGGTATGTCAGGTCTCAGATCAGTTAAATATTTACTGTCCGCACAAATTCAACTCTGATTCAATAAATACTTCACAAACACATTTCAGATCATCTAAACCATAAGTTCTCAACTTTTCTCGAGTCACAACCCCATTTTATTTAGAAGTAAAGTGACCCATGGTCAAAAACATTTTATATAAGGCTTTCAATATGGAAAAAATATTCTATATCGTTCAAAGATTGTTCAGAATATCTTCTACTTCTGCGTTGGCTCTCAAATAACCAACACAAATTTATTTTTTGATTTCCACCATGGAGCATGAAGTATGATGTGCTACTATTTCATTTGAGGCATATATAATTCAATACAATTTAAACACATGACATATTTAATGTTTAGCTTGATATTGTAACTCGTTAACAATTATTTCTTCATAATTTACATTTGAGTTTTTGCCAACGTATGTTAACCATGTGTGTGTGTGTGTCGCATCAGTCTATTAACCGAGAACACAGAAACTGCTCACATTTTGATGTGTTATATTTGGGTCAAAGGGCATGAACACATGAACCACTAAACTACCATAAGTTATATTTAATATTACATAATCACCAGTGTGTTGCAGGGGAGCAAAGAATAGCAACACTGTTTACCTTCGACGCATGTCGTAAAAGGCGACTAAGGAGGTTATGGGATGGAGTTGGCTGTCCTATCCCATATAGGGTCAGTGACCCAAAGCCATGCTGAAGTCGGATGTGTCTGGCCGAAAGGCGCAGATATCGCAGCAATGCTGTAAACCATGACACAACGCATTCCGTTCTCCGGACTACATCCTGCTAATCTGCAGGAGTTTGAGAATGAACGCAGAAGAAGAAGATATTACAAAATGTATGATATTATTCCAACTTTGAGACACTGATTAAAATGACAATTGTTTTACAATCATTTCGCCCGTGTGTTGCCTGGGCCTCAAAAGAGAGCCAACAATAGCAACACCGTTTACCTTCCATGCATGTCACAAGAGGCAACTAGGGATGTTATAGGTTGGAGTTGGCTGTCCCATCCCATACAGGTTAAAGTGACCCAGAAGCCATGATGAAGTCAGATTGATAGGTGCAGATACCTCAGCAAAGCTATAAACCATGATACAATACATTTCATTCTCCGGACTGCATCCTGTGAATCTGCAGGAGTGTAGGGACGCACACAGAAGAAATCACTATTTTTCTTTACTTAACTGTTTCAGCCGAAACCCACAGAAAACCCTTGGCCACCCCAATTTGGGTCACAACTCATAACATGGGAACCCGTGAGTTAAACGTATACTATAAACATATTTGTTCAGTTGTGATTACGTATAGCAACTTTCCTCTTCATCAATAGCAAAAATAATGTTCCCGTTTCAGTTACATTCAAATTCAAATTGAATAATTTGTCCTTTAAATTACCCAATGCTATTGTGTGATATATGCATGTGTTTGTGAGTCGTTTTTTTGTTCCATATAATGTGTTCCATTTATCTGATCCTGGAGGGAGAAGCATTTTCCTGATGTCATCCAGCGCTGGACATTCAAAAAGGTGGCGGTCAACAGCTTCATAGGGATGAATGCACAGTCGGCACCCTGGAGTGTGTTGTGGTTGCATTCTGCTCAGGTGATTGTTAAGCTGTACATGTGTGCGCAGTCGGAAGATTATACTCTGGTCTTTCCTTCCCAGGAGGTTGATGTTGTCCTTAGCATTTGGGCTGGTCATATATTTATAGAGGTTCTATAAGATGATTAAGAGAAACACTGAGGTTTACGTTTTCAGACATTCCTCCCCAGAAATTGGAATAGTAGCCCTCAACAGAAGCATTTAGCATAGGACCAATTACCAATCTTGCAACAGCAAAAAAACATTGAGAATTAAAAGAGAATTACCAATATTAAATAAAACAAAACACATCAAAAATGTTAACACTTTAACACATCTGTAACAGGACATAATATATATATATATATTTTTTTTTTCAAGATGTTAACACTCTAATAATTCAAGATGTTACTCACACTAACAAATATAAAACAGGAATAAGATATGTATTCTTCTTCTGCATTTGTTCTTAAGCTCTTGCAGATTAGCAGGATGTAGTCCGGAGAATGGAATGTGTTGTGCTAGGGTTTACAGCTTAGCTGTGATTATCTATGCCTTTCTGCCTGATACAACAACTTTAGCATGGTTTCTGGGCTGTTTTTTTTACAGCTGAGCTGTGATTATCTGCGGCATTCAGTCTGACACATTGAACTTCAGCAAGGATTCTGAGTGATTTAAATTGGATAGAACAGCCAATTTCACCACAAAATACCTTAGTTGCTTCTTATGACATGCATGGCCTATTAATTAAGGACATAACTCTAACTGAATTTCAAAGTGGATGTCGTCCATGTGTTGCCTGGGCCAGAGAGGGGAGCAAATAGCAACACTGTTTACCTTCCATGAATTTTGTAAAAGGCGACTAAGGAGGTTATGGGATGGAGTTGGCTGTCCCATCCCATATAGGGTCAGTGACCCAAAGCCAAGCTGAAGTCGGTTGTTTCAGGCTGAAATGCGCAGATATCGCAGCAATGCTGTAAACCATGATACAACGCATTGCGTTCTCCAGACTACATCCTGCTTATCTACAGGAGTTTGAGAATGAATGCAGAAGAAGAAGACAAAAAGTGGATGAAACAAATAGTCATAATCACTTGTGATGGACAAACAATAACAACAACAATGACATGCATGGAAGGTAAATAGTGTTGCTATTCTTTGCTACCCTTTCGGATCCTACCACATATGTATTCAAGAAGTTAACACTCTAACAAATATAAAACTGGACTGACATCATAAGTCATCACTGTCTTATAAAAGATATTGTCACAAGTGGATAATAATAATAATAACAGTTGTGTACCCATAACATTTTCATCTGTCATGCTTCAGTATGCTTCTTACCAGCGGACCATCAGACCAACCAGAATGCAACAGTAAATACCTAGTAGATGACGTGCAAATATAGTGATGCTTTCCTTTCGTGGAAGCCTCGCGTCACTTCATCTATGCAGCTATATGTTCATTCTCTCTCAGTAAAAGGCTTCTTCAAAATCATTGCAAACCACAGAGAGTTGCAGCCTTAGTGTGTGTGAAATAAAGCTCTGGAGAAACCCCTCGACTGCACAAAAGAAGAATTATATTTCTCAAAATTCCTAGTGATTCAAACAAACTTAACGCTTTCTTAATATCCAAAATCATACCAGCTGTTCAAATAATAATAATAACAAATACATTACACATCAACATCTCAGGCAAAGAATATTTCAATCAATTTTGTTTGGGTCATTCATTATCAAACTCCAAACTGAAGTATGTATTTGAGGCTTTGGATTCTTGACATTTATCTGTGTACGAGATCCTTAGTCAGTAGTGGTGACCCAATAGTCTGCAGCGGCCTGTTCTAACATGAAACTGTCCAGCAGGATGTAGTTCAGACAAGGGAAATGTATTTTGTCATCGTTTTATTTGCATCAATGGCCCAACACATGCAATTTCAGCTGTAAAGTTTCATTAAATGTACAAGAGCATACAACACACTTACTTTTTCTGCCCCATAAGAATTTGAAGAGTTCTATTATTTTCTAGTGTCACATCAGCATCGATCATCTATCAAAAAGATAAAAACCTGCATTATCTAGTTGCATGTGGACAATATTTTTTTAAATCAGTAAAAATCATTTTGCATTCAATACAACAAAGTATATACACTCTACCGCCGAAGACAGTAGAACACCTCCTTATTGACTGTCCATACATTTCAACTGACAGGAAAAAACTTGTACAGACACTGTTAACAGTATGAAACTCACTGTATGGATCACTAAGTCAACTTTAGAAGACCTGCACTTTTTTTTAAAGAATGGCTTTACGCTGCCAAGACAAGAGTAGAACTACTCAGTCTATCTATCTATCTATAAGCTGTATCCCTTGTTTGCCTTGAAGTGTCAGGGGTAGAAGAGTTCTCTGGAGATGGCCTTCTTGTGTGCTGTTTGTAAGCTTGTTCCTGTGGCTTCTTTGATTTCTGTGATCAATCTTTTACATGGTCTGCCTCTGGCTTAATAGCTTGTCTATGTGAAATGGCCATCTGTGGCATGCTGTCTGTTGGTAGTCTGGAAGCGTGTGAAAACCACTTGATTTGTTGTCTTTTGATGTGTTCCAATACTGGTATTGTTTTGGTTATCTGTCTGATGTTATCGTTTCTAATTCTCTCTCCTGCTACAAGAGACATTCTGCGGGAGTTTGAGAATGAACGACAGAGAAGATGAAATATATACTTGAATAGTGAGTGGTGTGTTCATTGTAGTCCTTTGTGCCCTTCTGTCAATCATGTTACAGCAGTAGCAGCTTCATCTTCTTCTGCGTTAATTCTGCAGTTCTGCTAGTTAGCTTGATGTTGTTCAAATAATGGGATGTGTTTTGTCATGTTTTACAGTCAATATAAGGTACTACTGCAGTGAAATGGAACAACAATAGTACTTATGTAGAACACAAGTTTTTGAAAGTTTCACTTGAACATGATGGACTATCACTAAAACTAAGGGGTTACGTATTTACACCTTTCAGCCTAACACATCCGACTTCAGCATGACTTTCAGCAGTCAATAAACTGAATTTGTTGTTTTATTTGCAGCACACCTGCGTGATATTACAATTGTCTTTTCAATTGCTGGAGAACTGCCCAGTCCGTATTCTTCCATGGTGTGAAATTAAATAATCATCAAGTGGATGCTTAAAAAACATGTAACTAGATGTAATGTAATAGAAGTAATGTAACTAGAAGTAATGTAACTAGAAGTAATGTAACTAGAAGTAATGTAACTAGAAGTAATGTAACTAGAAGTAATGTAACTAGAAGTAAAGTAACTAGAAGTAATGTAACTAGAAGTAATGTAACTAGATGTAATGTATTAGAAGTAATGTAGCTAGAAGTAATGTAGCTAGAAGTAAAGTAACTAGAAGTAATGTAACTAGAAGTAATGTAACTAGAAGTAATGTAACTAGAAGTAATGTAACTAGAAGTAAAGTAACTAGAAGTAATGTAACTAGAAGTAATGTATAAGAAGTAATGTAACTAGAAATAATGTATTTGAAGTAATTTAACTAGAAGTAATGTAACTAGAAGTAATGTATAAGAAGTAATGTAACTAAAAGTAATGTATAAGAAGTAATATAACTAGAAGTAATGTATTTGAAGCAATGTAACTAGAAATAATTTATAAGAAATAATGTAATTAGAAATAATGTAACTAGAAATAATGTATAAAAAGTAATGTAACTAGAAGTAATGTATAAGAAGCAATGTAACTAGAAATAATGTATAAAAAGTAATGTAACTAGAAGTAATGTAACTAGAAGTAATGTATAAAAAGTAATGGCCTGAGCTTCTAGTTCAGGGTGCAAAAAACAGTGCCATTGTCACCTGCCAAGCATATCGTAAGAGGCGACTAAGGAGGCTTTGGGATGAAGTTTGCTGTCCCATCCTAGGATGATCAAAGTGACCTAGAAGCCTTGCTGACATTAGATGTGTCCTTCCAAAAAGCATAGACATCACAACAAAGCTGTAAACCATGACACATTGAATTCTGTTTTCAGGACTACATCCTGCTAATCTACAGGAGTTTGAGAACAAATGCAGAAGATGAAGTCACACAATCCGACAATTAATGTGACATAGGTATACTAGAAAATGTTCTTTCAAAATCGGTTACATTTATTAAGAATTTCTTTTTCTATACAGCTCATTGTGATGTTTTTTACTACTAATTTATTTTTCTATTCACCTCATTGTGATGTTTCTTACTACAAGTTAATGTTAAATACTAAACAGTAAAAATTAACTCACAAACAGATAGTCAGCCCAAATATTCCGAGCATGTACTAGAGCCTTTTCCCTCAGACCAATCACATTTGCAAACCATTTTTCTGTCCAATCACACGGAGATTCTTCATCTGTATATCCTAAAGATGAACCAATAAACTACAATTGAACAACTGATTATAGTTGTGCTTTTTCAATTTTCAATTTGAAAAGAAACAATTATTTTATGACCAAAAAAAGGAGTTAAGAGCAGTTTACACGTTTTTTAAGTTTGTCCTAAGATGAGAGACACCTGTTGTAAGCTTGTCCTAAGACCAGAGACACCTGTTGTAAGCTTGTCCTAAAATCAGAGACACCTGTTGTAAGCTTGTCCTAAGACCAGAGACACCTGTTGTAAGCTTGTCCTAAGATAAGAGACACCTGTTGTAAGCTTGTCCTAAGACCAGAGACACATGTTGTAAGCTTTTCCTAAGACCAGAGACACCTGTTGTAAGCTTGTCCTAAGTCGATTGTTACCTATGAAGTTGGTGAATGGGGTCTTCTTCTTCATCGTTCATTCTCAAACTCCCGCTGGATATCTCTTGTAACAGGACAATGGTCCTACTAGATTTCCAGCAGGATGTAGTCCAAAGAATGGAAATGCGTTGTGTCGCCGTTTTATTGCGCCAATGTCTTTGGCGGAAGTTTCTGATCAATATTCATATCTTTCTTCCACTGTGATGTTTAATGGCTGTGGATTAGTGGTTGTGTTCATTCTCAAATTTCAGCTTGCTAGTAGGATGTTCTAAGTTTCAGGAGTTTGAACATGATGATGAGTTTACTGATTTTTAGCAGCCATCATCAAATACAAGAATCTGCAAAAGTTTTGTAACTATTGAGTGGTGTCATAAAGTTCAAGAATCTGCAAGAGTTTTGTTTTGTAACTATTGAGTGGTGTCATAAAGTTCAAGAATCTGCAAGAGTTTTGTTTTGTAACTATTGAGTGGTGTCATAAAGTTCAAGAATCTGCAAGAGTTTTGTTTTGTAACTATTGAGTGGTGTCATAAAGTTCAAGAATCTGCAAGAGTTTTGTTTTGTAACTATTGAGTGGTGTCATAAAGTTCAAGAATCTGCAAGAGTTTTGTTTTGTAACTATTGAGTGGTGTCATAAAGTTCAAGAATCTGCAAGAGTTTTGTTTTGTAACTATTGAGTGGTGTCATAAAGTTCAAGAATCTGCAAGAGTTTTGTTTTGTAACTATTGAGTGGTGTCATAAAGTTCAAGAATCTGCAAGAGTTTTGTTTTGTAACTATTGAGTGGTGTCATAAAGTTCAAGAATCTGCAAGAGTTTTGTTTTGTAACTATTGAGTGGTGTCATAAAGTTCAAGAATCTGCAAGAGTTTTGTTTTGTAACTATTGAGTGGTGTCATAAAGTTCAAGAATCTGCAAGAGTTTTGTTTTGTAACTATTGAGTGGTGTCATAAAGTTCAAGAATCTGCAAGAGTTTTGTTTTGTAACTATTGAGTGGTGTCATAAAGTTCAAGAATCTGCAAGAGTTTTGTTTTGTAACTATTGAGTGGTGTCATAAAGTTCAAGAATCTGCAAGAGTTTTGTTTTGTAACTATTGAGTGGTGTCATAAAGTTCAAGAATCTGCAAGAGTTTTGTTTTGTAACTATTGAGTGGTGTCATAAAGTTCAAGAATCTGCAAGAGTTGGGATGGGACAATGTGAAAGTCATTGATTGTATGCACCAGCTGGTATTAAATTAGACAAATAAACTCACAAATTATTTCCTTTAATTTTTACGTCTATTAAATCTAATTTTTACAAAATACTTTTACCTTTATTTTTGTGGTCAATTTTAACATCAACATGGTGGTATAAATGAGACACAGCTGACAGCCATTCTGTCAACATTGCAGTTGAATTATCTACGTTGTGATCACTTCGAATCCTAGGAGATGAATAATGAAAAATTGCAATGACAAAGAGAAGGTTTCCACTAAAATAATTGTATTTGTTTTCAAAGGTATCAAATAAATCGGCAACACAACACGTATCTGTTCTCTGGACGTTAAAAAAATATGTTTCTCTTCTTTTGCGTTCATCTCAAACTCCTGATTGTCAGTAGGATATAGCTCAGAGAAAAGAATGTATTGTATCACAATTTACAGCATTGCTGTGATATCTAGTCTGTGCTTTTCTGCCTGACACATCCGACTTCACAACGAATTGCACAGGGCGATAGGGCAATGGATCAAGCTGATGTTTTGAACTCCATAAAACCCGCAGAAGATGGATGTGTTGGGCCATTGGTGCAAATAAAACGGTGACACAGCACATATCCATTCTCTGAACTACATCCTGCTGGAAATCTAGTAGGACCATGCTCCTGCTACAAGAGAGATACAGCGGGAGTTTGAGAATGAACGATGACGAAGAAGAACTCCAAAAGAAATATAGCACACAAGAGTGAGTCTAGTGTGGATAATGATTTCTTTTCAATGTCCAGGATTAAAGATGAGGGTTTGAAATGTGGTGTTGCTAAAAGTGAATATTTTAGAGGGCGTAGAAAAATGATGGTCAACCAGAAGAGGACCGGTACTGAGAGCAGAAGTTTAATGGCAGATACACTCAGGTAGAGATCGGAGCAACTATGAACATGTCCAGTTTGCAGTGATGATCAAACGACTAACTAAGTAACTATCTGACCCATACGATTTCAGCATAGCTTCTGGGTCACTTTGATCTCCTATAGGATGGGACAGCCAACTCCAATCCCAAAACCTCCTTTAGTCAACTCTTACAACATGAATGGCAAATAACAGTGTCTTGGCTCCCCTTTCCAGCCCCAGCAACACATGGGTTGTTAATGGAGTTTTACTTTAATCTTCAGATAACGATTGCTGTATGTCTGGCATTGTATCTTATGGGCAAGTTTACCAGATGACTTTTTAACTCAACTCGCTATGGCTGTCCCTCAACTTTTGTGGCTTACAACTTGATGGCAATATTTACATCTTCCTGTCCGACTTCAGAATGACACTTTTCATGATTTAGTCACCCTCATTCAATGATACTTATACATAATACTTTTTTTGGTATCTTCTTCTTCTTCAGCGTACATTCTCAAACTCCCGTTGAATTCTCTTGTAGTAAGACATGGCCTTCTAGATTTCTAGCAGAATGTAGTCCAGAGAATGGAAATGCGTTGTGTCGCCATTTTATTTGCGCCAATGACCCGAGACATCCGTCTTTGGCGTCGTGTTGGTATAATAAGCTTCAGTGGTTATTATGAGCATGTGCCAAATATCTATCTATTGTTATTTTCACTTGTGCAGTTAAGAGTCGATGGGAGGAAGTTGAAGTTACCTGTCTTTGGCCATTAGCTTCACATTGTCCATTGTCAGCCCATTTTTCATGGCTTCTTTGATTGTCTCCATCATTTAATTCAACAAATGGGATTTGAACCCGATCCACTCAGATGGCCCCCACATACTTCACATCTTGAGACAATACGCTTTCCATTTTCGACCACACCATATCTCTAAAAATGATGCGATTTCAGTCAAGGCTTCAAACGTATATTCTCATGCTACTACGAATATGGACCAGTCAATTGACACACAGACAACAACAACACATGCACTGTACAGGTATATAAATTCCTCAAGAACCACATAGGCCTACATTAAACATTAGTAATATGTCTTTTGGCACATTAAGAGCTTTATGTCAAAAAAAGGTACTACCAAGACCAATTAAATAATAACCATCGAAGATGGATGTGTCGGCCATCGGCGCAAATATCCATTCTCAGGACTACATCCTGCTGGAAATCTAGTAGGACCATGGTCCTGTTACAAGGGATTTCCAGCAGGAGTTTGAGAATGAATGATGAAGAAGAAGAATAAGACCTATAACCCATTAGGGTTGCAGTAGTGGCACACTGGATACATCAGCACAAAATAGCTCTCCAAACAACTCTATCCTCAGCCGTTTGGAGGAGTGTAGAAAAATCACGCCGAGACCATTCCTTGATGTTTCAATACAGAATTTTCTGTCCTCTTCTCCATCCACCCTCGACTGTTCCTAGCACAATAATTTTATAAAGAGAATCATATCTCGTTATATGTCTAAACCAAATAAGTTTACGTTATTTCACCGCTGCCAAAAGTGGTTATTGATATGACCACAAGTTTTTTTTATTTCCAGCCTGTTAAATAGTCCCTATAGGCCTATTTGTCGTATGTTCTGGCTAATTCTTACAGATGTCTATAGCACTTCTTTTCAAAAGCCAGAGTCCTTCTTTCAGTGTCTGCATTGAGTGTCCAATTTTCACATTAAAAAATACAAAGTTAAGCCTACTTGTAAACATAAATACCACATAGACACATAAACAATGATGCCCCAGATGTACATGGGTAAATGACTAATATAATAATTAAAAAGAATCTAGATTTATGGAGAATGATCATGCCACTCACATACTCTAACTTTCAATATCTATAATGTTAAGTACATGATCAATCATAACAGCCAACAGTATTTTGGCATTGTGACATCTCGCTTCGTTCATATAACATTATATCAATACATTCATTTCAAGCCCTGTCATCCTCTCCCTTTTTTAAACAAGCAATCATGTAAAATTTATGAAATAATCTTACCACAACCCTATGCGGTGTTTTGGATAGTCCAACTTTTCAAGTAGTCACAAGAACTTTATTACGAACTAAAATTGCAATTACCACTGTAGGTAGAAGCTGTGGGGCGTCATCATTCAACTCTGCTCTAGCGAATATAGATTTTCCTATACCAATAAACTCTACATTACCTACAACAAACAAAAATAACAAGCACAAATATAGGCATTTCAAGTTTGGCCAACACTGTATACTGAGCGTCGCCATCTTGATTATATTAAAAAACTCAACCATAACATTTGCTTAGTCTGCACGTGCATACTCTCTGGGCGGAGGATTGGCGTAAAGCTATTGAGAAGATAATATGCTTATTGTTGCGTTGGTGAAACCCATGTGTGCTGCCGTGGACCGAAAAGAGGTTCAAATAAGTAAAGTGACGCTGTAACATGTCGTAAGAGGCGACTAAGAGGGTTTTGGAGAAAGTCTGTAGAGAGCTTGTGCTCCAACCCACACCCTCATAAGAAAATTCAATATTTAGTACAATGGACAGACAAAAGATAGGATCCTCCTCCTTTCTAGTTGTTCTTTATAAAAACCTTCAAAATTTCCACATAACGAAGTGATTATTTTTTTTATGTATTACCCCCCCCCCCCCCCAATTTCTCATCGGTCGTGTATGCAAGCCGCATCGCCCAAGACAGAGAGTTATTCAGAGAGTTCATTGGGAAGACAACGTTCTGGAAAGTATACATCACATGACAATAACTTATGATGGTAAATGCAAGACCGAAATTATAAGCAGAATAGGACAAGCAAAAGCAGCATTCCATAAAATTGCATTATTGGAGGACGGGTAATGTTTCATTCTCATTCATTAGTCAAAGTAACCCAAAAAAATTCTGACGTCGGATGTTTCAGGTCGAATGGTGCATAAGTTGCAGCCTAGCTTTAAAGCATGATACACTACATAGTGCAAAGAGTGCCACATTGCTATCATGCAGACCCAGGGTGAGCAGAAACCAAGATTCTAAAAGTACCCTCTCGTGGTGCACCCTGGGAACAGAAGCACAGCGGCTTATGCTGTGTTCCTTGCCAATACTTTTATATTTCATGTCCGTGAATGTGAAGGTTGAAGATAAAATAATAACTTAGGGGGGGGGGGGGGAGACAAGCAATATCTCTGACAACTCTGCGCCACACGCATCGGCAATGTCGACCCATGGTGACGCAAGTCACTCTAGCTCTGTCAGCCGAAATGAAGATATATTGTGGAGCGGCCAGTATCAGTGTCCCGAGATAGGTAGATGTCATTACGAATATCGAAAATCGTGCGCAAGTCTCAAGGGAAGTAAGACTGGCATACTATAATGAGAGGGCAGCACATCGCTAGAGGGCAGCGCCACGTGAAGATGTGTCATGTGACGTATTCCTTCCAGAACGTTGTCTTCCCAATGAACTCTCTGAACCTCTCTCTGTCTTGGGCGATGTGGCTTGCATTTTCTAGCGATATATTCATGTTATCTTTACTGTCGTCAGTCCATCGTCTTCTTGGTCTGCCCTTTCTCCTCATTCCAGGTACTCTTTCCTCCATTATTTGTCTTTCTAAACAGTTGTGTCTCTTTATATGACCAAACAGCGGATCGCAACTCATGGAGAAAAACCAGTCAAAACCTGTGCACTATATGCCACATGCGGCATGAAGGAACAAACTAACTAAATAATTCGCATTCGACTTTTTTTTAACACATGCTACTTTGGTGTTTATCGCTTCCAGGGGCGAGGCGAGGGAGGGGGCGGAGGTGCGGACGGTCCCAGGCGGCATCATTGGGAGGGCGACAAATTTATTTTCGTCCAGTCTTTCAGAATCACTGACATATTTTTTGTAATGCCACAAGGGCGGAAAATTATGATTCCGCCCCGGGCGCTATTGACCCACGCTACGCAACTGACTAGACATCTATGGTGGGAAGAATGCAGTACTAGACATCTATGGTGGGAAGAATACAGTACTAGACATCTATGATGGGAAGAATACAGTAATTGACATCTATGGTGGGAAGAATACAGTAATTGACATCTATGGTGGGAAGAATACAGTACTAGACATCTATGATGGGAAGAATACAGTAATTGACATCTATGGTGGGAAGAATACAGTACTAGACATCTATGGTGGGAAGAATACAGTAATTGACATCTATGGTGGGAAGAATACAGTAATTGACATCTATGGTGGGAAGAATACAGTAATTGACATCTATGGTGGGAAGAATACAGTAATTGACATCTATGGTGGGAAGAATACAGTACTAGACATCTATGGTGGGAAGAATACAGTACTAGACATCTATGGTGGGAAGAATACAGTACTAGACATATATGGTGGGAAGAATACAGTACTAGACATATATGGTGGGAAGAATACAGTACTAGACATCTATGGTGGGAAGAATACAGTACTAGACATCTATGGTGGGAAGAATACAGTACTAGACATCTATGGTGGGAAGAATACAGTACTAGACATCTATGGTGGGAAGAATACAGTACTAGACATATATGGTGGGAAGAATACAGTAATAGACATCTATGGTGGGAAGAATACAGTACTAGACATCTATGGTGGGAAGAATACAGTAATTGACATCTATGGTGGGAAGAATACAGTAATTGACATCTATGGTGGGAAGAATACAGTAATTGACATCTATGGTGGGAAGAATACAGTACTAGACATCTATGGTGGGAAGAATACAGTACTAGACATATATGGTGGGAAGAATACAGTACTAGACATCTATGGTGGGAAGAAGATACAGTACTAGACATCTATGGTGGGAAGAATACAGTACTAGACATCTATGGTGGGAAGAATACAGTAATTGACATCTATGGTGGGAAGAATACAGTAATTGACATCTATGGTGGGAAGAATACAGTAATTGACATCTATGGTGGGAAGAATACAGTATTTGACATCTATGGTTGGAAGAATACAGTAATTGACATCTATGGTGGGAAGAATACAGTACTAGACATCTATGGTGGGAAGAATACAGTAATTGACATCTATGGTGAGAAGAATACAGTACTAGACATCTATGGTGGGAAAAAATACAGTAATTGACATCTATGGTGGGAAGAATACAGTAATTGACATCTATCGTGGGAAGAATACAGTATTAGACATCTATGGTGGGAAGAATACAGTACTAGACATCTATGGTGGGAAGAATACAGTAATTGACATATATGGTGGGAAGAATACAGCACTTGACATCTATGGTGGGAAGAATACAGTACTTGACATATATGGTGGGAAAAATACAGTACTTGACATCTATGGTGGGAAGAATACAGTACTTGGCATATATTTTGGGAAGAATACAGTACGTGACACATTACGTAGGAAGAATACAGTACGTGACATTCTTCTTCTTCCTGATTTTATTCTTTGCGAATCTCTGGAATTTCGTGAAAATAGCTCTTGCCTCCTATGTGCAATAGGGACATTTCTCCGAACTTTCTTTCGTATCCAGGAGACTTCAGCTTTCAGCTTAGAGCAATGCTTATTACCAAAAAATGTACACGTCACGAGTCGTTCTGTTAGTTTGCTTGGATCATCCATTGTGTGTCTTTCCTCAGACTGAGCAATTCTCAGCGAGCGAGCTGTTCCTCGTGTAGGAAGAACATTGCATGAACACATCCAAGAACACAAGCCGTAAAGTGTTGGCCAGAAAGACAGCACGGACATCTGTCTTTCTGTTTCTATGGTGCACCACAAGGAGGTACTCTAGGATCTTGGTTATCTGCTTTACGTGAGTCTACCGAACAATGCAGTACCATTTACACCCCAGAACGTAACATATATACTAGGGGAGAATACAGCACTTGACATATAAGACAGGGGGAATAAAGTACTTGACATATCAGTTACAAGAATACAGCACCTGACATATAAGGCAGGGGGAATAAAGTACTTGACATATCAGTCACAATAATACAGCACCTGACATATAAGGCAGGGGGAATAAAGTACTTGACATATCAGGTACAAGAATACAGCACCTGACATATGAGGCAGGGGGAATAAAGTACTTGACATATCAGTTACAATAATACAGCACCTGACATATAAGGCAGGGGGAATAAAGTACTTGACATATCAGGTACAAGAATACAGCACCTGACATATGAGGCAGGGGGAATAAAGTACTTGACATATCAGTTACAAGAATACAGCACCTGACATATAAGGCAGGGGGAATAAAGTACTTGACATATCAGTTACAAGAATACAGCACCTGACATATAAGACAGGGGGAATAAAGTACTTGACATATCAGTTACAAGAATACAGCACCTGACATATAAGGCAGGGGGAATAAAGTACTTGACATATCAGGTACAAGAATACAGCACCTGACATATAAGGCAGGGGGAATAAAGTACTTGACATATCAGTTACAAGAATACAGCACCTGACATATGAGGCAGGGGGAATAAAGTACTTGACATATCAGTTACAAGAATACAGCACCTGACATATAAGGCAGGGGGAATAAAGTACTTGACCCATCAGGTAGGAATAATACAGTACTTGACACATCAGGTAGGAATAATACAGTACTTGACACATCAGGTAGGGATAATACAGTACTTGACACATCAGGTAGGAATAATACAGTACTTGACACATCAGGTAGGAATAATACAGTACTTGACACATCAGGTAGGAATAATACAGTACTTGACACATCAGGTAGGAATAATACAGTACTTGACACATCAGGTAGGAATAATACAGTACTTGACACATCAGGTAGGAATAATACAGTACTTGACACATCAGGTAGGAATAATACAGTACTTGACACATCAGGTAGGAATATTATAGTACTCTACATAAGGGGCGAGAAGAATACAGTACAGGACATAATAAAAAAAAGGTTTACTTTATATATATATATATATATATATATATATATATATATATATATATATATATATATATATATATATATATATATATATATATATATATATATATATATATATATAACAGCAAGAGATACACGTGTAGTATTGAAATCTGTGTCCAACACACATGTCATCTTATTTATTTGTTGTCTGTATACAAGAAATGTCAGGCTCTGTGGTAATGTGGTACAGATCGCGTCTGTGATGGCCAAGGTGTCGAGTTTGACCCCCGCCACAGAAACTTTTGCATCCTGACCGGTCAGAAAGCAATGGCAAACTACTGTGGGTATTTATATTGTCTAGAAAATTGCAACAGCCAAAAATGTATGTGTTGATGGCTACGTCAAAAATAGGATACGCTACCAATTATATTTTTTTAAACAACAAATAAGAGATGCAAGGGATAGAACCATGTAAATAGAGTTTAGCCTTTAGAGTTTAATCCCTCTAATAAGATTTTTTGTCTTTCTTAATGTAGTCTGCGACATTGCAAATATATTTCCTAATATATGTATTTTGTCTTAATGTATAATTGTATGTGTGTCTAACTGAATGTCTAGATGTATGTCTGTAGTGACTCTAATGACTTGGAAATGAGTCAAGTTATCATTGTTTTCGTCGTTATTTTTATGGTAGCATCTCATATCAGTGATGTTCCCCCTGTCTTCATCCTTGTGGTCGCTGCAAACATACCAAAGCAGTAATGTTCCCCCTGTCTTTATCATTGTGATCGCTGTTAACATACCGTACCAGGAAAGTTTCGGTTACATTGCTATGGTAATTGCTGACATACCCTATAAGTTAACTTCTCCCCTTACTTCATCGTTGTAATCGTTGCTAACCTACCCTGCCAGTAAAGCACCCATAACTTTCATCCTTGTGGTCGTTGTTATCATATCTTATTCGGGAGGTAATGATGGTTGCTGATCCAGCGGTCAATGGGCTCATGCCCTTTGACCCAAGAGGTAATGATCTACCTATCATTTTTTGACTAGTAATTTTCTAGACAATAAATGCGCAAAGTACGTAGCCTTTATTTTTCTGGAGGATTGGATGCATAACTGCCCGCCTGTGAAATTGATCCTCGCACATCTCGGCCACACAGCAGACATATCTCGGCCACAGAGCCAGACACATCTCTGCCACAGAGTCAGACACATCTAGGCCACACAGACATACACATCACGGCTACAGAATCAGACACATCTCGGTCCCACAGACAGACACATCTCAGCTACACAGCCAGACACATCTCGGTCCCACAGCCAAACACATCTCGGCCACAGAATCAGACACATCTCGACCACAGTGTCAGATACATCATTTTATAGATTAGACAATTGATACACGATGGTTAATAACCACAGCTCACATATTTATGACAGTTCATACTTTCTACCGATAATTGAATATTTAGGTATTTTAATTTAGCATTATTTCCTGTTTCGGCATGGTGAGCGCGCCTGTGACGCCCAAGGTACCGGATTCGAATCCCGCCTCAGATAAATGTGCACCCTGACTGTCCTAAAAGAATTGGCAAACTACTGACTGTATTTATATTGCCTAGAAAATCACCACAGCCAACAAAAGCTAGGTTCATGGCTACGTCTTGATTAGGACATGCGCAATATTTCATTCATTATTTCTCATCTTGTCTCATTTTGAGATTTTTATTTTCTTGTAGACATAATTCTGTGAATATTTTCATCTTTTTCTTCTGCAGCGTTCTCAAACTCCCGCTGAATCTCTCTTGTAACAGGACAATGGTTCTACTAGATTTCATTCTCAAACTCCCGCTGAATCTCTCTTGTAACAGGACAATGGTTCTACTAGATTTCATTCTCAAACTCCCGCTGAATCTCTCTTGTAACAGGACAATGGTTCTACTAAATTTCATTCTCAAACTCCCGCTGAATCTCTCTTGTAGCAGGACAATACTCCTACTAGATTTCCAGTAGGATGTAGTCCAGAGAATGGAAATGTGTTGCTTTTCCGTTTTATTTGGCCTAATGGCCCAACACATCCGTCTTCGACGGACTGAGAAAATTACTTTCAAGTTAAATTATAAATGTTGCATGTATTTAGAGATGACCGTTTCAGTAATAGACAGAGATCATCAGAGAAAAGGAAACTCTACCTTGATAGCAGATATTTCACACTGTACAAGTGTGACTATGGACATATATAAGGCATGATGGCTAATTGGAAAATACCTTTCTAAAACGAAATTTAATTATTTCTGTGAGTTTCATTGGCTGTTGACAGGAAGTATAGAGAAAGTGACCAATGAAATATCATCTTAATGATATATATACCAATGAAATATAACGGATATTATGTTATATGTTTGTTGTTACTGAGGATATTTCAATAAACGTACGGGATGTTTGTTGTTGTTGTAATAGTCCTTGTCTCGATTGGTCCGTTCTGGTGACTTTGTGTGCACGGTTTGAATGGCTTGATGAAATCGCATCTTTTTTTGGAGTTGCGGTTAGTCAAGTACGGAAGAACGCGTGTGCAATTGTTGCTAGACGATTTGGTGCCGTTGACCGGACTAGTTCAATTCCCGTTAGTCTCAAGAATTTTAAAAAAATTGTCCTCTGGCTTCCTACTTAAATTTACTTGTATAAACAATGAAATATCGAAAAATTAAAATGAGTCATTTTAAGGGGGTTTTCTAATTAGTTAACATGCTTCATATAAGTCGATGGCCACAGTTAAAGTATGGCCCAATTAGTTTATGTGGTGTGGAAATGTATTTTTGAATTTTTTAAATAGTTGTTTATCGCAGGTGATATAGAATATCCGGATATAGAGCCAAAGGTAGACCAACAGAAATGACTAGAAAACATCAAAATAACCTTGAACAAACATGGACTTTATGCATCCAATGTGGCATATCTGGTCTTGGAAAGAAACTGATCCTCCAACTCTTAGCGGCAAGTGGGGATACAATCAACCATTATTCTCGTGGGGAAAGACAACAGACAATAGATCTTGATATGACTTTGTTTGTTTATTACTGGATTTGCCTTTCTTGAGATAGTCACGTCCTTTTCAACCATGAAATAATTTTCTTAGGTATATCGGGGCGAATCTTGTGGTCGAATGACATGGGTGGTGTCCTGTTAGGGACCTGGGTTCTGGTCTGTCCTGGAAAGGACATTAAATAGTGGGGAAGGGGGGATTAAAGGTTAGCCATAAAAAGGACTTTTTTGATAAATCATTGAATGGTGTTTCGGATCCTTGTTTGCTGTTACTTGCTTTTTTAGTTATTCGCAGATAGGTTAATGAGTTTGCCTCTTTTGGAGAGGCGTGCCCCTTTTAACCAGCGGACAAAGTCCAATTTGGCTACATCAGGACACACTACCAAAAATATTATAGGTAACAAATTATGCATTTCTCTGGTGCATGCAGAGTTACATTGTTGCATTTCTCTAGTGCAGACAAAGATAAATTTTCGGTATAGTAAAATAAAATATGAGACCTATTATTGCAAAATTAGTATTACACCACCGGCCCTATCATTGGAATTCGCCGGTCAGCATGGATGTGACCATTCCTAGAAGCGATCGAAAGCATATAAACATTAAAAGGGAGGGTACACTGTAAAAGAATTAATTGTATATTGTCAATATTTTTATAGGATTATCTCCCTTTTTTAAGATTTAGATAACATTCTTCCTAAGGTAAAGATGATGTGGATTTGTGCTTAATTCCCCATTTTTTCATTGTGGTTTTCCTAAAAGTTCATCACAAACTTTATCAAAAATGTTCATCACAAACTTCACCAAAATGTTCATCACAAACTTCAACAAATACGTTCATCACAAACTTCACCAAAAAAGTTCATCAAAAATTTAACCAAATGTTCATCACAAATTTGGCTATTGATTATTTTTTTAATTTTTATTTTCACTTTATGCAATTTTGTGCCTTGCAGCGTCAGGGTTAAAAAAGTTCTCTGGAGATGGCATTTTTGTGTGCTTCATAAATATCTGTTTTCGCTTACTCTTTTATTTCTGTAATCCTTCGTTTGCTTGGTCTACCCCTGGCTTTGCATCCATCGTGTCTGTATAGCAATGATATTTTTTAATGGGTCTTATCTGATGTGAAACGTATATAAAGCATACAAAAACGCTATCTCTAGAGAACTCTTCTACAACTGACGCTGCTAGACATAAAAGGGTATAAAGGGAAAAGAAAGAATATCCGATGGTAGTCTGGAAGCATGTGAAAATCACTTAATCTCTTGTCTTCTGATGTAATCCAGGATTGGCATTATGTTTGTTGGTCTTCTGGTTCTTTCATTTCTGATTCTGCCTCTTATTGTTACTCCGAGAATTCTATATAGGTAAGTCATTTCTGTTATAACAAGATTTTACAAGTACATTCTGTTATAACAAGATTTTACAAGTCATTTCTGTTGTAACAAGATTTTACAAGTACATTCTGTTATAACAAGATTTTACAAGTACATTCTGTTATAACAAGATTTTACAAGTCATTTCTGTTGTAACAAGATTTTACAAGTACATTCTGTTATAACAAGATTTTACAAGTACATTCTGTTATAACAAGATTTTACAAGTACATTCTGTTGTAACAAGATTTTACAAGTCTTTACTGTTGTAACAAGATTTTACAAGTCTTTTCTGTTGTAACAAGATTTTACAAGTCTTTCTGTTGTAACAAGATTTTACAAGTCTTTCTGTTGTAACAAGATTTTACAAGTCTTTCTGTTGTAACAAGATTTTACAAGTCTTTCCTGTTGTAACAAGATTTTACAAGTCTTTTCTGTTGTAACAAGATTTTACAAGTACATTCTGTTATAACAAGATTTTACAAGTACATTCTGTTATAACAAGATTTTACAAGTCATTTCTGTTGTAACAAGATTTTACAAGTACATTCTGTTATAACAAGATTTTACAAGTACATTCTGTTATAACAAGATTTTACAAGTACATTCTGTTGTAACAAGATTTTACAAGTCTTTTCTGTTGTAACAAGATTTTACAAATCTTTTCTGTTGTAACAAGATTGTACAAGTCTTTTCTGTTGTAACAAGATTTTACAAGTCTTTTCTGTTGTAACAAGATTTTACAAGTCTTTTCTGTTGTAACAAGATTTTACAAGTCTTTCTGTTGTAACAAGATTTTACAAGTCTTTCCTGTTGTAACAAGATTTTACAAGTCTTTCCTGTTGTAACAAGATTTTACAAGTCTTTCTGTTGTAACAAGATTTTACAAGTCATATTCTGTTGTAACAAGATTTTACAAGTCTTTTCTGTTGTAACAAGATTTTACAAGTCTTTTCTGTTGTAACAAGATTTTACAAGTCATATTCTGTTGTAACAAGTTTTTGATGTAACACACAGCCACACATTTATGTAACATAATTCTAGTTTCTGCTTGAACAAATTTAAAATCAACTATTATAGAATGAAAGATGTAAACATGTATAACAAACACATGATCTTCACTACAAATGTAATGACAGTTGTTGTTACATGGCTCAGAAACATAGACAAAATGACAAACACACAGTGTAAACTACATAAATGTGAACAGAATAAAGAAAATACTAAATATTTTGTGACAGGACAAGATAAGAAAATAAGAAATGTGAATACGGGCATACCAAGATCTGGTGGACAAAAAAACAATAAAAGATATAAAGACGGACATATTTCTTCTTCTTCTTCTTCTTCTTCTGCGTTCATTCTCAAACTGCTGCAGATTAGCAGGATGTAGTCCGGAGAACGGAATGCGTGGTGTCATGGTTTACTGCATTGCTGCGATATCTGCGCCTTTCGGCCTGACACATCCGACTTCAGCATGGCTTTTGGTCATTGACCCTATATGGGATGGGACAGCCAACTCCATCCCATAACCTCCTTAGTCGCCTTTTACGACATGCGTGGAAGGTAAACAGTGTTGCTATTCTTTGCTCCCCTTTCGGGCCCCATCAAGACCCGGGCGACGGACATACTAAAATCTGGTAGAAACCCGGATTTATTAAGTCTATGATTGTTATTGTTTCATACACTTAATTTTAAAATGTTATTGAACATCCGATGTCGGATGTGTTTTAGAAGCATACTAATAAAAAGGCAACATAACGTATCTGTGTTCTCTGGACAATAGTCTTCTAGAAATCAAGAGTATGCTTATTGTCCTGCTATAAGAGAAATGTCAGAGGGAGTTTCAGAACCAACGATTGAATAAAGTAAATAGTACACAAAATAATGTTACACCGTTCATGTTTTCTTGAAACTGAATATTCAGACCCAACGGTTGAATAAAGTCAATAGTGTACAAAATAATATTACACCGTTCATGTTTTCTTGAAACTGATAATTCAGACCCAACGGTTGAATAAAGTCAATGGTATACAAAATAATATTACACCGTTCATGTTTTCTTGAAACTGAATATTCAGACCCAACGGTTGAATAAAGTCAATGGTATACAAAATAATATTACACTGTTCATGTTTTCTTCAAACTGAATATTCAGACCCAACGGTTGAATAAAGTCAATGGTATACAAAATAATATTACACTGTTCATGTTTTCTTCAAACTGAATATTCAGACCCAACGGTTGAATAAAGTCAATGGTATACAAAATAATATTACACTGTTCATGTTTTCTTCAAACTGAATATTCAGACCCAACGGTTGAATAAAGTCAATGGTACACACAATAATATTACACCGTTCATGTTTTCTTCAAACTGAATATCTCTAAAAAGATTGTTCTATATTTAGTACTCATATTGTAGTAAACAAAGATATTCACACTTGAATTGATCGACTCCATACACAGAAAAAACGTGGCTGTTCCAATGAGCAAGTTATTGTACCTCCCACCGATACTATATTCATTGAAAATCAACATCCCGACAAGACTAACTGACAGCGGTAGATAACTAACTATGAAGATAACAGATAAGAAGACAATCATTTTCACTGTTTTCATCTCACGAGCAGAGAGCGTAGCCATCTCAGGCGATCTGGAACCAGAGAGTCTCCATTTCGACTTTTTTCTTAATGTCCGAACTAATCCGAAAGTGCCTAAAATAACAAACAGGATCGTTATTAATTGAGAAAATGCCGCGAAAGTTAGTACAAAGTCTTCAACTTTTCGACCATTTTGGGTATAAATTATTCCAATCAGAGTAAAGTTAGTGATTGGATCGATGTAGGATTGTAGGATAAAGCTGGAATATTCTGGAACTATGCAGGAGATGATAATAGCGAAGATGATTCCAATAATGATAACTGTTCTTCTATGTGTGATGATTGCTTTGATTTTTAGAGGAAGAGCCACGCAGAGATATCTCTCAAAAGTGATGAAAGCTGTTAGAGAACCAGTGATGCGGCTGAAGCATACATGAGGCCAACCAACAATAACCTGAATGGCTTGAAAGTCCATAGATCCGTCTTGTCTGGGTACTACTGGATTATAAGCCAAGCTAAGCCAAATAAGGGGTAATAACGATGCAAGGTCTGAGACAGCCAGCGCAAGCAATGAAATATTCACGGTGTCCTTGAATCCAGATTTAATAAAAACGATAATATTGACGATGTTGAACAAGGTACCGAAGACACTGACGGGTCCGGCTATTATAACATAATTGACCAACCGAAAAGCTTGCAACAAATCCTCGCTGACTATAATCTCCAAGGCTGTTTCAGCAGAATCTGACAAAGTAATGTTGATTAGGACTGTCATTTCTTTCATTGTTTTATTGTTTCAGACATACCTGCACAATTATCCGGAATCCTTCGATTTGGAAAAGAAAATTGTATATTTGCTATATACAAACGATATAAATGTTTAATAAATGTCACAATGTATACCATTTAACAATTAGTATACGCATGTGGTTGCGTATGTGGGTCTCACCAATGACCCACTAAAAATACCACCCATGCAAAAGAAAACCTCAGTGGATGACATGCCGTTATATTGAGGTTATCTTCTTAGAGAAGCTTCATGGCATGTCATCTATACAATTATGCTTTTGTTTTGTTGTTGAAATGTGTTTTATTTCTGTGGTTGGGAGGGAGCCAGAGATGTACTGTACAGTACTGGGGAGGAGGAAACTGACAGCACAGTTTTTTCCTAAAGCTGAGGCCCATCATAGAGGCACAGTGACTCAGGACGGGGAAATCCTTCTGACTTTAGCATTTGGTTGCATGCCTGGAGCAATAGAGAAGTTCGGCATAACCAATAGTCAATTGGTGGCGGGGAATGAGCACAGTGAACCCTATCTTCGCTACAGTGGCTAGGAGCAGTGCATAGGTTGAAACCTACCTTCCTGGAAGTGTGATAGTTTTTTTATGGCTCTGTCCCGGGGTGGGCCGAAAATCCACAGACTTCCCAGCAAGATAATGTCATGTAATGGCATTAGGTCAAAGGGCATGAGCCCATTAACCGCTGGATCAGCAACCAACCAACCAACAAACCAACCAACCAACCAACAATTAGTATGGGTATTATCATCGCAGAGTCCCGATCATCAGCGACTCGATCGTTCCTGGGGGTGAATGGCATCTATGTAAACACTAGAATGGACTTGACCCCTTTAAAAATATGTAAGCGTTAGTGTCATAGGTGTTAACGGATAAACTCCATTTGAGTTTATATGAAGATAACCATCATTATTTGCAATGGTAGTCCACGTTGCGTGTGAGATTGCGATTACAGCACCATAGTATGATTCAAAGTAAGGAAACAAAAGAAGCCTTAATGCAAGATATAACGTTAAACCATTTCTCTAACGCTTACAGCAGGATACAACGTTAAACCATTTCTTCTATCGCTTACAGCAGGATACAACGTTAAACCATTTCTTCTATCGCTTACTGCAGGATACAATGTTAAACCATTTCTTGTATCACTTATTATAGATCTTGACCGATATTGGTTGAACACAGGAGGTGTCTTCTTCGCTCGCTTCTTAGCGTGTATGTGTCACATCATGTTTACTGTGGCACGCTTCTTAGCGTGTATGTGTCACATCATTTTTACTGTGGCACGCTTCTTAGCGTGTATGTGTCACATCATGTTTACTGTGGCACGCTTCTTAGCGTGTATGCAGGGCCGGCCCTAACAAATGCGGGGCCCAATGCGACATAGATTGCGGGGGGCCCAGTCTGGGTAGGGAAGAGGATAATAAAATACATTCTAATATGAATTTATGGGCCTATAAAGTGCGGGGCCCAATGCGGCAGCATAGGTTGCAATGGCCTAAGACCGGCCCTGCGTGTATGTATCTCATCATGTTTGCTGTAGCACGCTTCTTAGCGTATGTGTCACATCATGTTTACTGTGTCACACTTCTTAGCGTATGTGTCACATCATGTTTACTATGGCACGCTATGTGTTGGATCGTTTATTTCTCTAATGTTCTTGAATCTCGCTATAGCATTTCATTTCAAATACTAATGTCTTTTTTTCAATTTTTCGGATGCCATTGCCCAAGTCTCATAACCGTATGTCAAGAATGAGAAATGAAACTTAGTATTATTTGTAACTGTTTTCTTGTTTGCTCATTTACATGTGATGTTTTCTGTAAGGTCATTGATATTCACTTTCTCATCTCTTCTGAACAATCTCACGTCCTGTTCAAAGTTGACCCGAGATATTCAAAGTTGACCCGAGATATTCAAAGTTGACCCGAGATATTCAAAGTTGACCTGAGATATTCAAAGTTGCTGACATTTTTGTAGTTGTTCATTGTCGAAAATTATTGTTGAAGCACGACCATTTCTGTTGATATGTATTTTGTAGTATGTGTTCATATGTGATATTTGGTAGTATTTGCTGATAAGTTTCGTCCGTATGTTGACGGGGCCCGAAAGGGGAGAAAATAATAGCAACAGTTTTTACCTTTCATGCATGTCGTAAGAGGTGACTAAGGAGGTTATGGGATGGAGTTGGCTGTCCCATTCCATATGGGGTCAGTGGCGCAAATGTTTGGCGTAGAAATGACATTCACCTACAGACTAAGCTGAAAGTTTATAGAGCAGTGGTACTTCCAGTGCTGTTATACGCTAGTGAAACATGGGCTGTGTATAGACGTCATGTGAAAAAACTCAATCACTTTAACACAACTTGTTTCAGAAAAGTTATGAGCATCAGATGGCAAGACAAGATTCCAGATACCCCTGTCCTTGATAGAGTTGGTATCCCCAGCATTGACACGATCCTGATGCAGACACAGATTCGTTTGGGCAGGTCATTTGGTGCGTATGCCAGACCATCGTCTGCCAAAGATACTTCTCTATGGTGAGCTGGAGAAGAATACACGATCTCAAGGTGGCCAAAAGAAACGCTACAAGGACTCGTTAAAGAACTCACTAAAAGCCATTGAAATAGATGACGATACATGGGAAGAACTTGCACAAAATAAATACAAAGTGCATCAGCTTATGAAAAGAGGAGAAATGCAGCAGCTCAACAGCGGAGAGCAGCTAGAAAGTCACGGATAGACCAAGATCCGTCTACAGTGGTCATTCCATGTCCTAACTGTCCAAGGATATTTACAGCTCGAATATGGCTCATTAGCCATCTACGAACTAATAATCAAGGACATAACTCTAATTGAATTTTCAATAGCGGATGTAACAAATGGTCATCATGACTTGTGATGGACGAACAACAACAACAGGGTCAGTGGTCCAAAGCCATGCTGAAGTCGGATATGTCAGGAAGAAAGCGCAGACATCGCAGCAATGCTGTAAACCATGACACAACGCATTCCGATTTCCGGACTACATCCTGCTAATCTGCAGGAGTTTGAGAACGAACGCAGCAGAAGAAGAAGTTGATACGTGTTATGTTTTAGTATTTGTTGATATTGTTATGTTTTAGTATTTGTTGATATTGTTATGTTTTAGTATTATATTTAACTGATATTTCAACCTCGCCATGATATTTAGCTGATATTTCAACCTCGCCATGATATTTAACTGATATTTCAACCTCGCCATGATATTTAACTGATATTTCAACCTCGCCATGATATTTAACTGATATAATTATGATTTCTAAACTTGGAGCTTCTTGATATTAGAATAACAGTGCCAGTGCCATCTGTGTACCTGATTTCCAGAATCTAATGTGGTCCGATAGCAGGGTGACATCATGTAACTACAACTGCTGGTGGAGAAGGCGGAAGATTATATTTACGACGGCATGTGGAAAGATTGGCCAGATTGTATTTACAGTGGCGGTTGGAAAGATTGGGTAGAGTGTATTTACGATGGCAGTTGGAAAGATTGGGTAGAGTGTATTTACGATGGCAGTTGGAAAGATTGGGTAGAGTGTATTTACGATGGCAGTTGGAAAGATTGGGTAGACTTTATTTACAACTGCAGTTGGAAAGATTGGGTAGAGTGTATTTACGATGGCAGTTGGAAAGATTGGGTAGAGTGTATTTACGACGGCATGTGGAAAGAATGGGTAGACTTTATTTACAACTGCAGTTGGAAAGATTGGGTAGAGTGTATTTACGACGGCAGTTGGAAAGATTGGGTAGAGTGTATTTACGACGGCATGTGGAAAGAATGAGTAGACTTTATTTACAACTGCAGTTGGAAAGATTGGGTAGAGTGTATTTACGACGGCATGTGGAAAGAATGAGTAGACTTTATTTACAACTGCAGTTGGAAAGATTGGGTAGAGTGTATTTACGACGGCATGTGGAAAGAATGAGTAGACTTTATTTACAACTGCAGTTGGAAAGATTGGGTAGAGTGTATTTACGACGGCATGTGGAAAGAATGAGTAGACTTTATTTACAACTGCAGTTGGAAAGATTGGGTAGAGTGTATTTACGACGGCATGTGGAAAGAATGAGTAGACTTTATTTACAACTGCAGTTGGAAAGATTGGGTAGAGTGTATTTACGACGGCATGTGGAAAGAATGAGTAGACTTTATTTACAACTGCAGTTGGAAAGATTGGGTAGAGTGTATTTACGACGGCATGTGGAAAGAATGAGTAGACTTTATTTACAACTGCAGTTGGAAAGATTGGGTAGAGTGTATTTACGACGGCATGTGGAAAGAATGAGTAGACTTTATTTACAACTGCAGTTAGAAAGATTGGGTAGAGTGTATTTACGACGGCATGTGGAAAGAATGAGTAGACTTTATTTACAACTGCAGTTGGAAAGATTGGGTAGAGTGTATTTACGACGGCATGTGGAAAGAATGAGTAGACTTTATTTACAACTGCAGTTGGAAAGATTGGGTAGAGTGTATTTACGATGGCAGTTGGAAAGATTGGGTAGAGTGTATTTACGATGACAGTTGGAAAGATTGGGTAGAGTGTATTTACGATGGCAGTTGGAAAGATTGGGTAGAGTGTATTTACGATGACAGTTGGAAAGATTGGGTAGAGTGTATTTACGATGGCAGTTGGAAAGATTGGCCAGATTGTATTTACAGTGGCGGTTGGAAAGATTGAGTATACGTTATTCACGACGGCAGTTGGAAAGATTCGACAGATTGTATTTACGATGGCAGTTGGAAAGATTGGGTAGATTGAATTTACGATGGCAGTTGGAAAGAATGGGTAGATTGTATTTACGATGGCAGTTGGAAAGATTGGCCAGATTGCATTTACGACCGCAGTTGAAAAGATTGGGCAGATTGTATTTACGACCACAGTTTGAAAGCTTTGTACTAGTATAATTACTATAACCAAGAAGGGTCGATGGATTATAGAACATAGAAGGCAGCAAACCACCGGTCCATATTTAACCATATCCATATAATCCAATAACACGTCAGCGTCGTATGGGTACCACATTGGATGCTCCAGCGCGCAAAGACCTCCTGAAATTTATAACTTCAACGATGCGGATGAGTAAGGAAAATATCTTGTCTTGTCCAGTCTTTGATGTTGCCTGTCTATGCTTTTATGTGTAGATTAAGAATATGCACGTTGTAAGTCTTGACTAAACGTACCTCGCTGTTCACTCGATGCAGAGAACGTTGTCTTTGTTACAAGCCAAGGCAAATATGTGCCATCTGAACGGACTAGGTTCAAATCCAGTTTCCAGCCGTATGATTTTTGTACTGCGATAAGAACTCGTCAAGGACGAAAACGAATAAGAGAACATAAGCGGTTCGGAAAACAATGACAATTTATTGATACGCACTGCACTGACACGAAACTCACGATAGAGATATGGCATTTTAGTTGAAATCACTGTAGCTTTCCACAATTTGGTATTTAGAGATATTTCCGTAGTCCAGACCGTCGATTTGTGACCACCAAAGTTAGTTAATACTATAGTACGTGTTGTCACAATTGAAATTGGAGAGTCCTGTAATCCGTGTTGTCACAATTGAAATTAGAGAGTCCTGTAATCCGTGTTGTCACAATTGAAATTAGAGAGTCCTGTAATCCGTGTTGTCACAATTGAAATTAGAGAGTCTTGTAATCCGTGTTGTCACAATTGAAGTTAGCCAGTTCTATAGTAAGTGCTCTGACAATTGAAGTTAGCCAGTTCTGTAGTACGTGTTTTGATGTATTTCATGTTTCTCTGCAAGTATATACCACATAATCATTGATGTAGATTAGTTGTAAGAATATTTGTAGACGGCTGTCCTCTGTTCTCAGTTGAAATATTCAGAGTTCTTTCTGTTCGTTGTTTCTGTTCCATTCACTGCTGCTTGTAGATCAAAATAACCCCGGAGCAAGGAGTCACTACTTCAAATCATTCCTAAGATGTTGTAGTCGTTTGGAATATGAAGCATGCTGAACGCTCCTAAAACTGATTATCTGTAACTAGATAATTACCAAATAAAGACTCGTAAAACTCTCAGCATCTACTCATAGAGATTGTGCGCCTATTGTTCTGTGTTTCAGCTGCAATGTAACTTTTGTTTTAAAAAAATAGCGAATAAAATTTTTTTTTAAATTATGCCGATTCGCCTCCAGTCTCCCCATAGGCCAACTCTTTTTCTCCAATAAGCCTCTAAAACAGCCAGTTAGGAAAATCCCTACTGCCAGTCTCCCCATACGCCAACTCTTTATTTCAACAAGCCACTAAAACAGCAAGTTAGGAAAATCCCTACTGCCAGTCTCCCCATACGCCAACTCTTTATTTCAAATAAGCTTCTAAAACAGCCACTTAGGAAAATCCCTACTGCCAGTCTCCCCATATGCCAACTCTTTATTCCAACAAACCACTAAAACAGCCAGTTAGGAAAATCCCTACTGCGAGTCTCCCCATACGCCAACTCTTTATTTCAAATAAGCCTCTAAAACAGCCACTTAGGAAAATCCCTACTGCCAGTCTCCCCATATGCCAACTCTTTATTCCAACAAACCACTAAAACAGCCAGTTAGGAAAATCCCTACTGCCAGTCTCCCCATACGCCAACTCTTTATTTCAAATAAGCTTCTAAAACAGCCACTTAGGAAAATCCCTACTGCCAGTCTCCCCATATGCCAACTCTTTATTCCAACAAACCACTAAAACAGCCAGTTAGGACAATCCCTACTGCCAGTCTCCCCATACGCCAACTCTTTATTTCAAATAAGCCTCTAAAACAGCCAGTTAGGACAATCCCTACTGCCAGTCTCCCCATACGCCAACTCTTTATTTCTAATAAGCCCCTAAAACAGCCAGTTAGGACAATCCCTACTACCAGTCTCCCCATACGCCAACTCTTTATTTCAAATAAGCCTCTGAAACAGCCACATCAAAATCCCTACTACCAGTCTCCCCATACGCCAACTCTTTATTTCAAATAAGCCTCTGAAACAGCTAGTTAAGTAGACTTCTGTCGATAAGCAACGAAAACCTTCGTTTTTATAATTACTTCTACACACATTACGAGAGGACAGAAAAAACCCTCATCATCATCATCAGGTGCCATGCCGGCTGGCGTAGGCGGTCATCTCTCTCCACAACTCTCTGTCCACAGTATTATGTATCAAGGTCGTTGTTGTTTCCTTGCCGTACCAGGTTGTCAAACTGTCTAATATTTTCTCACATTGTCGCCTTCTGTCTCTGTTGCCTTCAATTTTGCCTGTTGTGACTATGTTCTCTAAACCTGCCTGTCTCAAGAAGTGGCCAAGAAACGAATATTGTCCTTTTCTTATATTGTTGATTAAGGTCCGTTTCGTATTTGACAAAACCCTACAGAAATTAAAACATATCAAGCTGGAATTTCTCTTGTTTTTACGATTCTCCTTGTCCACAAAACGTGCCTGTGGTCATAATATGGTCAAATAGATTTCATGCTCTTGGAGAGAAGTTAGCTAAAGACGACAACAACTTCCCACCGAGTGCATGACACCAGTTTGACAGTTCTGAGGCAACACCTTATGTTGTCTGACGTTCTGAGGCAACACCTTATGTTGTCTGAAGTTCTGAGGCAACACCTTATGTTGTCTGAAGTTCTGAGGCAACACCTTATGTTGTCTGAAGTTCTGAGGCAACACCTTATGTTGTCTGAAGTTCTGAGGCAACACCTTATGTTGTCTGAAAGTTATCACATCTATAACTATTGTTTTTTGACTGATAATTCGGAGCAACAGCGACCCTGAAATATGATAATCCTGGAGACAATTCATACAACAGCAAGTACGACAATTAATGATGGTTTTATACTTGGCTATCGGTAGAGCACTACAACACTTCTAACAGAATTAGTGAGTCCATTATTCATTACTTTTCTTGATTATACTTGAGATTAACGGGAATTGAACCAATCCGTTCTTCTTCTTCTGCGTTCGTTCTCAAATTCCTGCAGGTTAGCAGGATGTAGTCCGGAGAACGGAATGCGTTGTGTCATGGTTTACAGCATTGCTGCGATATCTGCGCACCTCGACCTGACACATCCGACTTCAGCATGGTTTTGGGTCACTGACCCTATATGGGATGGGACAGCCAACTCCATCCCATAACCTCCTTAGTCACTTATTACGACATGCGTGGAAGGTAAACAGTATTGCTATTCTTTGCTCCCCTTTCGGGTCCCGGCAACACACGGGCAAACCAGTCCATTCAACGGCAACGATTGTTGTAATAGTCCTTGTCTCGATTGGTCCGTTCGGGTGACTTTGAGAGGAGTCCAAGAACCACAGATAGACGCATCAGCACTAAAACAACAAGACATACAACAAAAATACCTTGTAGATGTAAAGAATAGATATGAACATCTAATGATAGAATGCATGGAACAATACAGAAGGGAAAATCCAGAAGAGAAAATAGACAATAAATGGGAAAGCCTAAAGAAAAGTATTCAAACATCAAGTAAAAATTTACCAACAAGAAATACCAAGAACAAACAAACATGGATGACAGATGAAATATTAGAGAAAATGACAGAAAGAAAGAAAGCTAAAAATACACCAAAATACTTCAGTATAGACAAGGAGATACGTAACATGTGCAGAACAGCGAAAAAACAATGGCTAGAAACAAAATGCAGTGAAATAGAGATGTCCATACAACAGAAGACAAAATTAATGCACATGGAGATAAGGCTGATCACAAATAAGAAAAATCCTATAAATTGGGGTGGCTGCATTAAAGATAAAAATGGTAAAATAATATTTGATAAAACAGAAGCACTTACAAGATGGGCAGATTATGTAACAGAACTGTTTGACGACCAACGGAACAAAAAACCAACAATACACAACAATGATGGACCAGCAATACTGAAATCAGAAGTAGAACATGCAATAAATTCAATAAAATGTGGAAAAGCTGCAGGCTCTGACAACATAACAGCAGACATAATAAAAACTCTAAATGAATTTGGTGTAGATACTATCACAGAAATTTGCAATGACATATACGAAACAGGCCATATACCTAAAGACCTAACATCATCAATATTCATACCACTACCTAAGAAGCCCAGGGCTGTGGACTGTACAGAATATAGAACAATAAGTCTAATGAGCCATATAACTAAAATACTTCTCAAGATAATACATGAACGAATTAAGAACAATAGACATGGAGGTCGGTGAAGAACAATTCGGTTTTAGGAAAAACAAAGGAACCAGAGAAGCTATACTGAGTATCCGGCTAGTGATAGATAAATATATAGAAGTCCAAAAAAGTATCTATATTTGCTTCATAGACTACAGCAAGGCCTTTGACAGAGTCCAACACGAAAAATTAATCAAATGTCTTCAAGAAATAGGCATAGATGGAAAAGACATCAGGCTGATTAGAAATATATATTGGGAACAAACTGCATCAATAAGGTGTGAAAACAGCTACTCTCCATACATAGAAATAAGAAGAGGGGTAAGACAAGGATGCATTTTATCACCAAGCCTATTTAATATCTACACAGAGAATATCTTTAAAAATATAGAAGAAATACCAGGACTCAAGATCAATGGGAAAATAATAAACAACATTAGATATGCAGATGACACTGTTCTTTTAGCAGAAAGTGAACATGAACTACAAAGACTAATAGATCAAGTCAATAAATCAAGTAATGAATATGGACTGGATATAAACATTCAAAAAACAAAAACCATGATAATCAGCAAAGACACAGAAGAACAGGAGGTAAACATAAACATACAGGGAGAGAAACTACAACAAGTAAAACAGTATCAATATCTTGGACACATAGTCACAAATGATGGCAGATGTGAAACAGAAGTTAAAAGGAGAATAGGAATGGCTAAAAGTACCTTCAATGACATGAGGAAATTGTTAATATCTAAACAAATTACAAACAAGTTAAAAATGAGAATTATAAAATGCTACATCTATTCCATATTAATGTATGGCTCAGAAACATGGACACTAAATAAACAATTAGAAGACAGAATTGATGCCTTTGAAATGTGGGTATATAGAAGAATAGGGAGAACATCATGGAAAGAGAAGAAAACAAATAAAGAGGTGCTAAAGACACTTAATATGAAGAAAGAACTACTAAGAGAAATAAAGATCAGGCAAATAAAATACTTTGGACACATTAAAAGACATGACACCTTATTGAAGACCTTACTTGAGGGTAAAGTCAAAGGGAGGCGAGCAAGAGGTAGGCAGAGATACAAGTGGGAGAGTAACATTACACGATGGACAGGTTACAGTCTAGCAGAGTGCACCACCAAGACAGGAGATGTTGGAGATACGTTGCAGCCAACCTTGGTTGCGGAGACGGTACTTGATGATGATGATGAGTCTAAATTTTTTTTTAAAATTGTCCTCTGGATTCCTACTTAAATTTACTTCATTATTCCTATGTTTTCAGTTGACCAATATTTATATACTTGGAATAGCATGTCAAAAATAGCCAAGGCTACACCAAATATATAAATAGTAACCAATGGATAATAATTAATCAATGAGATTAATCAGAAACGTACCGCATGAAGGTCTGTTTATGTTTAGTAGTTAGGTCTTCTATATCTGCCTACAATCATGACTTTATAATGCATCTTAGGTCTGATGTTTATAGAGCTTGCTCTCAAACTCCCACACTCTTGTGTAGCTGAACAACAGTCCAACTAGATTTCCAGCATGATGTAGTCAAGAGAGTGAAGATGCGAGATGTAGTCAAGAGACCTAGCGGCGGATATCCGTAGCCATGTTTCCAGTGGAGAAGCTTGTGCACGGCAACTTGTCTATCAGCGTCGCTCGCACAGGTCATTAACTTTTCTAGTCAGTTATCGTAATTGTGGTCTCTGTCATCGTTGCTCACTTACGTTAGTTTAATTTACCTGATCCCTTGAATCTTCCAGTCGTACCTATTAGACCGTTTGCTTCCTGCTCTAGAGGTCGTGAATTCTAATTCGGCTCGAGACGTCATATTTACAATGTAACATTTTTCGGAGATTCTAATGATCATCGGCTGAAGCCGTGGATTTACCTACTATTATTGGTACACTTGGCAGCGGTATGCCGCTTTGTTGAGAGGGACGGAGTACATATGGTGAAACCGGAGCACAGTGAAGTTAATTCTCTACGACTTGTCAGCTCTTTTTTAACAGTTTTGAAACTAATATTTTTTACTATATTCTTCTGCTTCTTCTGCAGCCGTTTCGAAACTCCTGCTTCAGGATATAGTTCGGATCACATGATTCTTTGCGTCACGGTTTATAGCTTAGCTGCGATATCTGCGCACTTTGGTAGACAGTCCAACTTCAGCATGTTGTGTGAGTGGAGACATCCGACTTAATCATGTTGTGTTAGTTAATTTTATCCTCTCTGGAGTGGAACAATCAACCTTATTCTCAAATATCCTTACTCGTCTTTTATGACATGCTTGACAGGTAACAGTGCTGCTATTTTGTGATCATACTCAGGGGCTCCTGCAACACCAAGGCCGTAAGATTACTGACTATTCAAGGTTCCTACAACACCAAGGTCGTAAAATGATTAACTATTCAGGGCTCAAGCAACACAAAGACCATAAAATAATTGATTTCACATAACTTCCAGCTAACTCTAAAAATGTTCAGTACATTATATTTCAATAAGTATTAAATATACAACTTAAAGTATGAATGCTAACAGTTCCCATATCTCTCTGGTTGTAAGTAAACTGCATCCTTTATTCATGTGTGACCTTCGAAGATATGAGTCATATTCGCTAATGGAAAAACAGCCCCCTAAAATGATTCACTATACTTTTCCTGTGATTCTCATTGGTCACTATGATTATATTTATGTTGCCATCCACTGAAAATCGCGGGAATAGGCAAATGTGTTATTTCAGAAGCCTGTTTTTCCATTATCCATTAGATCTTATATATATCGAGGTTCTCGGTTCAAATTATAAACGAAAGTGTGTTTATACATTTAAGACTTACGAAGTTGTAAATAAAGAACTCTAGAACAACTAACACTGATATGGGATTCTGTACTAGACAATCTCCTAACAATCTTCTTCTTGCTCTGTAAGACTATTTCATGAAGAATCAACTATTTCAACCACAAATTTATATAAACTATCTGTATGTATGTACAATTATTTATATCAACAGATTACTCCGCTATCTCCCCGGATATGTTTGCGATGAGTGATAAAATAATCCCTGACAATTTTTTGACATCTTATAATCACGTAATGGCTGATAATCAGGACCAGAGTAGTACTTGATAATTTATACAAAGGCGTGAATGTTTGAAAAATCAACAAAGAAAACGTTTTGTTACGACAGATGCGGAGGAAATTATTCTGCTGTTTGATAATGATACGTTTTTAAGCTGGAAACTGTCACTAATCCAACGTAATTATGTGACGAGTGCCAGATCTATTGTAAGTTAAACAAAGTAGTTCTGGTAGGTGTCTGAGACACAAGTTACAGTTATATTAAAGACTGTCCTTTTCAAAAACTAAACACAGAATTGTTATAATTGAATAATAGTGATAACAGTTTCAGCGACGCTTACTCGATCTGGAAAAACAAGGAATCTCTTTTATAAAGACTCCTCTTAACATCGAGGGAATTTTTAATTTGTTGTTCGTTCAACCGCAAATTACGATGACTATTTTTTACAACTACTTTATGAAGCTCAGTTAGAGGTATGTCCTAGTTTATGCGTTCCTAAATAAGTTCATAAATGGTTTCTCTAGAGGTCCTTGGACAGTTTACGCATTTTGTGATTTCTTTTATTATGTTTGATCTGCCCTTAACTTTGTAGTTAGTCTCAATTGTTGAGTTGCTAAATTTCTTCTTTTTTTCATACAATATTATGCTTATATATAATAAAGGTTACATAGCTCCATGTAGCTTTGTTTCGTGTAGCTCTGCTCCATGTAGCTGTATTTAAAAAAATTGTATAGTTCTATATAGCTCTTTTTCAAGAAAACGTTGTATATCTCCATGTAGCTTTGTTTCGTGTAGCTCTGCTCCGTGTAGCTCTATTTTTGTGTAGTCCTGCTCCATCAAGTTCGGTTTCATTTAGCTCTGCTCCATGTATCTCTTGCCATATATAAATAACCAAATGGTCAGAGGGTGTCCGACAAAGTGGATGGTGCCGCAGTAACCTAATGAACAAATAGTAACGCAAAATGAGGTAAACAGGTTACTAAAACACTTACCTAGCCTATTAATAAAAATATATTTAAAAACAACAACAACATACAATAAAACTAAACAGGACAATTCTCCACGTATCGGCTCAAATTGAACCTTTTTCAAGAGACAAACAACAGATAACGACAAAATAAAAAACAAAATAGATGTCTATATTTCATCAAGCCCTGTCTCCATAATAGCGCAGGGATGGCAACGCATCAAAAAAAAATCAAGAAATCACATGGCACCAGGATTGGATGCGTTGCCATCCCTGCGCTATTATGGAGACGGGGCTTGATGAAATATAGACATCTATTTTGTTTTTTATTTTGTCGTTATCTGTTGTTTGTCTCTTGAAAAAGGTTCAATTTGAGCCGATACGTGGAGAATTGTCCTGTTTAGTTTTATTGTATGTTTTTTAAAAAAAATATATTTTTATTAATAGGCTAGGTAAGTGTTTTAGTAACCTGTTTACCTCATTTTGCGTTACTATCTCTTGCCATGTTGCTCTGCTCCATGTATCTCTTGATTTCTTGCCACGCATGCCATAATCTTGGTATGCCAAGTGATTTCTTGTCAAACATAATACAATCCTGGTGTGATATGTGATTTCTTGTCACATATGGTACAATCCAGGTATACCATGTGATCTCTTGTGACTCATGGCACAATCCTGGTATGCCAAGTGATTTCTTGTCACTCATGACATAATCCTGGTGTACTATGTGATTTCTCGTCGCAATCCTGTGTACTATGTGATATTTCTTCACTCATGGCACAATCCTGGTGTGCTTTTTGATTTCTCGTTACTCATGACACAATCCTGGTGTTATATATATCAAAACATATCCAAATGTTATCATGCCTGCATTTCGTGCATTTCTTCCCTTTATCTTTTACGTTGTTGTATTTATTTCTTGAACAAATTCCCAGTTGCACCGTAACGCGGAAGAAGTCCTTGTTACTTTGTTTTCTGTTATTTTCTTTTTTTACATTAGCTTTATTATTTGTTCGTTATTAGTTCAAGCTTTCACCAGACCTGTTCTCTTTATAAAGTGAAAATATATTGCGTGTAATAGTAGATATCACAGGAATATCAGTGGTAGAACATAACATAAATAATTTGAGATATGCGGATGACACTGTTCTGATTGCAAAAAGTGAGGAAGACCTTCAAAATTTAATTAATATAGTAGTCACAGAAAGTAAAGAGAAAGGCCTCTTCCTAAATATCATGAAAACAGAAGTAATGGTTATTTCAAAGAAACAAAATAACACACATTGCAAGATCAAAGTGAATGATATAGTATTAAAACAGGTCCACCAATTCAAATATTTAGGTACAACGATTACAGCAGATGGAAGAAGTTTAACAGAAATAAGAAGCAGAATAGGACATGCAAAAACAACATTCAGAAAATTGAAAAATATACTGTGTAATATGACCTTGTCATTAGAGGTGAGAAAGAGAGTTCTGCAGTGCTATATAACCCCTATACTAACATATGGGTGCGAGTCTTGGACAATAAACAAACTGGAAAGTGGGAAATTAGAGGCAACATAGATGTGGTTCTACAGAAGAATGCTGAGAATACAATGGACTGCCAGAAAAACTAATGTAGAGGTGTTAAAAGAGTTAAATGCGAAACGGACCTTAATAAATAATATAAGAAAAAGGCAATCTTCTTTTTTTTTGGCCACTTCATGAGACAGGCAGGTTTAGGGAACATAGTCACAGCAGGCGAAATTGAAGGCACCAGAGACAGAGGGCGACAACGTGAGAAAATATTAGACAGTTTGACAACCTGGCACGGCAAGGAAACAACAACGACTTTGATACATAATACTGTGGACAGAGAGCTGTGGAGAGCCATGACCGCCTACGCCATACGCCAGCTGGCATGGCACCTGATGGTGATGATGACTAGTTCAAGCAGTAACAATATTACATTATTCTAGTTATAACTTCTACCTGACTCTGTGTAGGTGAATTTTCAAGGCTCTTTATTTGACAACCGAAACAAAACAACACACAACAAAATCTCTGAACATAGAACAACACACAACAAAATCTCTGAACATAGAACAACAAATTTCAAACATAAATCTACAACACTGTTACAAATCTGATATGTTTAATTTCTTTATTTATTGTATCTTTTCTCAATATAGATTGGATTCAACAATATACTTCATCTATTAACCACGCTTATACTAAGTTAAATATTACAATCTAATAGATAAGATAACTGAATTTATCTGTGAAAGTCTTTCATATTATGAGTGACGTGCCCTCTAGTGTAAGAAATTTGACAATGGCTTACAATGACTTTATATTTCAGTGTTTCCACTATCCTGTTGAAAAAATCTCAAACCTATTAATTGCGTTAATTGTAAGTTGTAAGCTGCTGAAGAAGATGCTTACAACACAAGAAAACTTTTCATAGAGAGAATTACATTTTCCAAACGTTTTTTTGAGTTATTGCTCAAATATTAATATTGACAAGATTTATACGATGTTTAAAGAATTATATAATTTTATACAACATTTTGTTACTTTGTACAATATGTAATCTAATAAATCTTTTTTAGAACGGCTTAGATTGCTTCTATCAACACATCGTCATTGTTGTGTTGTAAGTGTCTGATGCTGAGAATAACCGCAGGTCTAAAGAGAAAGCTTACTACGTGTGAAATGAGATGTCTAAAGAAAAACAGCAAACAGAACAGGAATACATCATGTGAGGGATCTATCTATCTATACGCCGTGGCCCTTGTTTGCCGTGCGGCGTAAGGGGTGGAAGAGTTTTCTGGAGATGGCCTTCTTGTGCGCTATTTGTAAGCTTGTTCCTGTGGCTTCTTTGATTTCTGTAATCCATCTTTTATATGGTCTGCCTCTGGCTTTATAACCGTTATGTGAGGGATGGTGAGAGAAGTTTCAACACAAAAATTGTTGGAACAATGTTTGTGCTCAATTCTATTGAAAAAAGAAACTCAAATGTTTCGACCATTTAATAAGAATGAACCAATATTTTCCAGCAACAAAAACATGCAGTTTGTGAATGAAAACACAAAAAAAAGGCAGATAAAGATTAAGAAGAGGTGGATTGAAGGAATTACCAACGCACTGAGACGTCAAAATATTTTTGCATATGAAGTGACCAAACTTGAATTAGCGCGAAAACATAAACACTCAATCATGCTACGATTAATATCAACAGCACAGAAATGACAATCGATAGAATTATGCTGCCAAAGTAGACAATGTATTTCTTCCCATAGGAGCGCTATGTGACACTATTCATTAGTCTTACTCAATGAGAGGTATTTCATTCCAATTAAAGATCTTACTAATCTACGCTAAGTATAGAGATGGCATGTACTGATCTACACTGCGTATAGAGATGATATGCACTGATCTACACTACGTATAGAACCTTAGATAGTTTGATTAAAGGGCACGCAGTCCAAAATTTCACTAGACGCGCAGGTATTTTTCATAGGAAATATTTAGACATGTAGTGCAGTGGTTAGCGCACTATCTTTGCATATGAGTGGTCATGGGTTCGTTCCCCAGTTGAGACGGAAATATTTTTCAGATCGAAATGTCTCCCGGGTCGACCCAGCCTTATTTGGGTACCGGAATTATCCAGGAATTAATTACTGCGAGGGAGAGGAGATGGCTACCGCCCCCATATAGCAGAGCTACTGAAATATGAGATCGCTAAATGTCGGCATATAAATACGGCATTAATACATGCTATAGGTTAGCGTTAACTTTTTACTTAGACATGACAGTAGTCACTGGTGATGGCACTAGGACAATTTTCCGTGGTGTGTAGAACAGCAACATACATTATGAGGCAGTGGCACGGGGATAAATCACATCCTACTGCATCGACCACCACATGATAAATTGTTATAAATCCATGTACAAATAAAAAATTAAATAATAAATCTGCGAATGCAAAATGGCAGAAGTTTCTGCACCTAGGCACTTTTCTTTCGGTGCTTGCATTTTCTTTTCCTGATGGTTTCCAGTCTCGACCTTCTAATGTATTGATAATTGTGTGGCTCACTTGAGACCTGTCAACAGAAGACAACGAAAGTGTTAAGCATGTTATGACAGTTATATTACAAGGGCCACATATTTCTACATAATTTAAATCCTATCAGTTGTACTATGAAAAATAATATAAGGTAGTAAGTACTACAATGAAACGGAACAACAATAGTACTTACATAGTACACGGGTTTTTGATGTTTCACTCAATACAATAGACAATCACTAAGAATAAAGGGTTATTCTTGAGAAATACCTAACGATTCGAAACGTTGAAAATGTCTTGCGTAATTTAATTTGTATGTAGTGTTTACACCTTATAACCACTTAGTCTTAGTGGTAATCCGTCTGTTATTTTCAAATGATGCATCAAAAACCTGTGTTCTACATAAGTACTATACGCATGCGGTTGCGTCTGTGGGTCTCACTAATGGCCCACTAGTATGCCCACAATATACCCATGCAACAGAAAACCTTAGTAGATGACATGCCGTTATATTGAGGTTATCTTCTTTAGAGAAGCTTCATGGCACGTCATCTATACAATTGTGCTTTTATTTTGTTGTTGAAATGTGTTTCATGTTTACCTGAATATATGTATGCACCCTTTGTGGTTGGGAGGGAGTCAGAGATGTACTGTGCAGCACTGGGGAGGAGGAAACTGACATCCCTGTTTTTCCTATGGCTTAGGCCCATTATAGAGGCACAGTGATTCAGGACGTGACAATCCTTTTGACTTGAACATTTGGTTGCATGACTGGAGCAATAGAGAAGTTCGGCATAACCAGTAGTCAATTGGTGGCGGGGAATGAGCACAGTGAACCCTATCTTGACTACAGTGGATATGAGCAGTGCATAGGTTGAAACCTACCTTCCTTGTGGTGGGAAAGTTATTCTCTGGCTCTGTCCCGGGGTGGGCCGAAGTAAAATCCACAGACTTTCCAGCAATATAATGTCATTTGGTCAAAGGGCATGAACCCATTAACCGCTGGATCAGCAACCAACCAACCAACCAACCAACCAACCAACGTAAGTACTATGAAAAATAACATATTTCTTATGAACAGTAACTGTGCGAAATGTGGGCATGTTAAACTTCGCCATCTCGTTAATTAAACTAACAAAGGTCCCACTTCCCTCTCCCATAAGTAAAGTCATGTGGAAAAGTGATCATAATTCTAAAGCCTAGGTTCCCAAACTTTTTCGGGGCACTGCCAACTTTGCAAGATGTGAATGTCAATACTCCCCCCTCCCCCTTTATAACAGTTGCCGTTAAATTATTCAAAAAAGTAGTGGGTCATTCTTCTTCTTCATCGTTATTTCTCAAACTCCCACTGGATATCTCTTGTAGCACTAACCATGGTCCTACTAGATTTCCAGCAGGATGTATTCCAGAGAATGGAAATGCGTGGTGTTACCGTTTTATTTGCCCCAATGGCCCGACACATCCGTCTTCGCAGAGTCGGTCACTATATTCTTCATCCTGATCACAGTTATTGCTATACCGATTTCAACAAAACAAAGCTGATATGTAACGATTGTAAAGCGGAAGCTCCAATAACTTTATGCACGATTTCATACAATGATTTAGAGATACAAATTCAGAATACGTATTAAGAGATTGAATTATTTAGTAAAAATCTTATTGTAACACAGTGAAACTTCGGTTTTCATCGGTAATACTTGCGAGAACAATCGGCGAAATACGAAACCGACGAAAACCGGAGTCAATTATTTTCATATGAATAAATGTTAATTCAATTAATTCGTTGTAAACACTAGCAAATACATTTCAAATAGTACATTTTATAGAAAATAAATATAGTGTTTAATACTAAAAAACGATAAGAAATGAATATCATCTTCTGTGTTCGTTCTCAAACTCCTGCAGATTAGCAGAATTAGTCCGGAGAACGGAATGAGTCGCGTCATGGTTTACAGCATAGCTGCGATATCTGCGCCTTTCAACATGACACATCCGACTTCAGCATGGCAATGGGCCAGCCAACTCCATCCTATTTCCTCCTTAGTCGCCTTTTACGACATGCGTGGAAAGTAAACAGTGTTGTTATTCTTTGCTCCCCTTTCGGGCCCCGGCAACACACGGGCGGGAAATGAATATAAAAGAGTAATATAAATAATACCAAAAAAATGTATTCAATCAATATTTTTAAACTCTAAAATGTATTCAATCAATATTTTAAAACTCGAAAATGTATTCAATCAATATTTTTAAACTCTAAAATGTATTCAATCAATATTTTAAAACTCTAAAATGTATTCAATCAATATTTTAAACTCTAAAATGTATTCAATCAGTATTTTAAAACTCTAAAATGTATTCAATCAGTATTTTTAAATTCTAAAATGTATTCAATCATTATTTTTAAACTCTAAAATGTATTCACTCAATATTATAAACTCTAAAATGTATTCAATCAGTATTTTTAAACTCTAAAATGTATTCAATCAATATTTTAAAACTCTAAAATGTATTCAATCAATATTTTAAACTCTAAAATGTATTCAATCAGTATTTGTAAACTCTAAAATGTATTCAATCAATATTTTTATTCTCTAAAATGTATTCAATCAATATTTTTAATCTCTAAAATGTATTCAATCAATATTTTAAAACTCTAAAATGTATTCAAACAATATTTTAAAACTCTAAAATGTATTCAATCAGTATTTTTAAACTCTAAAATGTATTCAATCAATATTTTTAAACTCTAAAATATATTCAATCAATATTTTTAAACTCTAAAATGTATTCAATCAATATTTTTAAACTAAACAATTCGATTAAACATACTTAAAGATGAAAATAAACATACTTACTCGCAAAGCAGGCACAGACAAACTCAACTTAGCCATTTTTGACGCAGTTGTCGCTTCCTCAGTCGGCTCTTCTATGCTGCGTTTTCTCTTGTTAGATTTCACATCTAACGATCTCCACCGGCTTGAAGCTATCGACCGGCTACTTCCAAATTTGCAACCAATCGACGTATTTTTCAGACGTTGTTTTATACGTGATTGGTTTTTGATGTTGTCCATGCTAAAACTGCTGTTGTTAAAGTTGAGTGTGACTTGTTTCCTGTGTTTGATATGAGATTTTGCTGCACTCTGGAGTTTAGATCTTTTTGTTTTGATTCTAAGTGGTTCCTTGTTGATTTTCTTTACTTGAGGTGATCGGATATTTGGAGCACTTAGATGTGTTAATGAGGAACTTCTTTTGTTTAAGCTATTATTGTTGTTGCATTCTTCACCAGATGATGATGACGACGACGATGTCGTGACAGCGCGGGTGCTATGTTGTCGATGAATATACGATGAGACTACTGCGGATCGGAGACCTCTCTTGGGGACCATCTCACTAACAGTGCAGTGAAAAAGTTCTTGATCAGAAACTCCACCTGACTGTTGTGTGCCCTCTGGTTTACTGTTTACCTGCTCTACTCCACTAGATATTGCCAAATTTTCAAAACTTAATGGCGTGGTTTCTGTATTTACTTTTGCTGTTCCAGAAGAATCACTTGAAGAACGACAAGACAACAAATGTGGGGCAAAACAAATCCACTTTGTGCTGATGCCAGAAGAATTCACTTTGAGATATGGCTCATCAAATCGCCATCTTTGATCGTGAACATCTCCACCATTTATTGACATTCTTTTAGAACTACACTCTCCCTGCGATGAACATAAATGATTCGCTGTTTTGTTGAACTCTTCACATCCATTCTCATTTTTATGACTGTTTTTATTCATAAGTTTCAGATTTGCTGTTTCTTCGAGTTGATTCCTCAGATACGGTCTTGAAGATGGGGTAGTCGAGTCAGCTAGCGGAAGATCAGCCCAACCTTGTGCACAAGTGTTGTCTCCTTTGTTAGACTCATAATTAACGGTGTCTAAATTTATCCGAACAATGTCGCTACTATTTCTATTTTTTCCTTTCCTAATTCCATCATCTATTACTAAGCTTGTTTTCTCTTTCCTTGTTTCAATATGTTTGAGGCTATTTTTCTCTTTATCATCTTCTACTGCAAATTTTGTGAAGAATTCACTCACTATATTTTGCATGACATTAATCTTTTCCTCTCTGTTCATTATATGTTTCGTTAGTTCCTTGCTCTCTGTATTTGATGACTTTAGTTCGAAAGTCTTATTATTAACGATTGAACATTTCATTGCAGCAGTTTCAATATTCTCAAACAAATTTCCATTGAGACTATTTTCTAATTTTTCAGACAAATGTTTCCGTTTCTCAGACATTGTCTTGGATGAGAACGTGTCAGTATTTAAACGTCTATTTGGAATATGAGTTTGAAAGCTGTTGCTGTACCCAACGGTTGCCTCACTACTATTACAAACAGCGTTCTTCTGATTAGACCATGATGGATGCATATCTATCCAGGAGGCGTCATATGAGAGATGACTAGAAGTTCCTGAGTTTCTAGAGAATACCTGACACTGTTTCTTCTTCTTCTCAAGGTAATCATCAGGATTCTCATTGCTACTGTTGTATTCTGTAAACTTTACATTTGCTACTGTGGATCTTTCCTTAGGGGTAGAAGTGTTTTTTTCGGCTATCAATTTAGCTGGCCACAAATAAGTTCTCAGAGAAGTCTCGTTATGTGATTGGCATGTCGCTAGCGGGTTATCCAAGTCGACATTTTGTAATATTTTCTTCTCATAGGAAGTAACCGTTTGCTCTGGTTTCCTAAATGAACTTTTGTTAAGGAAAGACACATTCATGTCAGTAATATTCCCGTTATTACAAAGGAACCTGTCCATCATGTTTGATTTTTCTAGAAAGCATGCGTTCTTGCTCATGTTTGTCGACATGGAAGCTGCTCGTTTTCTAGCCAATCGATCTCTTGCAATTATCAAAGAATCAACAGTTTCCAAATTGTTGTCTGTGCAACTTTGACAACAGTTGCTGGAGTTAATACTGTGTACTGATGTACTGTTGCTGTCGTACATGTTGTGAGTAGAGTTCACATAATGTGGATACGCTGGACATGCGCGTTGAAAGTAATGCATCCTTTTCTTCCTGCCTCGTGTTGTAACTTTATTAAACTGTGATTGTGGAAGATTTAGGTATAGATGTGGTACCTTCTGAGCTGTTCTTCTGTGAAGTGATCGCTGTTTAGTATTGCTTCCAAGAATACGGTGTAAGGTTCTGAGCCGCGTTTCCGGGAACATTGTAATCAAATTTCTAAATCTGCCAACAATGCTGTCAATTAAATGACACGAGCAGCATAAGGTAGGCATGCATCGCATTTTCTCTGCACTAGAGATCTGGCTTTGCAGTGCTTTGTACCTCCGGCGCAGCAGTTTATACAGCGATTTATGGCCCTCTGGTCCAATAATGTAAGTAGTTAATTCATTGTTTTGTTTCGATAATAATTTACGGCCTTTCGGAGTTACGAGAAAAGTAGTTTTCATGACTCTTCGGGTTTCATATCGTTTTTGTCCATGTTTTTTCGATTTCTTCTTCACTGCTGTCTTTCGACGAGATATCATCGTTCTGCATTTATTCGAATTATTGTTGTTTGTACACAGAAATAATTTCATCTGTTGTGAAAGCGCTTTCTGTTTGAGAGTTTTTCTGTTAGATTTAATCTGTTGTGAAAGCGCTTTCTGTTTGAGAGTTTTTCTGTTAGATTTAATCTGTTGTGAAAGCGCTTTCTGTTTGAGAGTTTTTCTGTTAGATTTCATCTGCACATTGTAATCCCATCTTTGTTTTGGATCTCGTGGACATGCAACAAAATTTGACAAATGGCAGTCAGAATAATTTCCACTGATTTCTTCCTGACAAAGTGCATTGCTATGATCTTCCTTGTTACGCGAAGAAAAATCATCCATAAGTGTAGATGGTAGAACTAGTGACATCAAAGATGTTGAAGCTTTATAGCTTCCTTCAGAGGTGTTTATCTTGTCATTATCTGGAGGGAAGCAGCTCAGTTTCTGATAACTGTTTACTGATAAGGATTTATGTGGAGATGAATCGTCCAGTGCAGAATTTCTTTCAGTCCCCGATGATGTGACTTCTTTCGAGTACAGCATATCATCTATACAGATCTTAGATGATTTAATAAGTTCATTTTGCCTTTTACATTTCCCAATCCCTTTTTTAGTATATTCGACAGACTTAGCACGCGTTTGTTTATGTTTTGTTTGAACGTGCACAGATCTGAATTGGATTTTCTTGGGGCTTATCTGCTTCTGAAGCCTTCTTGATACTTGTTTAATGATTTTCGCATTTCTCGTGTGCAAACATTTTTTATTTGTTCCTCTGTTTCTATTAGCTGTTCTTTTCCCTACAGCTGCAGCACTACAAGGACTTGGATAATGGGAATTATCTTGCAAGAGGGACGACTGAAGAGATTCACGAGGTATTCCAACTTCCAATGGCAGCAGTTCTTTTCCTGAAGTTTCTCCAGCCTTACTCTCAGGCATATTTGACATGACACCAATATTAGAAGCATCAATCTTTCTGGATGAACCAGAGGAGCAGTGGCAGGATTTGTTCACTTCTCCTGAATCAATCCTGAACACTTCAACATCCATTGGATACGAGTGATGAACTAGGTTTTCAGAATTTACGCAAAATTTATCAGACGAATCAAAATGGTGACAGCATGATAAAAACATGTCAATATTTGTAGTTTCTCGCCTTTCATTTCGTTGCGTTCCTCCCAGCGGCACTTTCTGTTCATTACCGTGAGCCATATTTCCAGAATTTTCCCCAGTTTTACTACCACTGTTATTTTTGTCTGCATTTTCATTTGAGATTTTACGATTAGTAAACATGGTACAGACAGATTCCTTAAATGTATCTTGTCCTAATTTCCCTTCAAATGCATCTACTCCAAATTTCCCCTCAAATGCATCTTGTCCTAATTTCCCTTCAAATGCATCTACGTCAAATTTCCCCTGAAATGCATCTTGTCCTAATTTCCTTTCAAATGCATCTACTTCAAATTTCCCTTCAAATGCATCATGTCCTAATTTCCCTTCAAATGCATTTTGTCCTAATGTCACCCCAAATGCATCATGTCCTAATTTCCCTTCAAATGCATCATGTCCTAATGTTCTATCAAACGAATCATATCCTAATTCCCCAACAAATGTGTGTTGTCCTATTATCCCATCAAAAGCATCTTGTCCTAATTTCACATCTAATGCATCATATACTAATGTCCCATCAAATGAATCATGTCCTATTTTCTCTACAAAAGTGTGTTGTCCTATTATCCCCTCAAATACATCTTGTTCAAATGTCCCTCCAAGTTTGGAATTTATGTCCATGTAATAGTGACACCTGCGTACAGAATTGTGCAGAATTGTGGAAGACCTCAATCGTATTTTCGGATCAAGTATAGCAGCATTTCCACAGAAAAAATCAACTATTTTATTTCCATTCTGCTTTCTGGAAACAACGTCGTTCACCAAAGCGTGACTAGGCTTGTTCTCCATACCTCGACTGGCCAATATTCCAGGAATTCCTAGTACAGATGTACTTAAATCTATTATTGCTTTCATATTCATTGTTAACATCGAAGAAATAGACTCTACTGGATAACATGAGATATTGTTAACAGTGATTAGACTAGTTGAGCTATTGTTAACAGTGATTAGACTCGTTTCTTTTATGTCGGTGTTGAAATTGAAAATCCACTTTTTTACAGCTGCAGAATTCTTACATACGAAACGCCTGTTATAAAAATACGAGGTTAAGCTGCATCTGCTGGGAACTATTCCATGAGAGCTCTTGAAGTGATCTGTTCTCAATGAACTTATTTCATGGTGGTCACCGTGTTGGTGTACTACCTGTGAGACTGGAAGTGTTCGTTTCAGTCTCTTCTGTTGGTTGTTACTTTCATCTTTCCTAGAGTCGCTGCTGAAAATAACTTTCGTACAAGTCTGTTCGTGCTCATTCCTTCCTTTACTTGGTGCAATATTATTTAGTTGTATTCTCTCGTTGTCTAACTCAGAATTGTTTATTATTATGCTTTTGACATCTCTTGTGTGGGTTTCATGGCTTGGATCTGCGTCGTGGCTTGGATCTGTGTCATGGTTTGGATCTATGTTATGGCTTAGATCTATGTTATGGCTTAGATCCACGTCATGACTTGGATATGTGTCATGGCTTAGATCTATGTCATGGTTTGGATCTGTGAAAGGGACAAGGGCTGCTGACTCTACCATACCTGAATATTTATTATCAATGTCGTGATCATGCGATCTTCTCTGTGAACAGTGTAGATTTGGCTGCAACAGTTGACCAACTGTGCCGTGTTTCGGCTGAGTTACTCTAACAGTTTCTTTAGATTGTTCTGGAATATATCTCAGAATATCACAAAACAAACTGCGACAGTTGCTGCTGTGTAACAGTTTCTGAATGTGTAGTAATGCATTATTATTCATATCTCCGCAACCCATTGACTCGTTGGTCTCAGACCCCATGTTGGCACAGGAGGACTCACCATCATGCCCAGAATTGCCCTCACAGGCAGCTTCGTTTTTATTGTTGTTAAAGCTTGCCTGATTTCCAACACAGTTATCGGAACACTTTTTACAAATGTTATTTTCTAATATTCTGCCTCTTGTTTCTCCAACCACAGACTCTTCGGAAGATCTACTAGTACAAGGTGATGATTCGGTAGTTTGTTGATCACATCTCTCAGGGAACTCCCTGTAACTGTAGTGCAGCTTGCAATGTTCTCTCTCTAGGATACCAACGTGTCTAACACAAGATTCATCAGGTATCTTGTATTCCGCAGTTGGATCACATCTTTCAATTCGATCACACAAAACTTTAGAGCACACTTCAACAGATACGTCGCGAGTGCACTGTGAGCTCATTTGATGAACCTCAAAAGAGAACGGTGTTGTGCTTGCAGTATTTAACCTACAGGCTTGGCTATCTATCTTATCTTTAAAGCACGAATCACTCGTGTTGTGTATTTTAAGTTCAGGGCAACTTTCCGAGTTGTTGTTCCACTTGTAACAGTGTTCAGCATCACTTGATAGATTTGTTTGTCTCCGGCCACAGTTCTTGCCAACTACAGAGCATGTTTCTGTTATATTTTGAGAAGACTTCATATTACTGCGCCTGGTGCTTGATTTCTTGGACAAGAAATGGCTTGAAGCTGGGCGACATGTTTCATCGCATAGCGCATCTTTGTATGAGAAATGAATAAGATCAACGTCTGCGTGAGGACATTGATCCAACAGTTCTGTGTCGATGAACGCTTTCTGAAACAATTGAGTCTCCCTAAAGATTGTCGCAGATATGGAGTTACATAGCTTGTACTGAAGGCTGGTTTTTTGCCCCAGCTGGGGTAAAATCATGTTCGATTCCGAACTCAATGCTTCTTCGTCATCGTGCGCTTCAGGGACGACTGCACACAGCCTTTCATCGCTGTCTGAAGCATTTGTCTTGCTGGTGTTCGTATCCAAAGCTGGCTGCCTGCTTTCTCTACTGTGCAACTTATTCTTAGAATGTTTAACCTCACATTGCAGTAACTCTTTGCATTTAGTGTTCCCGGTTTTAATAACAGCGGATTTGTTTTGGTAAAGACTTGATTTATCTACTCCTGTTTTAGTTTTTGATATGTGTAATACATCGCCTACACCGATGGATTTTGACCTTGTTGAGACACTGTCATAACTGTTCATGTATTTCCTTTTTCCCTTTTGACTTTTATTGTTTATGTTCTCCTTGATATCTCCCAATGATGACGACTGGATAATATCGTACGACTCCTCAGGGCTCTCAATGCCTAACCTTGCAGTTCCAGATGTTGTTTTGGAATGAATCCTGTGACGATTTCTTTGGGTAGAGTGTTCCTTCATTAAATCTGGACACGATGTTTTTAATGTGGGACTTTGTGCTTTCACCTTGTCCATATCATCTGCACACTTCGAATGCGGATGTTCACGATCAGCATATCTTTGTCTAGATTTTTCATAATATGCACCAAGAAAGCTGATTCTAGGTTTCTCCAAGCACTTGTCATGGTGCCCTTTATTCTTCCCGTAGGCGTGTATGACAGAACAGACGGGGTTACTCCTGTCATCTTTCTGCACTTTTAACATGTTCACCTTCTTTCTGATTGTGTTCTTCTTGGGCTGTGCAACATCTACGCCCTCTTCTACAAACTCAACAAACCCGTACCCTCTGCTCTTGGCAAACTGAAAAGCGCATTTGTAGAGGGGATCATAGTCTAGACCAATCTCTTGGCCGTCAAAAAGTGAATTCCCCGAGTGCGATTCAGCAGCGATCACTGGTTCCTCCATATCGTATGTTACATATAGGAACTCAATGTTTTCCGCACATAAGTCTTGAAGGGATGTTCTTTCTGATAAATTGATTGACTTTATAAAATTACAAGTCTCAATGTCGCCTTTGGGTATACCTAACGTAGAACACACACGTGAATCTGTAAAATGTTTATGAAATTCCCGATGGTCTGTTCCCCAAGATGAACTCAAGTATTTGTGGATAGCACTTTGAGACTGATTAATTGCTCTGAGACCGTTAGTAGAAACTGATCTTCTAGGAAATATCTTGCCTCTGTTCAGCCGTTTACGTGTTTTGCGCGAAGTTATTTGTAAACGGTACTTCAGTGATATACCTTCATTCCAGGAAATCGATCTCCGGGGAAAGTTTGATGAAACTGACTTTATTTCATCAGATAATTCTACAGCCTCGGAGTAACAAGGCTGCTGATTGGTCAGATTTCTAGATTTGTTTTTGTTATTACTGACTGTATAATTCCTTTCTCTGTCAAAAGGTACGCAAGCAGGGTTGTTTGAGATATTATTGCAAATCTGGTAATAATTGATATAAGAGGGGCTACTGGCTAGATTTCTCGTATGCGCAGTTCCAATTAGTGGGGAACACAATAATTTGCCTTGAATACTGACTCCAGGCAGAACAATAACATTGAATGTTCGTGGCTTGCTTTTACGTGTCAGTGATTTGATGTCACGCGATGATTCTCTGTCCAAATCCAGTTCTTTGTTGTGACAGTTTGAACAAATTTGTGGATTTATGTAAGCATCGTATTCTCGTTCTTGAATTATAAAAATAAAGACAGTTTGTTAACATAATGTTGGTAGCATATCTCTACTACTAAAATAAAGACAGTTTGTTAACATAATGTTGGTAGCATCTCTCTACTACTAAAATAAAGACAGTTTGTTAACATAATGTTGGTAGCATATCTCTACTACTAAGATAAAGACAGTTTGTTAACATAATGGTGGTAGCATATCTCTACTACTAAGATAAAGGCAGTTTGTTAACATAATGTTGGTAGCATATCTCTACTACTAAGATAAAGGCAGTTTGTTAACATAATGTTGGTAGCATATCTCTACTACTAAGATAAAGGCAGTTTGTTAACATAATGTTGGTAGCATATCTCTACTACTAAGATAAAGGCAGTTTGTTAACATAATGTTGGTAGCATATCTCTACTACTAAAACAAAGACAGTTTGTTAACATAATGTTGGTAGCATATCTCTACTAATAAAACAAAGACAGTTTGTTAACATAATGTTGGTAGCATCTCTCTACTACTAAAATAAAGACAGTTTGTTAACATAATGTTGGTAGCATATCTCTACTACTAAGATAAAGACAGTTTGTTAACATAATGTTGGTAGCATATCTCTACTACTAAGATAAAGGCAGTTTGTTAACATAATGTTGGTAGCATAATGTTGTTTTCGTATACACCCACACACACTAGTATACATTTACGCACTAGCGACACACGCACACACACACACACGCACACACACACACACGCACGCCACAATCAACACTTACCTAACAGAATGCTCACAATGAACATGACATCATCAATGACGTGGCCCCACAAGAAAGTATGGGCCTCATTTTTGCCTGCAATGTTGGGAAGAATTCTCATGGTCAGACAGTGTTATTTAAAAAAATGACCCACAGACAATATATTGGCATGGGGACTCATATACTTTATCTTCTTCATTTGTTCTCAAACGTTTACAACTTAACATGACGTAGCCATGAGAACGGAATCAAGCAGGTGGAACAATTATATGGGCTCAATACGAGGAATGGTACCTACCATTCCAACATTTTAATATTATGCGCAGTTTCATTACAACTTCGTTATAGTATCCGCAGCGTCCGTGTCGTCACTAGCAACAAGCCAAAAACAAAATGGCCAATTTAATCAGTAATGTCTGTTTACTGAACTAGCTTGCCAGCTACAGATAACGATTCGGTACGTTTGTTGCAAACTTGACAAGTGCTACCAAATGAGAAGATGTGCGGTCAGGGTCATCCAATGGAGGCATGAGTGGATCTGGTTCCTCTCAGTGTGTAGCGTGCAGATCGATGCATACGACGGCTAAATGCGTATTTATACTTCACATATCGTAAATAAGGTGGTCCAGTTTTTTTCCAGCCTATAATTCGTTTCGTTAAATATGGTAGGTACTGCTTCCCGCACAGTACCATTAGACGAATCAAATTATGCTAATTCTAAACAAACACAACTCCAACTCGATATATTCCATAACTTTATTGAGCTCACCCTCGATTTCTACCGTGTTTGGCGTATATGTCTTGGGAATACAATGATGTTTACTTTTGACATCATCATCATTACTGTCAATTAATCACTATATAAAGATACAAAAAGTGCTGTGTTCATATACAACGATATTGGTGAATTCTTTAGAACTAATATTGGCGTGTGACTCTTGATTGATGATTGCAGGTTATCATCGGTTCACTCTGGACAAGTCTATAGGTGCTCCGATCTTTACGCCAGCAGTATTGATGATGCTGTTTGTTCAAAATCAGTCTTACAAAACCGAATGAATTATAATTTTATTTTTTTTTCAAAATGAGATTTGCGATTTTGGATGTTATCCATACCCAGCAATCCCTTTCTGTACACATGCTCTCTTCTGTTATCCATTTTCCAACCGTAGGTTATAGTTTTAGGTGGAAGAAACAGTGGAAAATGAACCATGGACAGTCAATATCACAGACTGCATAGGTCAAGATTTTCTTCATTCGCATCGTTAAAGATATTAGTTGTTGGTGTACTCTGTGTTGATTCATGTGATGGAGTTCCCCAACCATCCTGACCGGTTATAGGTTAATGAGTGCGTGAATAGACTAAGCTTAAATAAAGGAAACGGTAGGTCCCATGGCAGAAATTTGCCACCGGGGATGAAGATAATTTCATTTACTACACCGCAGCAACTATTAGGCCAGTTTCATCTCTTACTGTGTTTACCTTCCCCAACTCATGCACCGGGTACCCTTTTACAGCTGGGTCGACTGAAGTTCAGTCGTTTCGGATGAGAAATCACGATTCGGAGATTTTTTTTCATTGGTGTGTTTTCGAACATGGTACTCTGTTCCAGGTGACAGCAGGCAAGCTCACTATGAACTAGGCTGCCGTGTTCCTCAAAATTATAAACACTCACTCTTATAGACACTATACCTATCTTCTGCCCCTATACATATCTTCTGTATTTATACATATCTTCTGTGACTATACATATTTTCTGTGTCTATACCTATTTTCTGTGACTATACCTATTTTCTGTGACTATACCTATTTTCTGTGTCTATACATATCTTCTGTGACTATACATATTTTCTGTGTCTACACCTATTTTCTGTGACTATACATATTTTCTGTGACTATACCTATTTTCTTTGACTATACCAGTTGGTTTGAATCTTTAGAAGCTGTATTCAGATTAGGACACAATTAGATTATGAAAGTGAGTCTTAGACAAGGCATTAGTGAGAACAGAACTACAAGTCTCAAATCTCCATACTAATACAAGAAACAAATGACACACAGTAAGCTCATGTACTGCGTTACATGACTTATCATTAGCAATAGCCATAACATCCAGTCATATGAAAGACTAGCAAAGTTTAAAGCAATATTACAGTGTAAAATAGGTACCAGATCTTCTGAGAAAGTAATAGGGACAAGTTTGATGCTGAAAACCTAATCAGTTTGTCAATGAACATTATGGGACTAACAATCCGCATAGATGAAGCAGGAATCATCCGTTGTTAATGGGTGAAGTTATTGTTATCATCTATAGTCAAAAATATTATATTTATATTCGTGAGAGGGTATGCGGGTGTTGGGCTTAAGGAGCAAACCGATACACTCGCGAGCATGGCCACATTGTCAATAAATGGACCGATCTGGCATAGTTAATGCGTTGAGGGACCTCATATGCTTAGAAAGATTTCTAAAAGTGTGAATCATGGTCGCTCTGTTTTTGTGTCTTCTCTTACTTGCATGTTTGACTAGAATTCTTCCCAAACCAATATTTAAGAGATTTTCTTCTAAGACATTTATTTTTAATGAATTCAATTTCTTCTCCAGTGCCTATGTCATTTTCTAACTTTCGCAACCATATGTCAACACAGATATAACATTGGAGTTTAACAATCGTAGTTTGGTATGTTTACTTATTGTTTTTCATTTCCAGACATTTGTTTGGTGGTGGAATGTATTGATGCCAACGCAGTTCTGTTATAGATTTCTTTGGTTGTATTTCCATCTTGTATCATTTTGACATAATAATGGCAAATTATAATAACAAAAATAATGGCAACTGACAAAACTAAATCAAGACCCAAAATTAATATTGAGAACTGCAATTTGGAAGAAGTGACACATTTTGATTATTTAGGAACTAATATAAACAATGCGGGGGACTGCGCAGTTGAGATCAAGAGAAGAACAGCAATGGTGCTGGCTAAATTAAAACAGATAAAGAAATTATGGCAAGGTACTAACATAAGAACCAAATTGTGTTTACTACGAACATGTGTATTTCCTATGGCGACATATGGATGCGAAGTATGGACACTAAATAAAACAGTGGAAAAGAGAATAACATCATTTGAATTAAAGTGTTATAGAAGAGTTTTGAGAATACATTGGGCAGCAACGAAAACAAACCAGGAGGTGTTACGAACAATTAACGTCCAGGAAAGCTGGCTTCTGAACACCATACTAAAGAAACAGCTAGTTTTTTTTTCTGTCATATTAAGAGACACGACGGCATGGAGAGAGTGTTACTGGTGGGGATGATAGAAGGCAACAGGGGAAAAGGCCGACCAAGACGCCGTTGGACAAAAGATATTCAAGAATGCCTGCGCATGTCACTGAAAGATGCAGTGCAACTTGCTCAAGACAGCGGAGAATTCAAGAGATCCATAGGAAAGACTACGTTCTGGAAAGAATATGCCACTTGATGATGATGTCATTTTGTTGCCTAGATAATAAAAGTTATTAACATTCAACTGTCTGACTGTCCGTGTAACAGATATATTAAAGGTTGTTGGGGTTATAAATGATCACAAATGTGTATTACCTTATAGGTGATGTTTGTATTGTGCAGTTGGACCATCAATCCTTGGCAGGACAGTACAGTCAACTTCAACCGTGCGCATGCGTAGTGATAAGTGATGTAACATAAATATGAGCACATATTTTAGTGACGTCGTCAACACAACGCCGCGATCGCTTAGCAACTGTTGTTTATGTTTTTGAATATAACGCAGACATAAGTCGGGAGTGTGCTAATTGCAGTTACACGATGAATCCAGTAATATCAAGAAGCCGGTTAGTACAAGTGTTTGTAGATTTAGGTGAATGACTGCAAAGACGGGTGTATGTTTAACATGTGTATGTGTCTGCATCTGCAGAGCAGCAGCGCAAACACGAACACATACAGAAGTGTTCCAGTTTCACTGTTCATAGAGTGCGACATGAGGTAGCACAAGTTTGGTGGTACCTTAAAGTAACAATACAACTATGATTCATTACACCAACGTCTAGATGAGCCTAAGGGAAAACGAATCAAGCATGGTAGATCATGGATGGCAAAGACTGAAGACACACTGCGAAGAGTATATTAATTTGAAGAAATAGGAAGTGACATTGAATGGGAGGAGGTAGACATTGGGAAGAAATCACTGACTAAAGAAATAATCATCATCAGGTGCCATGCCGGCAGGCGTAGGCGGTCATGGCTCTCCACAGCTCTCTGTCCACAGTATTATGTATCAAAATTGTTGTTTTTTCCTTGCCGTGCGAGGTTCTCAAACTGTCTAATATTTTCTCACGTTGTCGCACTCTGTCTCTGTTGCCTTCAATTTTGCCTGTTGTGACTATGTTCTCTAAACCTGCATGTCTCATGAAGTGGCCAAAAAAAAAAGAATATTGCCTTTTTATTATATTGTTGATTAAGGTCCGTTTCGCATTTGACTCTTTAAACACCTCTATATTAGTTTTTCTGGCAGTCCATGATATTCTCAGCATTCTTCTGTAGAACCACATCTATGTTGCCTCTAATTTCCCACTTTCCAGTTAGTTTATTGTCCAAGACTTGCACCCACGTGTTAGTATAGGGGTTATATAGCACTGCAGAACTCTCTTTCTCACCTCTAATGACAAAGTCATATTACACAATATATTTTTCATTTTTCTGAATGTTGTTTTTGCCTGTCCTATTCTGCATCTTATTTCTGTTGAACTTCTTCCATCTGCTGTAATCATTGTACCTAAATATTTGAATTGTTTGCCTGTTTTAATACAATATCAATCACTTTGATCTTGCAAGGTGTGTTATTTTGTTTCTTTGAAATAACTATTACTTCTGTTTTCTTGATATTTAGGAAGAGGTCTTTCTCTTTACTTTCTGTGACTACTATATTGATTAAATCTTGACGGTCTTCCTCATATTTAAAGTAATAATACAACTAGATAAAGCGTGTCGAAAATGGACGGGTGTCAGTGCCCATGTTACAATGCATGAACTCGCCCAGCTACACTAGAAACCACAGGACATAATTATACGCACAGATGGCTCAGTTAACAGAAACACAAATAAAAGCGGCTGGGGTTTTGTTGCCTACAGAAATGGCCTGAAGTTGGTTGAGAAATCTTAATTGTCACATCGAGCATTAGGATGGAGATAGAGGGAGTTACAGCAGCACTTAATTGGTTGATAACTGATACATCAACACACTCGGTAATACTCACAGACTCTCAAAGTATGCTGCGCATGATAGAAAACTAGGTGCTGAGAAAAGAATGGTAGGGCCTATTGAAGAAGTCAATTGTCCAGAGCATTACATAGATATACTTCCGTGGTCATGCTGGGGTCAGAGGAAACGAGAGAGCCGACTTATTGGCAAGCAATGCGGTGATAGACGGCACAGTGCTGAGAAGAGATAAAACAGACTTAATCAAGGCAGTAATAAACTCATTTCAAGATGAAGATGATGTCAATACGGCTGAGAACGTTCACATTCAGATAATATCAGAAATGGGAGTATCTAGAGGGGAGGGAAGGAAAATTATAATTTTGGAAAGTCCCGAAGATCACGCAATCAACATCTGACTGGGACTCTGAGTCTGCATACACTCGGATGGCTGCTGGAACGGAGGATGGAGCACTTATGGAAATGCCCCACGTGCCGTGAAGCCAGTTTCTAATTAAGAATCTCTCCACTAAAGTCGCATAACTTGATTTAACAGAGAATTTGCTTTCCCGAAACTTTGAGCGGGTCCGAGGAAAGTAGCCTCTTGTTTTTGTAAAATTGTCTGCTTTTTCGTTACCAGGAATACCACAGTTAGTTGGTATTCATTTCTGAGAAGTATTACCTAACCTTTGCAGTGTGAGTGTGATTAGGTATGCGCAGCTTGTCATTGAATTAGGGCTAGGGTTAGAGTTAGTCTTTATAATTAAGGTTAGGGTTAGAATTATTATTTAGAATTAAGGTTAGGGTTAGAATCAGTATTTAGAATTAGGGTTAGAATTAGTATTTAGAATTAGGGTTAGGGTTAGAATCTGTATTTAGCTTTAGGGTTAGGGTTAGAATTGGTATTTAGAATTAGGGTAGAATCAGTATTTAGCATTAGGGTGGAATTAGCATGTGCAGCATTTGTGATATTTAACTTACTTCTGTTCAGTTTTTAAAAGTTATAGAGAGACACGATTGTTTAGAAAGACAAATAATGGAGGGCACAGCACCTGGGAGGAGGAAAAGGCAGACCAAGAAGACGATGGACTGACAACATTAAATATAACATTAATACGTCCTTGGAAAATGCAAGACGCATAGAGGGGTTCAATGAGTTCATTGGGAAGACAACATTATGGAGAGAATACGTCACATGACATGACATGTTAGTTAGTTAGGTTTTTTTTCTTTCATGCTACAGGCGGCACATAGGGCAAAAGTTTTTATTCTCTATGCGTTGCGGTCCGCTGCCTGTACTTTTAGTTCCTGTATGGACTTGCAACCTGTTATTTCTCCTTCTTTAAGTATGATGCTTTTTAAGTTCTTCATACTTGCTATGGTCGGTTGATCCGTGTTCTAATATGCACAATCGTAAAATCACCCACTATTCTGAATAGAAGGTGGTACTGCTAGTAGAACATAATGGAAAATAATACTCACGTGTAAAACAGGTAATGAAGTCCTACTGAATGATGACTATAACAAATTATTATGACAAATAACAAATTATATTCTGTGTATTGTTTTGTTATATGTACCATATTTACATCCGTTAGTGTTAGTGTGTAGTGTTTTAGTCATCATTCAGTAGGACTTCATTACCTGTTTTACACGTGAGTATTATTTTCCACTATTTTGAAACAGGTTTATTTTGAAGCCATCATTTTTCTAAAAATTACCGTCTGCATCGGGAGATGTGACGTCATGACGTCAGTCGATTTGATTGGTGCTTCACGGAATTCCGTAGCTTCAGCTAGTTAGAAATGTGAACAATGTGTTATTTATAGCTCAGTAAAGACATAAAAGAGACATTTACAATTTTTTTATGTCTTGTAAGATTATTTTGAATCACTGAAGTTTGCTATTTTGTGGTATGGACTCCCAGTTGTTGAGTACGTAAACAGGTCTGAGCACCACAACTTCCTCTATCCTGAAATTTGTGCATATTATTCCTGCAGGATTTCATCCAGTAACAACGAAGTGCGATGTATTATCATTACATAATAGCTGCGATATCTGCGTCTTGAGTATTGACACATCCGACTTCAGCTTGGTTTATAAGTCACTTTGAATGTATGTTGTGTTTATCATATGGTATGCAGGCCTGTAGATAAAAGGGCGTAGCTATGGAGCTCAACCCACCTCCTCCCCCGCCCGCCCTTTTCCCGTAGGAAATTAGAACTCGTAATTCACTACTAAATAGTTCGTCAAAAAGGCAAGTAACCCCCACTACATTAATGGTTTTTTCGGAAACAGAATATCAACACTTTCATGAATCTTAAGGAAACGGGCGACTGACTTTTTTATGGGATCATCATCATCATCAGGTGCCATGCCGGCTGGCGTAGGCGGTCATGGCTCTCCACAGCTCTCTGTCCACAGTATTGTGTATCAAAGTCGTTGTTGTTTCCTCGCCGTGCCCGGTTGTCAAACTGTCTAAAATTTTCTCACGTTGTCGCCCTCTGTCTCTGTTGCCTTCAATTTTGCCTGTTGTGACTATGTTTTCTAAACCTGCCTGTCTCATGAAGTGGCCAAAACAAGAAGATTGCCTTTTTCTTATATTGTTGATTAACGTCCGTTTCGCATTTGACTCTTTAAACACCTCTACATTAGTTTTTCTGACAGTCCATGATATTCTCAGCATTCTTCTGTAGAACCACATCTCTGTTGCATCTAATTTCCCACTTTCCAGTTTGTTTATTGTCCAAGACTCGCACCCATGTGTTAGTATAGGAGTTATATAGCACTGCAGAACTCTCTTTCTCACCTCTAATGACAAGGTCATATTACACAGTATATTTTTCATTTTTCTGAATCTTGTTTTTGCCTGCCCCATTCTGCTTCTTATTTCTGTTGAACTTCTTCCATCTGCTGTAATCGTTGTACCTAAATATTTGAATTGGTGGACCTGTTTTAATACTATATCATTCACTTTGATCTTGCAATGTGTGTTATTTTGTTTCTTTGAAATAAACATTACTTCTGTTTGTTTTGTTTTTAAATGTGGAAGGGCCTTTCTCTTTACTTTTTGTTACTACTACATTAATTAAATCTTGAAGGTCTTCCTCACTTTTTGCAATCAAAACAGTGTCATCCGGATATCTCAAATTATTTATGTTATGTCCACCAACTGATATTCCTGGGATATCTACTATTGCATGCAATATGATTCTATTTTTTATGGGATAGCAAAAATCTATTTAGTTGTCTCTTACGACATGTGTGACAGATAGCGGTGTCTCCAACTCTTCCTTTACGGACACCTAGAACACACATGATATGCTGCTTATCTCTACTGCTAATATTCTTGACTGAGAGCTAACATTACAACACTTGAAGCATTCCCTTAGCTGCTTTATTTTTCTTTCCGCTAGCAGTCTAAACGTATATAAACTCCGTGCCACAATCAGTCGTTGGTTGTGGGTTCTCCGAATTTTTTCCAGAGAGGGCGACTTTCCTCTCATCGAGTAACACAATATCTGTCATTCACTGAACATATAAACTGTCACTTTCAGCCTTCTTTTCGTCATTTTTAAGTGTAATTTTCCACCCTGATCTGTCGCTGTGGTAGATTGCAAGAACTGGCTTCCTAGTCGGGTGTTCCAGGTTCAATTTTCCACCCTGATCTGTCGCTGTGGTAGATTGCGAGAACTGGCTTCCTAGTCGGGTGATCCATGTTCATTTTAAAATAATCAACGGCTTCTAGGTCGACTTAGCCTAAGAAAATGGATACCATATATTCTGAGAAAGTAAAGGTGGTGGGCGTGACCACACCCCTAGATATGCCGTTGGTCGTTGAAAAAAAACGGCGTAGCACCGTAATCCCCAATACCCCACCTGGTGTAGAAAAGTGAAACTTTACCTGCTTACATACAATGTAACGCCAGTGCATCCTCACGTTCGTTGTCTCTGTGTCCCGAATGTCCTGGACAGAATATTCATGAAATAACTTGGGCGTAGCTGAGAAGTGTGTCCAACTACTGTCTTAACCTGCATTTTTCTATTTTGCGCATGCGCTCTCTGGGACGAATAATAAATGTTTCTACATTACAAGTGATGTTTATTTGTTTCCATAACTTTTTTTAGTTTTTAAATTACAGATTCCCTTCTCCGGACTATATCCGTCTAATCTGCAGGAGTTTTAGAACAAGCATAGAAAAGAATCAGAAGTGTGTCCGTTTTGTCTACGAATTCATATATGGCTGTAAGGCTCTTAGCTATAGCGGGCAAAGAAAAGATCGGTTTACTAAGTCTTTGATATGTCCGTGCCTTTCTAGTAAGGGGGACTGTCAATAAATTACGTCAATAATTGGGGTGGGAGGTGGGTGCTGAATACGTTTGCCAGTTGTTGGCAAGTGGGAGGGAGAGGGGAATTGACAGAAGTTTACGTCAATAATACCGCCTGTTTTTATATACTGATAAAAATATTTCACTGAAACTTTATTTTTAGCATAAAACAAAGTATGTAATTTGTCTGTTTTTTTGTGTTCTGCTAAAAAAAATATTGTCTTGGGAGGAGGGGGAGGTGAGAACGCCGAGGGGAGGGAAGGGGCTGCAGGTGTACACAGTTCTTGAAATAGTTAAGAAGGAAGTAATTGTTGACAATTCCTTGAATGCTGGACTATTTCTGATATTGTCGGAGAGGATAAGGGGGAGGGGCGCTGGGTGTACAAAATTGTTGGTGACCTAATTTATAGACAACCCCCCCCCCACCCAATTAAGACGCGAATGAAAGAACTGCAGCATATTTTTGTGTTTGACATGAACGTGTAGCAATTTCTCTAATTATTCAATATCGCAGACTGTGGAATTGCAGGAAATGAGGTAGCTGACAGTTTGGCCACATCAAGAACCAAAAAAATTACAATTCCATCACAGATTATCCCTGAAAAAAGGAAACATTCAAAAGGAAGTACAGCTGGAATCTCAATATAACAACTTTTTTTCCAGATTAATAAAATATGTATGTAATAACAGACATTCGCTATATACATTACAGACAATAAAGATTAAATATAATTGATAATGTTCAAGTGTTGTTAAGTAGGGACATGTGTTCTAGAAGGATGCGCTATAAAAGGATTGTACTGAATAAACACAATCGGAGTCAGAGAACGGGCAGTTGCCTGTCTTACATGTCTTTGAAGACGATTAAGTAGGTTTTGGGATGGAGTTAGCTGCCCCAGTCCATGTAAGGCGAAAGTGACACAGAATCCATGCTGAAATCGGATTTTTCTGGAATACACATATAGCGCAGCTGAGATATATAAACCATGTATTATTGTGAGATATTCTTTCCAAAACGTAGTCTTCTTTGTGAAATTTTCGGAACTCGCCACGGTCTCTAACAAGTTGTCTCGCTTCCTCTAAGGACTTGTGCATGAATTCATGAGTATCTCTTGTCCGTCGTCGTCTTGGTTCACCTTTACCTCTACTGTCTTCTATCGCCCCCTCCAACAATACTCTTTCCATGATATCGTGTCTCTTCACATGGCCGAAAAAACATTCATCATCATCAAGTGATATAAGCTTTCCTATACCGGAAATACACCTGCAGAGAGAAAGGGTTCAGTACCTGATGGGCTCAGGCGGTATTGGGACAACGTCGCTCAGCTCGAGAACGCCTTGCTCTCAAACCACGCCTTGCGTGGTGTGAGACTTGAACTTGGGCGAGGGGTTCACGATGTCGGTGAATGAAACCTCGGCTAAGAGGGCGAAAGAGCCAGGGGCCAACTCTTCTGTTGAGTTCTTCCTATTAAGGAACCAGGCTTACAGATGAGAAACGGTTCAGTACCCGATGGGCACAGGCACAGTACGTCCAATTACACGAGGCAAGTTCATAGACAGTGGAACACCTCGTGCGAGACAGACATGAGCAAAATTCGTCTGGGCGAAGAGTCACCACACACACGCGTGCCTGGCGACAGATAGTGAGGCTATCACAGGCTAGGGTAGCCCACCCGAATTGTCAAGGCATGCCGAAATCGGATGTGCAGCCTACACAGCGCATAACTGTGGCACAACGTAATCACGCTTCCGGCGGAAATCACACGGACATCCGTGCTGGTTACAATGGAGCGAACGAAAGAAAAAAAAATTAAGTGACATATTTTTTCCAGAACGTAGTTTTTCCTATGGATCTCTTGAATTTTCCGCGGTCTTGAGCAAGTTGCACTGCATCTTTCAGTGACATGCGCAGACATTCTTGAATGTCTTTTGTCCAACGGCGTCTTGGTCATCCTTTGCCCCTGTTGCCTTTTATCATCCCCTCCAGTAACACTCTCTCCATACCGTCGTGTCTCTTAATATGACCAAAAAAAACTAGCTTTTTCTTTAATATGGTGTTCAGAAGCCAGCCTTCCTGGACGTTAATTTTTCAATTAACTTAAGGTGGACGTAAAACACATTACTTCCTTCGTAATGTCGTGTTTAAAAGTCTGTCTCTCGAACGTCTATTCTTCTTAGCACGTCTTGGTTGGTCTTGGAAAAAGAACGCAGAAAAAAGAACGCAGAAAAAAGAAGACGTACCACTTGTTCACGATATTCATACACAAACATCATCAGCATGTTCCACTGGAACAATGTGTACCTTATTTCCATTCATACTCCTACTGGATTCATTGAGTTTCTCTTGTAACAGGACAATGGTCCTACTAGATTTCCAGCAGGATACTGCACAGAGAACGGAGATACGTTGAGCTGCCAGTTTTATTTCCGTTACCGGCCCGGCACATCTGTTTTATATGTGTATGTGTGAGCGCGGAACATGTTTTGCAGTACTGTAATGACGCTTTATGCAAGGGAGACATCAGAGAATCATGAGTTTCAAGTGAAAGCTTTTTCCTGGAGATGAAGGAGACATCAGGTAATATCAGAGAATCATGAGTTTCAAGTGAAAGCTTTTTCCTGGAGATGAAGGAGACATCAGGTAATATCAGAGAATCATGAGTTTCAAGTGAAAGATTTTTCCTGGAGATGAAGACAGCAGACAACATCAGAGAATCATGAGTTTCAAGTGAAAGATTTTTCCTGGAGAAGAAGACAGCAGACAACATCAGAGAATCATGAGTCCATCATGAAAGATGCTCACTGCAGTAAAGGATTTCATCTCAACGTCTTGCTCGTAAATCATATTAACAATGACAGAAGTTTTGTTTTTATCTTTAACATGTGTAAGAAGTATCATCTTGGGTTTTTTACCTGTAACATGTGTAAGTATCATCTTGGGTTTTTTTATCTTTAACATGTGTAAGTATCATCTTGGGTTTTTTATCTTTAACATGTGTAAGTATCATCTTGGGTTTTTTTTATCTTTAACATGTGTAAGTATCATCTTGGGTTTTTTTATCTTTAACATGTGTAAGTATCATCTTGGGGTTTTTTACCTTTAACATATGTAAGTATCATCTTGGGTTTTTTTTACCTTTAACATGTGTAAGTATCATCTTGGGTTTTTTTACCTTCAACATGTGTAAGTATCATCTTGGATTTTTTACCTTTAACATGTGTAAGTATCATCTTGGGTTTTTTTACCTTTAACATGTGTAAGTATCATCTTGGTTTTTTTTATCTTTAACATGTGTAAGTATCATCTTGGGTTTTTTTATCTTTAACATGTGTAAGTATCATCTTGGGGTTTTTTACCTTTAACATATGTAAGTATCATCTTGGGTTTTTTTTTACCTTTAACATGTGTAAGTATCATCTTGGGTTTTTTTACCTTTAACATGTGTAAGTATCATCTTGGTTTTTTTACCTTTAACATGTGTAAGTATCATCTTGTGTTTTTTTACCTTTAACATGTGTAAGTATCATCTTGGGTTTTTTTTATCTTTAACATGTGTAAGTATCATCTTGGGGTTTTTTACCTTTAACATGTGTAAGTATCATCTTGGGGTTTTTTACCTTTAACACGTGTAAGTATCATCTTGGTGTGTAAATGATTCTGCAGATGAATAATAATAATAGAATAAACATCGGGAGAAAAAAACATAATCGAGCTTCATCCTCTTCAGTCTTTAGTAATTCAATGACTTCCCTTATAATGTCGGGTCTATTTCTTCTCAGTTCTGTGTAATCAACCACTGGATTACCCGTGTTCTGTGTAAACAACCACATAATTACCCGTGTTGTGTGTAAACAACTACATAATTACGCGTGTTCTGTGTAAACAACTACATAATTACCCGTGTTCTGTGTAAACAACCACATAATTACCCGTGTTTGGTGTAAATAACTACATAATTACCCGTGTTTTGTGTAAACAACTACATAATTACCCGTGTTTATTGTAAACAACTACATAATTACCCGTGTTTTGTGTAAACAACCACATAATTACCCGTGTTTGGTGTAAACAACCACATAATTACCCGTGTTCTGTGTAAACAACCACATAATTACCCGTGCTTTGTGTAAACAACTACATCATTACCCATGTTCATACCAAAAATGCTAGAAATGTCTATGAACAAATGTGAGGAGGGGGGGGGGGGGGAGCGTGTCCTGCCTGAAAAAAAAATCAGAAGATTACAAAATTAGTTTCTGATTTGGACTTTGAGTCTGCATCTTCTTAGATGACCGCTGGAAAATATGGCATATCACTTATCGGATTTCCAGTGTGCCTTGATTCTAGTTTCTAACTTAAAAAATCTACTAAAAATACGAGTTCAGGGCATTAAATGTGGAAGCTGTGTGGTTCCTAAACAACATTATAGCAAAAGAAAATGTGACGTTTATTGTCATATAAAGAGACATAAACGTATAGAAAAGCTAAGGTGGAAAGGTATGGTTGCTGGTAACAACAGAAAGAGTGTCCTCTCTGGAAAGATTAGATGCACCCCACAACCAACAACCAACTGATAATATGCACACTACTCACAGCAAAAACACTGAAATCCAACAGGTGAAACATGGAACAAGGTAATTCAGTTTTGTTATTCACTGGAAAAATATAATAACAACCAGAAATCGACCTTCCGACCAAGAAGCCTTTATCAAGAACACATTCACAAAAAATGACGAATTAGAACGGAGCTATTGACGTTCGCGTTCACATGGCAGAGATAAATATACTTTAACCAACAACTGACTGGGGCACTGCGACTATATAAATATCTGATGGAATGACAAGCACTTGTGGGAATGCCGCTTGTTTAGTGATGTTGGTTCCTATTCAACATACATGGAGAAAGATCCACCCAATACGACGATGTACTAAACGCTTTTCAGAATGTTTAGACATGCCCGTGACTGAAAGGTAAACATTCTGGATACAGAATGTCACAAGAAGACTACGTTCTGGAAATATATCACAGACTGTCGCAAGGAAGACTACGTTTTTTCAACATGACACAATGTGTCAAAAAGAAATCTACGTTCTAGAAACATGTCACAGAGTGTCACGTGAAAGCCTACATTCTGGAAACATGCCATAAAGTGTCACATGGAAGACTACGTTCTGGGAAAATGTCACAAAGTGTCACAAAGAATTATAAGTTCAGGAAATACGTTACAGAGTGTCACAAGAAGACAACGTTCTAGAAAGAAGTCGCAGAGTACCACAAGAAATACTACGTTCTGGAAACATGTCACAAAGTGTCACATGAAAGACCTACGTTCTGGAAACATGTCACAAAGTGTCACAAGAAGTCAACGTTCTGGAAACACGTTACAGAGAACAGAGTGCCACAAGGAAGACTACGTTCTGGAAACATGTCACAGAGTGCCACATGGAAGACTGCCTTCTGGAAACATGTCACAGAGTGTCACATGGAAAACTACGTTCTGGAAACATGTCACAGAGTGTCACATGGAAAACTACGTTCTGGAAACATGTCACAGAGTGTCACATGGAAAACTACGTTCTGGAAACATGTCACAGAGTGTCACATGGAAGACTGCCTTCTGGAAACACGTCACAGAATGTCACATGGAAAACTACGTTCTGGAAACATGTCAGAGTGTCACATGGAAAACTACGTTCTGGAAACATGTCACAGAGTGTCACAAGAACGTCTACATTCTGGAAACATGTCGTAGAGTATCAGATAGAAGACTACGTTCTGGAAACATTCCACACAGTTTTAAAAGGAAGACTACGTTCTGAAAACATATCAAATATTGTCACAAGGAAGTCTACGTTCTGGAAACATGTCAGATATTGTCACAAGGAAGACTACGTTCTGAAAACATGTCAGATATTGTCACAAGGAAGACTACGTTCTGAAAACATGTCAGATATTGTCACAAGGAAGACTACGTTCTGAAAACATGTCAGATATTGTCACAAGGAAGACTACGTTCTGGAAACATGTCACCTAGATAATAAGCATACTATATGCATTTGTTTTTGTATTCTTTATTTGCAGATGTCTGTCATAGATATACATGCTACTAATCCTCTGCTCACGATTTGATTTTATTAGATTGACATCAGTGCATCGGAAATCTTTGTCCGATAGGCTATTCTCTGACATGTTTCTAGAGACAGACGATTTCCCGTAAGTAACCTCTGATTCTCTAAATGTACTGTATAAATAGCTTCTTCGTCATTACATACGTCACTCAAATGGAGTCTTTGTCTTTACGCACGTCATTACAGTGGCGTATTCATCATTACATGTGCCATTCAAGTAGCTTCTGCGTCATTACATGTATCATTTAAGTCCGTCGTACGTCAATCGTGTGTCATTTAAGTACCTCTTGCGTCAATTGTGTGTAATTTAAGTACGCCTTTAGTCAATCGTGTGTCAATTCGTCGTTACATGTAACACGCGTGCTGTATGTATTCTTTGTGCACTTGTTCTTGTCGGTTTCGTAACATTTATAATATTAGTATTCTCCATACAGTCTGATATATGATCCTGGCAGGCCGTGAACATCATGGGTATTCTCCATACAGTCTGATATATGATCCTGGCAGGCCGTGAACATCATGGGTATTCTCCATACAGTCTGATATATGATCCTGGCAGGCCGTGAAAAACCTGGGTATTCTCCATACAGTCTGATATATGATCCTGGCAGGCCGTGAAAAACCTGGGTATTCTCCATACAGTCTGATATATGATCCTGGCAGGCCGTGAACATCATGGGTATTCTCCATACAGTCTGATATATGATCCTGGCAGGCCGTGAACATCATGGGTATTCTCCATACAGTCTGATATATGATCCTGGCAGGCCGTGAAAAACCTGGGTATTCTCCATACAGTCTGATATATGATCCTGGCAGGCCGTGAAAAACCTGGGTATTCTCCATACAGTCTGATATATGATCCTGGCAGGCCGTGAACATCATGGGTATTCTCCATACAGTCTGATATATGATCCTGGCAGGCCGTGAACATCATGGGTATTCTCCATACAGTCTGATATATGATCCTGGCAGGCCGTGAACATCATGGGTATTCTCCATACAGTCTGATATATGATCCTGGCAGGCCGTGAACATCATGGGTATTCTCCATACAGTCTGATATATGATCCTGGCAGGCCGTGAACATCATGGGTATTCTCCATACAGTCTGATATATGATCCTGGCAGGCCGTGAACATCATGGGTATTCTCCATACAGTCTGATATATGATCCTGGCAGGCCGTGAACATCATGGGTATTCTCCATACAGTCTGATATATGATCCTGGCAGGCCGTGAACATCATGGGTATTCTCCATACAGTCTGATATATGATCCTGGCAGGCCGTGAACATCATGGGTATTCTCCATACAGTCTGATATATGATCCTGGCAGGCCGTGAACATCATGGGTATTCTCCATACAGTCTGATATATGATCCTGGCAGGCCGTGAACATCATGGGTATTCTCCATACAGTCTGATATATGATCCTGGCAGGCCGTGAACATCATGGGTATTCTCCATACAGTCTGATATATGATCCTGGCAGGCCGTGAACATCATGGGTATTCTCCATACAGTCTGATATATGATCCTGGCAGGCCGTGAAAATCCTGGGTATTCTCCATACAGTCTGATATATGATCCTGGCAGGCCGTGAACATCATGGGTATTCTCCATACAGTCTGATATATGATCCTGGCAGGCCGTGAAAATCCTGGGTATTCTCCATACAGTCTGATATATGATCCTGGCAGGCCGTGAAAACCTTTAAATATTGCTGTACTGGGACACCTTCTTTTGAGGACTGAACATTCATCCATAAACCGTCCTAACAAAAACAGAAATTTGAGACCAAAATACCTATACCAGATGACGTGTCACCTTGGTTACTCAATTATGGAGAACGGGCTCATGCTGGTGTAAGAAATATTATGACTATCAAGAGCTACCTGCTCACGGCTGAAAGGATCACTTCAAAATAATAATATTTGAAAAAACTACTTAGCGAATTGTCTTACCAGTATAGGGTAACCATGCAGTGGATACCCTCTCACTGTGGAATACCAGGAAATTAAAAAGCAGAGAAACTGGCCAAGGAAGGTGCTGCCGAAGACCAACCAGATATACCAATCACCTACCATCAGAAAAAAACAGATGATCAAGTCAATAAGAAAGCTACAAACACCAACACAAGATGACTATCACATTATGAATATCTGCATCTACTCTACCCATCATAGCACCAACGTTACCCAGCAGAGCACCTACGCTACCCAGCAGAGCACCTACTCTACACAGAACAGCACCTTCTCTACCCAACAGAGCACCTACGCTACCCAGCAGAGCACATACGCTACCCAGAACAGCACCTTCTCTACCCAACAAAGCACCTACGCTACCCAGAACAGCACCTTCTCTACCCAACAAAGTACCTACTCTACCCAGAAGAGCACCTTCTCTACCCAACAGAGCACCTACGCTACCCAACAGAGCACCTACGCTACCCAACAGAGCACCTACGCTACCCAACAGAGCACCTACGCTACCCAACAGAGCACCTAAGCTACCCAGAAGAGCACACAATGATGACGACGACAACTAATACAAATAATAATTTCTCGCTTACTTTTTTTCTGACCTCTCCATATTTATATCCTCCAACTCCCTGCCGATCCCCAATGCAGGGAGATTAGGTATCCACAGTCGGCAAGAAAAAAATCATTGCCCGCAGCTCTCTCAAGCTCTAGTACCATGTCGACTGCCATGAAAATGAAGGAACGAGATTCATGTTTTGCTATGTGCTGCCTCAAAGAACAGGGACAATATAATTTACATAAGAAAATCGTTAAGGTAAGTCTAGATGTAATTTATTCAGGCCCTTCGATATTGTGGAGATCTGGGGTGCTCAGACCGCCCCCACCACCACTTCCCATAGTAAATGGGAACAGAGCTTTTAGTACTAGGGACTTGGCAGAAAGGAGCGGACTAAAAACCCAACCTCCCTACCCGTAGCGATTATAATTATACGGGTCACTACGTTTTGATCTTCTTCTTCTTCAGCGTTCATTCTCAAACTCCCACTGGATATCTCTTGTAGCAGGACCATGATCCTACGAGATTTCCAGCAGGATGTAGTCCAGATAATGGAAAAGCATTGTGTCGCCGTTTTATTTGCGCCAATGGCTCGACATATCCGTCTTCGGCAGAGCTTTGATCAAAAGGGAAACTGACACGAAAAAACGCACGAATTACCATTTTTTAAAGTAACCCTTACCTCCCCAAACCCCGAGGAGAACCTATCTGTCGCCTCCTAAATTTATTCAACATCTTGGTGCAGCACATCGATCAAATCAGGGCCGCATACGCGTTTTCAGTTAAATGTGAAGGGGGGGGGGAATACCCAGAAAAAGGTCATGCGCTCATTGTCATGCGTAACCTTTGAAAAGTTATTTGTGCAAGATGTAAACCCGGGGGGGGGGGGGGGATTTGTTATCTAATTTTTGTCTAAATTAAATTCTTAGTACAGTGGAACCCCATTATAACAACTTGGTCCGGACTGACAAAATATGTAATAAAAGAAATTCGCTATATAGAATATCAACAATATTCTACAAATATAATTGGGAGTTGTGAAAAGTATTGGTTTATAAGGAAATGTGTTATATAAGAATGCGCTATAGAGGGGTTGCGCTGTACTAAAAGGCATGTCCTGATGTCATAAGAAAGGATGGGGGGGGGGACGATCCTTCCACCTCTATCTTAAGTTTGGATTATATTGATCGCAAATTAATTAGTCAATCAGTTATTGAAATAGACACTTTGGTAGGTAAGTTGGGTAGATAGAAAGACGGACATGCATGATAGAATTGACAAATAGATGGATGTGTAGACAGATAAGCGTGCTACAGGCATATAGGTTCGATATATAGATTAAACAGATTCATTGGACAGATATATGTACGCCTATATATATCATCATCATGTGACATATTCTTTCCAGATTATGGTCTTACTTATGGATTCTCTGAACACTTCGCGAATCTTGGCGAGTTGACCTGCCGCAGCTAGAGACATGTTTAAGCAATCTGATATAGGCTTCTCTCTGTAGCATTGTCGTCTTGTGCGCCCTCTTCCCCTGTTGCCGTTAACTCTGCCTTCAGCTATTAATCTTTCTATGCTATTGTGTATTTTTATATGACCAAAAAACAAACAAACTCAGCTTTCTTTTTAGGATGTTCTTAAGGAGCCAACCCTCTTCCCCGTTTATTCATTTTAACATTTCTTGGTTTGTCTTTTTTAGCTGTTCGTATGGTATACGTAAAATTCTTCTGTAGCATCTCATTTAGAAAACAACGATTCTCTATGCTTTTGTTTTATTTAATGTCCATGCCCCATTCGGCTTTGCTGCTGCTACCTTGCCAAAGATTTTTCATTTGCGCAAGTTTCAATGTTGCCATTGCAATTTTTCTCATGATTTCGACAGCTGAGTCTCCTGAGCAATTTATGTTTCTATCCAAATATTGGAAATTTGTTACGTCGTCTAGTTAAAAATCGTCACTTATATATATATATATATATATATATATATATATATATATATATATATATATATATATATATATATATATATATATATATATATATATTGGCAGACAGAGAGGGCCCTAAATAGAGAGGGTTGTGATATATCCACACTTCTTTAAAACGTTTAGGATAGAGATATTTGGAGGGTTTTTTGTGCTGATGTCTCCAGTGTGGCACCCTTTCCTCCATGACAGGCTATGGGTTTTATTATTTTAGAAAGAAAATTAGATCAAGAATAACAGTTTGAGAAAATTGATGACAGTCTGTCATCATGGCATGGAAAAAAAATCTTCCCAAATAAGTCGAGAGGTGATACCCAAATAAAAGGTATTCAAGTGATTCGTAAATCAAATCATCATTTAGTTTTAATGTGATAAACCTATTTGTCAAAAATTGTTTTGGGAAGGGGAGGAGGGTTGGCTTTTCGGTCAAGTCCAAAGTACTAAAAGTCATGTTCCGATTCGCTAAGGTCGGGGTGGGGAAATTGAACACACCCCTTCCTATCTGAAGGCCTGCAGAAAGAGATACAGACATGCAGGCAATCAGACACATGGACAGACAGTCAGTCAGAGACAGCAGTAAGACAGACATAAAGACAGGTAGGTGGATAGACAGTCAGAGACAGCAGTAAGACAGACATAAAGACAGGTAGGTTGATAGACAGTCAGAGACAGCAGTAAGACAGACATAAAGACAGGTAGGTGGATAGACAGTCAGATTGTTGTCACACCATTATGACTAACTCAAGAAAAAGAAATATTTCTTCAGATATATATATTCGAAATTTCCTGCTGTTAGTTTCCCTTTTGATGGCGATGTGACTTGTCAGAATTCGGTTGATAATGTTTCTCTTTATTAGTGTTACTGGTTGTTGATAATGAAACGAAGTCGTTGAACAAACCAAATTAGCTAAGCATGGCGGTCCATGAAGACACCACTCTACTTTAAGTCATTTGCATACAACCCGGAATAGTATGGACTATAGGCACTAACTAGTTTCTGCCATCAACGACAGGTGTTAATATACTTTATCATTGTGATCTCCCTTGACATTGCGATAACTCTTGAGTATGTGAAGATTACTGTTATTTACTGGTTGTCTAGCAACAGTTAAATCGTGATTTGATACTCCAGGTTGAACGTTGTTGACATGTTTCCAAAAAAGGAAGTAAAACTACCCACTGTTTCATATAACAAAGATGAACATATACCGAAGATGGTCAAAGTAATATTTTGTAATGTTGTTCTTATTCAAAATAAATAATTATTCAGGCAATGTAAACGTTTTTCCGAAATCTGGTAAAAATCACGAGTTTGAGAGAGGATAAATATGTTTTAACGCAAACACTGAATTTAAATAAACGAATTTAAACCTGCCTAAATAAATATTGGAAGCAAACATAGTGAGTTAGATAGGAAGGTCAGTAGAAAAATCACGAGAAGATAGATTAGTCCCGTGCAAGAAATAGAAGTTATAGAGTAAAATATTGCTGAACGAAAATCAGTTTACCGAAATTTCGGTAAAACTAAGGAACAACTCTTCACTGTGCTATAAATAGCACAAAATGTTAAAATTTTTAACTAAAAGGCGTCATGGATTTCCGTGTAACACCAATGAAATTAATGGCTGCCGTATAAAATTAATGGCATCTCCCGATTAAAAACATCTCCAAATGTAAACGATATCAACCACATTTTAAATTAACATTTTTATAACTAATTCATTTTTGAATTTATAACTGATTCTAACCCTTACCCCCTCCCTAATCTAAATGCTAATGCCAAATTAATATTCCATTGTAAATAACATACTTTAATTACAACTTCTGCAATCACACTGCAAAGGTTAGGTTATACCTCGAAGCTAGAACAAAGGTCACAGTGAAGAGTTGATCCTTAATTGCTCCTGAAACTATTCACATAACGCGAGTACAGAGTGGTACAGAGCACATCTCTGATAGCCAAGGTACTCATTGAAATCCTGCCACAGGCAACTGTACATTCGGACCGTTCAGAAAGCAATGGCAAATTACTGAATTTATTTATATTGCCTAGTAGGAAATCACAACAGCCAAAAAATGCTTGACTGATGGCTATAAGGGCCTATGTTATATGTACTGAATAGATGAATAGAATACGCTACCAATGATTAAGAAGCAGATACGATAAGCACAACCAGCATTCATACAAATGAAGTATATACTAATATACAGTATAATCTGATATACAATATAATACGATATATATTCCTGTCAATAGAGGTGAGGAAGAAAGTTCTATAGAGCTAGATAACACAGATTCTAACATATGCATGCAAGTCTTGGACTATAAATAAACAAGATAGTGGAACATTTGAGACTTTTTCTTATTCTTTCATTCACTAATAATGTCTATATCTGCAGTGTTGTTTCTTGTATAAATTGTTAGCTAATAATGTCTATATCTGCAGTGTTGTTTCTTGTATAAATTGTTAGCTAATAATGTCTATATCTGCAGTGTTGTTTCTTGTATAAATTGTTAGCTAATAATGTCTATATCTGCAGTGTTGTTTCTTGTATAAATTGGACAGTGTTTTCCATTTCTTGTTTTCTACCATAAAGTTTAACATTCATTAGTGTATCAGAAGGTCAGTATGTGCATCTTAATGTGTCATAGTTTGCACATTCTTGAAGGATATGTTCTGAAGTCTGGTTGGCTTGTCCACAATTACACTTTGCTGTTGTGCCAATTTTAAATTTTGTATATATATGGCTGTTTAGTCTATTGTGTCCAGTTCTGAGTCGAAATATGATGACCTGTTCTTGTCTGTTAAGTAGGTTGTAGTCGTCCCGTGGAGGTAAGTTAGGCTTTCGTTGTGCTTTATCATGGATTTCTTTTGGTGATAGCTGATTGGTACATCTGGTTGCTGCATGTTAGCACCTTCCTTGGCGAGTTGATCAGCTCTCTCATTTCCTGCTATTCCATGAACATTTTAGACAAAAGAGATGTGGTTCTATAGAAGAATTATGAGAGTGTCAGGGACAGCTAGAAAAAAACAACTGACGAGACGATGTTGAAGGAGTCAAATGTGAGACGGAGGTTATTTAATAATATTAAAAACAGACAATCTGGATCTTTTTTTTACACGTTAGAAATGGTGGTATGGAGAACATAGCTAGAACAGGCAATATAGAAGACAAAAAATACTATTTTTGGGTGTACAAAGTAGGCCTATACTTTTATTCAGATGTTAAAGTTGGACACTCAATGTAGACATGGAAAGATGGATTCAGGATGTGAATACATATGCTACAGAAATTTGTTAAGAATAAGTTATATAGGACAAAAGACACATATATTCATCCGACAGTAAATAAACAAACTTGCAGGTTATCAAGAACCACTTTTGGCAGTGATGAAATGGCACAAACTTGGGACATTTAACGAGACACGATTCACTTTCTAAAATTATTTCACAAGGAACAATCAAGAGTGGATTGATAACATCAAGGAACGGTTTGGTTGTGATATATCCAAACCTCTTTGAAACGTTGAGGATAGAGATGTTTGGAAGGTTTTTTAGTGCTGATGTCTCCAGTGTGACACCCGTACCTTCCTGACAGGCTATGGGTTTTATTATTTTAGAAGAAAAATTAGATCGAGAATAACAGTTTGAAAAAATTGATGACAGTGTGACATTTTGGTATGGTAAAAAATCAACAACGTCCCTGATGAAAGATACTGGGAATAGATAATTTTGAATATTCATGATCGAGGGCCTGACACGGCACGACACCTGATTATGATGACCTAGAATAATAGGCTCAATGTTTTCATTCTATAAATAAAATTAAATGCACAACTGTCCACTGTATGTGAAAATAGTACAAACAGATTGGTTATCATGTTACAGTGTGAAAACAGTACAAACAGATTGGTTATCATGTTACAGTGTGAAAACAGTACAAACAGATTGGTTATCATGTTACAGTGTGAAAACAGTACAAACAGATTGGTTATGTTATTGTTTAATTATATTATGTTATTGTTTAATTATATTATGTTATTGTTTAATTATATTATGTTATTGTTTAATTATATTATGTTATTGTTTAATTATATTATGTTATTGTTTAATTATATTATGTTATTGTTTAATTATATTATGTTATTGTTTAATTATATTATGTTATTGTTTAATTATATTATGTTATTGTTTAATTATATTATGTTATTGAACAGTACAAGCAAATCAACATGAACTCAGACACATCCAAAAATCATAAACTATTGTCCGTCAATGGATTCCATCACCACAGTGGATTCATGGGAAATGAGAAAGCAGATTCTCTGTCAAAAACAAGTATTGAAATGGAACAACACAGACACTCACTGTGCTGCAGAGAAGCACAATCAATAATCAATAACCCATTCACAATCAGTGGAAGAAACATGGAGGTGAAAGACAAACATGATGTAATACATCACCTCCAGAGATACCAACAGACCATGATATTCCACCTTAGAACAATCCACTGCAGACTGTTGGGTCATCTTTACCGATTGAGGATCTCATACACAGATGAATGTCCATGTGGATCTGGAACCCAGACCCTTGAACACAAATTTCATGACTGCCAAACATACAATAAGCACAGACAGCATACAAAAAGCTATGCAGCAGCTACTCTAACCTAGAGAAGACTGGATTTCGCTCTAATGAACGACAGGCCTGACCATATAACATGACCGCAGATGCTGAACGCGAAAGCACTAACAGATTATTTATCATGTTATAGGCCTACTAGATGTTTATTGTATTTGTTTTATTATTTCCACAGCCAAAAACACACAAAGCAAAAATTCTGATTTGGTATGTAATCTTTTACAATTATATGTTTGTTTGTTTGTTTGCATTCATTCTCAATCCCCATTGGATTTCTCTTGTTGCAGAACAATGGTCCTGCTATATTTCCACAGGGCGTAGTCCAGAAAATGGGAATGCATTGTGCCACCATTTTAATTTTGTGAGTGGCCCAGCGCATCCGTCTTCAGTGAATTTTATATTTAAAAAATTATAAAATACATTTTATTTTATTATTAATTTTTGAATAATGGTCTAATTTTTGTCCAAGGTATTCTGTCATCCTCCTAGTGTCCATCCTCCTAGCATCCATCCTCCTAGCATCCATCCTCCTAGCATCCATCCTCCTAGCATCCATCCTCCTAGCATCCATCCTCCTAGTGTCCATCCTCCTAGTGTCCATCCTTCTAGTGTCCATCCTCCTAGTGTCCATCCTCCTAGTGTCCTTCCTCCTAGTATCCATCCTTCTAGTGTCCATCCTCCTAGTATCCATCCTCCTAGTGTCCATCCACCTAGTGTCATCCTCCTAGTGTTATCCTACTAGTGTCTTCAAGTCACCTAAATCTGTGCAGAAGAATCATAGAAAAAATTACCTGTTCTTTCCAATACATCAGTGTTAGTTACCTTCCAATACATCAGTGTTAGTTACCTTCCAATACATCAGTGTTAGTGACCTTCCAATACATCAGTGTTAGTGACCTTCCAATACATCAGTGTTAGTGACCTTCCAATACATCAGTGTTAGTGACCTTCCAATACATCAGTGTTAGTGACTTTCCAATACATCAGTGTTAGTGACCTTCCAATACATCAGTGTTAGTGACCTTCCAATACATCAGTGTTAGTGACCTTCCAATACATCAGTGTTAGTGACCTTCCAATACATCAGTGTTAGTGACCTTCCAATACATCAGTGTTAGTGACTTTCCAATACATCAGTGTTAGTGACTTTCCAATACATCAGTGTTAGTGACTTTCCAATACATCAGTGTTAGTGACTTTTTTCCCTACCACCTAAAATAACAATAATAAATAAATAACACTTGTCAACACATTTTTACAAAAGTTAGTTACTGAAATAATATTAGTCATTTCCTATCAATTTTGAAGTGCTGACCACGAACAAATTTCATAATTGACTCTTAATTGTTTTATCTCTAAAAATTCATGTTTACATCACGAAATGCATACAGATAGTACTAATACAACAGTCAATATCTGTAAAAAAATCAAGTCATAGACTACTTCTTAGATTTCTTTGCCTGACTCTTGTACAGATGCTTGGGGGGGGGGGGGGGAGGGGGGAGTGTCCAGCAATAGTTAGCCAGCATTGTAGTTGACTTTTTTCCCTGGTATCTTTGTTCCATTGTTGCGATATCTTGATGAAAATGTTCGCCATGTTCATCACTAACCATATCAGAGTTCTCAGGAAAGAAATCCAGATGGGAATGAAGAAAGTGGATCTTTAGTGACATAAAGCAACCAAGTATCTGACACTTCATGAGCATGTCTTCTACTAGTTCCATGTAGTTTTCTGTGACACTTCATCAGCATGTCTTCTACTAGTTCCATGTAGTTTTCTGTGATACTTCATCAGCATGTCTTCTACTAGTTCCATGTAGTTTTCTGTGACACTTCATCAGCATGTCTTCTACTAGTTCCTTGTAGTTTTCTGTGACACTTCATCAGCATGTCTTCTACTAGTTCCATGTAGTTTTCTGTGACACTTCATCAGCATGTCTTCTACTAGTTCCATGTAGTTTTCTGTGACACTTCATCAGCATGTCTTCTACTAGTTCCATGTAGTTTTCTGTGACACATCATCAGCATGTCTTCTACTAGTTCCATGTAGTTTTCTGTGACACATCATCAGCATGTCTTCTACTAGTTCCTTGTAGTTTTATATGATACTTCATCAGCATGTCTTCTACTAGTTCCATGTAGTTTTCTGTGACACTTCATCAGCATGTCTTCTACTAGTTCCATGTAGTTTTCTGTGACACATCATCAGCATGTCTTCTACTAGTTCCATGTAGTTTTCTGTGACACATCATCAGCATGTCTTCTACTAGTTCCATGTAGTTTTCTGTGATACTTCATCAGCATGTCCTCTACTAGTTCCATGTAGTTTTCTGTGACACTTCATCAGAATGTCTTCTACTAGTTCCATGTAGTTTTCTGTGACACTTCATCAGCATGTCTTCTACTAGTTCCATGTAGTTTTCTGTGACACATCATCAGCATGTCTTCTACTAGTTCCATGTAGTTTTCTGTGATACTTCATCAGCATGTCTTCTACTAGTTCCATGTAGTTTTCTGTGACACTTCATCAGCATGTCTTCTACTAGTTCCATGTAGTTTTCTGTGACACTTCATCAGCATGTCTTCTACTAGTTCCATGTAGTTTTCTGTGACACTTCATCAGCATGTCTTCTACTAGTTCCATGTAGTTTTCTGTGATACTTCATCAGTATGTCTTCTACTAGTTCCATGTAGTTTTCTGTGATACTTCATCAGCATGTCTTCTACTAGTTCCATGTAGTTTTCTGTGATACTTCATCAGCATGTCTTCTACTAGTTCCATGTAGTTTTCTGTGACACTTCATCAGCATGTCTTCTACTAGTTCCATGTAGTTTTCTGTGACACTTCATCAGCATGTCTTCTACTAGTTCCATGTAGTTTTCTGTGATACTTCATCAGCATGTCTTCTACTAGTTCCATGTAGTTTTCTGTGACACTTCATCAGCATGTCTTCTACTAGTTTATTGTAGTTTTCTGTGATACTTCATCAGCATGTCTTCTACTAGTTCCATGTAGTTTTCTGTGATACTTCATCAGCATGCCTTCTACTAGTTCCATGTAGTTTTCTGTGATACTTCATCAGCATGTCTTCTACTAGTTTATTGTAGTTTTCTGTGATACTTCATCAGCATGTCTTCTACTAGTTCCATGTAGTTTTCTGTGACACTTCATCAGCATGTCTTCTACTAGTTCCATGTAGTTTTCTGTGACACTTCATCAGCATGTCTTCTACTAGTTCCATGTAGTTTTCTGTGACACTTCATCAGCATGTCTTCTACTAGTTCCATGTAGTTTTCTGTGACACTTCATCAGCATGTCTTCTACTAGTTCCATGTAGTTTTCTGTGATACTTCATCAGCATGTCTTCTACTAGTTCCATGTAGTTTTCTGTGACACTTCATCAGCATGTCTTCTACTAGTTCCATGTAGTTTTCTGTGATACTTCATGAGCATGTCTTCTACTAGTTTATTGTAGTTTTCTGTGATACTTCATCAGCATGTCTTCTACTAGTTCCATGTAGTTTTCTGTGATACTTCATCAGCATGCCTTCTACTAGTTCCATGTAGTTTTCTGTGATACTTCACGATCATGTCTTCTACTAGTTCCATGTAGTTTTCTGTGATACTTCATCAGCATGTCTTCTACTAGTTCCTTGTAGTTTTCTGTGATACTTCATCAGCATGTCTTCTACTAGTTCCATGTAGTTTTCTGTGATACTTCATCAGCATGTCTTCTACTAGTTCCTTGTAGTTTTCTGTGATACTTCATGAGCATGTCTTCTACTAGTTCCTTGTAGTTTTCTGTGATACTTCATGAGCATGTCTTCTACTAGTTCCATGTAGTTTTCTGCCCTAAGTTACCAAGAAAGTTGGTGGACACTAGGTGAAAAACTTTCATGCTTGTTACGAAACACCTTGCGGAGAGTTGTTCAACCAATCATATTTTAAGAATTCTTGAATCCGAGGACCAACAAAAACTTCCTCTTTAATCTCTGTTTCATGGAATCATGGGAATTTTTCATGCAGGTACTGACCGCAAAGTTGGTGAAATCCGGATCATGGCTTTCACAAAATTCTTTATCAATATCAAACCCAGTTTGATGTGAAGCCGTGATAGTAGTCTTTGTGAGACTCAACCAGAGCTAGGGGCTGGATATTCTTCTCTCCAACTGCTACATTTTGTCTGAAAATTCCTTCCTTCCGCAAGTAGTGCAATTCCCTTGCTCGGCTATCCAACTCACATAAAAAGCACATGTATATTGTATATCCCTGCTGCAGTCCCATTAAAAGGGCAGCTACCTTCAAATCACGACATAGCTGCCAGCTGTACTTGTTATACTAATGTAATCTAGAAGCATGCACTTCTAGAATAGATGGAAGACGGTTTCCATTGTATAAAAGCACAGCCTTAAGGTTCAGTTTCGATGAGTCCACAAATAGTCTCCATTCTTATGGGTCATGAGTTATTTTTAAGGCACTCATGAGGCCTGAAATATCAGAACAGAATACCAGATTTCCTTTCTGAAGGAAGGCTCCAACTGCTAGTGACACTTTCGATATGAAGTAATTGTGATATCTTCTTCGATCAGATTCCATTGTTGGAGTTTTGATCCGAGCAAATCTGCCTTGTTCTTGGATAAGTCTAAATCATGAACCAGGTCATTTAGTTCTTCCTGTTTTATTCTGTGTGGGGGTTGATGATGTACCACAGTGAAAATCTGAATCACCACATGCTAACAGACCAGGAAAAGAACAGGTCAGCTCACCCTTGTCAGATGAATTAAGAGAATATTCTCCTGTAGGTTCTGGAATAGGAAGACCCTACCATGTGAAACTGGTATCAACGCAGACGGGATGTTTGGGTAGACTATTAACTATTTCTTTTGCTTCGTTATGCTGTGGGAAAGAAGAGGAATCAAACAAAAGTAGCAGCACGTAATGTGATTGTTTGACTCTCTCCACATCATGGGGAATGCAAACGGCATTGATGGTCTTTTGCCGATCAACCACTGTGAAACCTGTGCTGTACATGTAGCACAGCATATGTGCGGTGCTCACGGCTTGTGTTTGTCAACAACCTTGCATCCGAAGTAAAGATTATGACTTCTTCACTTGAAAACTGAGACTTTTCTTCTGTTTGGCAAATATCGCTTCCCACAGATATAGCAGAAATTGTCGACAAAATTAACACACTGATGAGGTATTACTCTTCTGTATTGTTCATAAATGGATAAAATAATAACAGTTATATGTAACAGTAGTTTAATTTTTTTGCAGAAAATCTGAAATATTTTAAATGCTCAACCTTTTTGACTGGGCTTTATATTTTACACTGCTGATATTGGCTTACTTCAGCCTTCAGCAGCTGCCTGGTAGTAATATTGCAGTGCAACAGAAAAAGATGCATCAACTATAAATGATGTGTTCATGATCGTATTATGCAATGTGAAGCAATATATATTACATCATTCTAGGCTTATTAGCGACTTCGTTGCAGTCATACTGGATAAATTTACACAGTGAAATTGACATGAAATATCTTAAAAAATAGAGCCAATAAACTTTGTGTATGGTTATATTTGTTTTTATCACACTAAGATATTACAGATTAGAGCCTTTTAAATCAGTAACAATTTCAATATTGCCCAGTGTAATCATTGAAGAATAGGAGCCGGGGGTAAAGATGCGCTGTTTTTTTCCGGGACTATGGGTTTTTCTCGCAACCCACGTGGTCACGTCGAACGCTAACGTCCGTTTCTGTCGCACAACGAATTTTCATCGGTCAAAGGTAGGTCATTTTTGAGCTATGAGGTAAATTCATTTTTTAACGTTCTCGATCTAACTTTTTTTCCACTTCTCACTCTTTGTCCTCTGTTATCATTACTGTCATGTTATTGTACATATCTAAACTGAAAACTATATTGTATTGTTAAGTTATTAAGCATGTTACCTTGTCAAGATAATTTTTGTTTTCATGATATTTTATAAAAATTGTGAACAGTGTGATTTTGGGGTAACGCAGCGCACACTGACGGGGCAAACATGCGCAGTGATTGCCAAATATTTAAACCAATATTTTATTGTCACGTTATGTTTCTTTTTAGGAATTATAAACGGAAAATTGAGAAAATGATGCCGCTGACTGAAAATGAAGCCGTATCTGCTATAAATGCACAATCTCCACGTGTCATAGTTGTACGATATACGCCGATAATAGATGCACAGTCTCCGCTATTCACAGATGCACGTTCTCCGCTATTCATAGATGCACGGTCCCTGTCGGTTATAGCTGCACAATCTTCACGGATCATAGTTGTACGACCTCCGCAGATAATAGATGCATGACCTCCGCCTATGCACGATCTCCGCTATTCATAGATGCACAATTTCCGCCGGTCATAGATACACGATCTCCGCGGGTCATAACTGCACTATCTCTGCCGGTCATAGTTAGACATTCTCCGCTATTCATAGATGCACGTTCTCCGCCAGTCATAGAAGCACGTTCTCCGCCAGTCATAGATGCACGATCTCCGCCGGTCATAACTGCACTATCTCTGCCGGTCATAGATGCACGTTCTCCGCTATTCATAGATGCACGTTCTCCGCTATTCATAGATGCACATTCTTCGCTATTCATAGATGCACGATCTCCACTATTCATAGATGCACGTTCTTCGCTATTCATAGATGCACGTTCTCCGCTATTCATAGATGCACGTTCTCCGCTATTCATAGATGCATGTTCTCCGCTATTCATAGATGCATGTTCTCTGCTATTCAGATATAGTTTCAAACGGATCTAATCACCCATTCTCTGTATAAGTATTAATTTTCTTTCATATTTACGTATTTTCATTTTTTTTTCTTATTGAAGTTACATAAAGATACATATGCCTAATCTTTGTGCTCTATAATTTTCCCACACTATGACTGGCTATGTAATTGTTTTTGCCTGCGCGTGTTTGCCCCAAAAATTGGGGCAAAGGTGGGATTTTACTCATGTTCCTAAAATCTCATTTTAAGGACTAAACGTGATTGTACGTTGTAAATACTCTGACGATTGTTAGATGGATGGATAAGCTACACACTGCTGCTAGTTTGGTTTCTCATATGTAAGCCTATTTGTCAGAATACGCAAAAAAGTGAAAAATGCGCATCATTGCCCCCGGCTACCCTATAATGTATTGAGAAATGTCTGCCAACAATTCTTAAGTTGTTTTAGAAATGTATCCACTCAGATGCATGGCTAATGAAAAATTTGGTTCTTATCCAGTCAGATGCTTGACCAATGCAAAATTTGGTTCTTATCCAATCAGATACTTGAGCAATGCAAAATTTGGTTCCCAAGATAGATCAACAATACAACAAAGATAGATCACTATGTCCATATTCAAGTGCGCTGGTCACTACTGCAGCTGATGCTGATTACCGACATGTTAATTGGGCCAATGCGCCAATAAATAGTGCCTACATGTTACATCTTACAGTTGATAGAGAGTTACGTAAATGTTACAAAAATCTTTCAGATATAGAAAAATCACAACATTCATTATTTTTTCAATTAGGACTGACCTAAGTTTGTCCAACATTGACCGTTTGAATGAATCTACAAATTCAGAACACATCAAACAGTAAGTAGACACTATCATCATGTTTGACATATCATCATCCTGTGAAACTCTGAGAAGAAATCTCTATGGCAACCAATTCCAATTGACTGATTATACATTCTTCTCAAGATAACCTCAAATCGTCTATTGCAATTATTAGACTCTGTCAGATGTCTATATCTTGTATTGCAATTATTAGACTGTCAGATGTCTATATCTTGTATTGCAATTATTAGACTCTGTCAGATGTCTATATCTTGTATTGCAATTATTAGACTGTCAGATGTCTATATCTTGTATTGCAATTATTAGACTCTGTCAGATGTCTATGTCTTGTAATGCAATTATTAGACTCTGTCAGATGTCTATATCTTGTATTGCAATTATTAGACTCTATCAGATGTCTATATCTTGTATTGCAATTATTAGACTCTGTCAGATGTCTATATCTTGTATTGCAATTATTAGACTCTGTTAGATGTCTATATCTTGTATTGCAATTATTAGACTCTATCAGATGTCTATATCTTGTATTACAATTATTAGACTCTGTCAGATGTCTATATCCAATCATCTTAAGATCTACTATAGGGCCTATTCCTGTTCTCACCACAACAGATTTTTCAGAGTCCAGATTGGACTCACAAATTGGACACACAAACAATCAAACCTAACTTTAACTTGTTTTTCCTAATTTTGTTTTCACCAACAAAGCGAGAACATCTTCACCATCATATCCAATCATTGTCTAGCACAGTGATCCTCAATCTTTCTTCCTTCCATTGCCCAATTTTCAGCTAAATTTATCATTGTTACCCACTCTATGATTATACCCATAGCTGATGAGTATTATACCCATAGCTGATGAGGATTATACCCATAGCTGATGAGGATTATACTCATAGTTGATGAGGATTATATACCCATAGCTGATGAGGATTATATCCATAGCTAATGAGGATTATACCCATAGGTGATGAGGATTATACCCATAGCTGATGAAGATTATACTCATAGCTGATGAGGATTATATACCTATAGCTGATGAGGATTATATCCATAGCTGATGAGGATTATATACCCATAGCTGATGAGGATTATACCCATAGCTGATGAGGTGATGAGGATTATAAATATAGCTGATGAGGATTATACACATAGCTGATGAGGATTATACCCATAGCTGATGAGGATTATACTCATAGCCGATGAGGGTTATATCCATAGCTGATGAGGATTATACCCATAGCTGATGAGGATTATATACCTATAGCTGATGAGGATTATACCCATAGCTGATGAGGTGATGAGGATTATGCCCATAGCTGATGAGGATTATACACATAGCTGATGAGGATTATACCCATAACTGATGAGGATTATACCCATAGCTGATGAGGATTATATCCATAGCTGATGAGGATTATACCCATAGCTGATGAGGATTATATACCTATAGCTGATGAGGATTATATCCATAGCTGATGAGGATTATATACCCATAGCTGATGAGGATTATACCCATAGCTGATGAGGTGATGAGGATTATACCTATAGCTGATGAGGATTATACACATAGCTGATGAGGATTATATACCCATAGCTGATGAAGATTATACCCATAGCCGATGAGGATTATACCCATAGCTGATGAGGAATATACCCATAGCTGATGAGGATTATACCCATAGCTGATGCAATTTTTAATGTAAGTCTGTTTTTTATTGCTAACCTTTTCATGTTCGCGCTAGATAATTAGCAGAAGTCTAATCATATAAAATTATATTCGATTGTTGTTTCATTTGTTTCATTTGTTTCATTTGTTTCATTTCTTTCTATACCTTGAAATTAACTTGGGGTCTTTGTTACCTCTAATGTTTGATGGTAGTACATCCTGATATAATCTAATTGGACTTTGTTATCGGCTGGTTGAAAGGGGCACACCTCTCCAAAAGAGAGATCAACTCATTAACTACCTACCTACCTTTATATATTTAATATTTTCAAATATTTTCAGAAAGTGACTCTGTGGCCCACACATTTTCAGCTGTTCCTTTGTGGACCCCAAAATATGTTGTTATCTACCAATAGACTGTCTATTGTCTATTGAGTATAGGTGGCCTTATATTGATTAGGAGATAAACATACAATCTCATGTATATTTGTAAAATCCAATCTGTAAAAATTATTTCAATGAGGCATGATTTATTCAGAATCCTGGCAGACATCTTCATGTTGGAGACACACAGATAAACATACAATCTCATGTATATTTGTAAAATCCAATCTGTAAAAATTATTTCAATGAGGCATGATTTATTCAGAATCCTGGCAGACATCTTCATGTTGGAGACACACAGATAAACATACAATCTCATCTCATGTATATTTGTAAAATCCAATCTGTAAAAATTATTTCAATGAGGCATGATTTATTCAGAATCCTGGCAGCCATCTTCATGTTGGAGACACACAGATAAACATACAATCTCATGTATATTTGTAAAATCCAATCTGTAAAAATTATTTCAATGAGGCATGATTTATTCAGAATCCTGGCAGCCATCTTCATGTTGGAGACACACAGATAAACATACAATCTCATGTATATTTGTAAAATCCAATCTGTAAAAATTATTTCAATGAGGCATGATTTATTCAGAATCCTGGCAGACATCTTCATGTTGGATGTACAGAGAAGTAATCCAAAAGTTGCAATTGTTATGGATCTGTTCTACAACACACTGCAGTTTGCCAGGAAAGAAAACTTCTCCAAAGATAAGACATCAGCATTGTTTTCCATCATCAAAAGTATATTTGAAGTGTGTGTAGGTAAGAAATTAGTTTTTCATAATTAAGACACATTTAGCATCCATTTCAAACTTGGAATCTGTATGTTCTAACTTCTAGGATTTGTATGTTCTAACTTCTAGAATGTGTGCATTCAAATTCCTAGGATCTATGTTCTAACTCCTAGGATACGTGTGTTCTAACTCCTAGGATCTATGTTCTAACTCAAAGGATATGTACCGGTACATTCTAAATCCTATGATCTGTACATCCTAACTTCTAGGATTTGTGTGTTCTAACTCCTAGGATCTGTATGTCCTAATTCCTAGGATCTGTGTGTTCTAATTCCTAGGATCCGCGTGTTATAACTCCTGGGGTCTGTATGTTATAACTCCTGGGGTCTGTATGTTATAACTCCTGGGGTCTGTATGTTATAACTCCTGGGATATGTGTTATAACTTCTAGGTTTTGTGTATTCCAACTTCTAGGATCTGTGTGTTCTAACACTGTCTTAGGATATATCTGTATGTCCTAAACCCCTGGATCTGTATGTTTATAAAACATGGGATATGTTTCAATAATTGTGTTTTGTTTTCTAAAAGCTGTATTGTTGTAGAAAGCTGTATAATGTGTTAAAATTGTTTTGTAAAATGCTGTATTATTTGTTTATTAAAGCTGTATTTATTTTCGTGTGTTCATTCTCAAACTTTTATCAGATCTCTCTTAAAGCTAGTTATACTCCCATAATTATCAGTATAAAATCCTGTACTCACATAATTCTCACTATGAAACCCCATACTCCCATAATTCTCAGTATGAATCCCTGTAATTCCCAGAATTTTCAGTACAAAACCCTGTACTTCCCAAAATTCTCAGTATGAAACCCCATACTTCCGTAATTCTCAGTATAAAAACCCTGTACTTCCCAAAATTCTCAGTATCAAACCCCATACTTCCGTAATTCTGAATATAAAAACCCTGTACTTCCCAAAATTCTCAGTATGAAACCCCATACTTCCATAATTATCAGTATGAAAACCAGTACTTCTCATAATTCAGAAAAATGTGAAAGTTGACTTATCTGAAGTTTTATTTATTTAACAATTGAATATAGTAAAGAATGTAAGACTATAATGAAAGCAGTTTTTTAGAAAACATGGAAGCAGAAGCATCCAACTGAAGAACCAAGTGACATCTACCATCAAATGTCATGTAAGGAATAAACCATTGTCTTCGGACTATGATCTGGCCACAACAGACTGAAATGCCACATGTTCAGAAAGCGCAAAATTGATGAGACAGACCTGTGCAACAGTGGACTGAGACCAGAGACAATAGAACACATTCTTCATGCTTGTCAACTCTACCAAGAAGAAGGAATAAATATGGCCAACTGAGATGACCTACTACCTAAACTGAGGAGTTCCATGGGTGACCTGAAGCGAATTGCACAATTCATGGAAGCTATTGGAGTTGTAACCTGATAACTGACTGAAGCTATTGAAGCTATAACTTGATAACTGACTGAAGCTATTGGAGCTATAACTTGATAACTGACTGAAGCTATTGGAGCTATCTATAACTTGATAACTGACTGAAGCTATTGGAGCTATCTATAACTTGATATCTGACTGAAGCTATTGGTGCTGTAACCTGATATCTGACTGAAGCTATTGGTGCTGTAACCTGATATCTGACTGAAGAACAAAGAAGATAACAATATAGTAGATGTTCTTATAGCAATCCTTACAGCTTCTATAGGCCTATTATTATTATTATTTGTCCATACCACCAACTTAGAAATTTAAATATTCATGATTACAAATTTGATTTCATCTGTTTCTTAGAAACTCCGTTTGAAAACAAGGACAGTACAAATGAGTACTTTAATGAGCTCATTAAGTGTCATTCTGTATATGTAAGTAACTATCTACCCATCAATCAATTAATAAATCAGTCAATCAATCAGTCAGTAAATCAATCAGTCAAACAATGAGTCAAACAATTAATTGATCAAGGTTTTAGATCTCAAGTTGTTGTGATAATAGGTTATAATTGCATACAAATTGTAATCCAACACAGGAACTTGGACATAGGGTAATGAAGTTTTGTTAATTACAGGAATTTATAGACAGGGTAATGAAGTTTTGCTAATCACAGGAACGTATAGACAGGGTAATGAAGTTTTGCTAATTACAGGAACGTATAGACAGGGTAATGAAGTTTTGCTAATTACAGGAACGTATAGACAGGGTAATGAAGTTTTGCTAATCAATGTTAACACACAGAAACTTGGAGACAGGGTAATGAAGTTTTGCTAATTACAGGAACGTATAGACAGGGTAATGAAGTTTTGCTAATTACAGGAACGTATAGACAGGGTAATGAAGTTTTGCTAATCACAGGAACTTGAGACAGGGTAATGAAGTTTTGCTAATCAATGTTAACACACAGAAACTTGGAGACAGGGTAATGAAGTTTTGCTAATTACAGGAACTTATAGACAGGGTAATGAAGTTTTGCTAATTACAGGAACGTATAGACAGGGTAATGAAGTTTTGCTAATTACAGGAACGTATAGACAGGGTAATGAAGTTTTGCTAATCACAGGAACTTGAGACAGGGTAATGAAGTTTTGCTAATCAATGTTAACACACAGAAACTTGGAGACAGGGTAATGAAGTTTTGCTAATCAATGTTAACACACAGAAACTTGGAGACAGGGTAATTAAGTTTTGCTAATCAATGTTAACACACAGAAACTTGGAGACAGGGTAATGAAGTTTTGCTAATCAATGTTAACACACAGAAACTTGGAGACAGAGTAATGAAGTTTTGCTAATCAATGTTAACACACAGAAACTTGGAGACAGGGTAATGAAGTTTTGCTAATGACAGAAACCAAATTCGAGATGTGTGACTTCAAATTTACGTTTTAGATATTAGACATTGAATTAAGATTTGAAATGCTAGGAATCAAATTAACAATTAGTATATCATTGTTCTCCTCACAGAACACTATTTTAATCATGTTTTTACGGCAGATCTACTGATGAGTTAATTTTGTTATAGGTATATGCAATAGATAACGTGAAAAACAGTGGATTCACAGTGGGAGTTAAGGTATGGGTAGTACCCACTAGGAGTATAATTATGGGTTATTAGATATCAAGTTAAAATATGGAATGTTAAACATCAAATTAAGATGTGAGATGTTACACATCAAATTAAGATGTGAGATGTTACACATCAAATTAAGATGTGAGATGTTACACATCAAATTAAGATTTGAGATGTTACTCATCAAATTGAGATGTGAGATTTTGCACATCAAATTAAGATCTTCTTCTTCTTCTGTGATCAGTTTCCTATGCTAATAAGTCTATATAGGGAGGTGGGCTGCCCCTACGAATTCAGTCATCAGCAGGAGGTCCTCACGGTTGTCCCACAGCTTTACCTTCAGATCTGTCTCTTGGGATAATATTTTAGTTCTCACGTCATCAAAGAATGGGCATGTCTGCAGAATATGTTCCAGAGTCTGGGGACCCTTTTGACATGGGCATTGGTCAGTTTGGACAGCCTTAATTTTGTGGAGATGTTCTTGTAGTCTGCTAAGATCTCAGATGTTACACATCAAAATAAGATCTCAGATGTTACACATCAAAATAAGATCTGAGATGTTACACATCAAAATAATATCTGAGATGTTACAGTATTATCATACTGTAAAAATCTCTTTACTGTTATTTCAGCATCCACCATACAGTACAGATATCTTTACTGTTATTTCAGTGTCCACCATACAGTACAGATCTCTTTACTGTTATTTCAGTGTCCACCATACAGTACAGATCTCTTTACTGTTATTTCAGCATCCACAATACAGTACAGATCTCTTTACTGTTATTTCAGTGTCCACCATACAGTACAGATCTCTTTACTGTTATTTCAGTGTCCACCATACAGTGCAGATCTCTTTACTGTTATTTCAGTGTCCACCATACAGTACAGATCTCTTTACTGTTATTTCAGTGTCCACCATACAGTGCAGATCTCTTTACTGTTATTTCAGTGTCCACCATACAGTACAGATCTCTTTACTGTTATTTCAGTGTCCACCATACAGTACAGATCTCTTTACAACTGAAGAAGTTGTGAAGGTAACAAAGTACGTTGCTAACTCATTCTTCAGACACTTTGAAATGTACAAGTATGCCTTCACAACTCAGGTGAGTTGAGAAGCAAGTCTTCTGAAATTTCTAAGCAAATGTCTTCAGTTAATGCCTCTCTTGTATATACGAGGGTTGTTAATAAATATAATGCCTCTCATGTATATACGAGGGTTGTTAATAAATATAATGCCTCTCTTGTATATACGAGGGTTGTTAATAAATATAATGCCTCTCTTGTATATACGAGGGTTGTTAATAAATATAATGCCTCTCTGGTATATACGAGGGCTGTTCATATATATATATATTAAATGCCTCTCTGATATATACAAGGGTTGTTCATATATATAATGCCTCTCTGGTATATACGAAGGCTGTTCATATATATATATAATGCCTCTCTGGTATATACGAAGGCTGTTCATATATATATAATGCCTTTCTGGTATATATGAGGGCTGTTCATATATATATAATCTTCTCTGGTATATACAAAGGCTGTTCATATATATAATGCTTCTCTGGTATATACGAGGGTGAAGGCTGTTCATATATATAATGATTCTCTGGTATATACGAGGGTGAAGGCTGTTCATATATATATAATGCTTCTCTGGTATATACGAGGCTGTTCATTAAGATCTGGGAAACATATTTTAAAATGGAAAACTAACATGTATTGATGGTATTAACCTAGTGTACTTGAGAACTATATACCAAACTACTGTAACTTCTTGCATGCGCTGTACGGAATCTTATAAGTGAAGGTGACCTAGTAGTGTTCCTTATATTCATAAATTGGATATTAATATTTAACAACATGTGTGCATTGGTTTTTAATTTTCATATTGGAATGACTAGACAATCCTTAAACTATAGAAATGCTGCAATCAGCTTTCATAGATTGTTGTCTGCTTTGCTATAAACTTTCATAGAGTTCTGTCTAAGTTGATATAAACTTTCAGAGTGTTGTCTAACTTGATATAAACTTTCAGAGTGCTGTCTAACTTGATATAAACTTTCATAGAGTGCTGTCTAACTTGATATAAACTTTCAGAGACTGCTGTCTTAGTAGGTGGCCCTAAGACTGTCCACTTCAGACTCCAGGGCCACCTGTACCAGACAAGGGTGGCAAGGAGAGCATTTATGTGTATTCGCCTAGTGCATTGATGCAGATTTCGAATCAGAGTGTGTCCTCATTGCCTTTATTATGTGATTACATGATGAGACAGATGTAGCTCGTATGAGTATATGTGACATAATGATAAGCCACATATGAGTATATGTGACATAATGATAAGCCACATATGAGTATATGTGACATAATGATAAGCCACATATGAGTATATGTGACATAATGATAAGCCACATATGAGTATATGTGACATAATGATAAGCCACATATGAGTATATGTGACATAATGATAAGCCACATATGAGTATATGTGACATAATGATAAGCCACATATGAGTATATGTGACATAATGATAAGCCACATATGAGTATATGTGACATAATGATAAGCCACATATGAGTATATGTGACATAATGATAAGCCACATATGAGTATATGTGACATAATGGTAAGCCACATATGAGTATATGTGACATAATGATAAGCCACATATGAGTATATGTGACATAATGATAAGCCACATATGAGTATATGTGACATAATGATAAGCCACATATGAGTATATGTGACATAATGATAAGCCACATATGAGTATATGTGACATAAGGATGAATGATAAACTACATATGATGTTAAAATATTTTTTACAGGTTGAAGTAGGAATAACAATTAATTATAGTGGAATGCCAGACACCCCACCACCAGATGAAGAAGGTAACAAATTATAATTTAAGATAGGCCCCTACAGTGGAATCCATCTACAGTGTATTGTTTCGTAACAAATGTCACTACTGAACAACACTTTTCAATATCCCCAATTATATTTATTCTTTATTGTTTGTACTGTGTATAGTCAATTTCTGTTATTAGGCCCTACATGAAAATTCTGTTGGTCCAGACCAAGTTGCTATAATGGTATATGATTGTACTTAGATACAATTGCATAGGTATGACTTAGTAAGGATTTTCCCTATTGATACAGATTTATAATGATGTGTATCTTACACTTATGTATTGACAGGCAAAAAAAATAAAATTATACAAATAAAAAATGGGCGGGGTGAATAGGGGAGAGAGGATGTGTTACATTTCAGTAATTACTAATGTGGATGTTTTAATCTTACATGCACGTATTGACGTCAAAAAAAAATGTAAGCGGGTTCGGGAGCTAGCTTTCAGTATTCATTTCTAATACGGATGTTTTTAATAAGAATATGCATATAAATTGTACAAAATAGGAATTTATGAACAAATAACAAATAAGCTGACAGCTATGCAAGCCCTCCTCAAGATACAAAATTATTGGTATTCCCCCACATGGGTTTCTGTAAGTCAAGTCATTGTATGACAGCTGTATAAGGTAGATCACTGACACAGAAAGGGGGGGGATTTGTGAATATACAGGAGACCACAGAAGATGGATTACAAAGTAATTAAAAAGTTTAACTGTTATTTCGTCATGTGGTCACATCTGCCAGTCATGTACTGAATATAGTTATGTCCTAAAACTCAGAATCTCAAGCCTGCTCTACTTATATTTAATATTGTGCAGGTTTAGGGCAAGAAATTGTTTGTGTACTTATTATATTTGGTCTCATTAATGGCTTCCTAGAAAAACCACCCATCCAACAGAAAACCTTAGTAGATGACATGTCGTTATATTGAGGTTCTCTTATGGAAGCTTTGTAGCATGTCATCTATACAATTATAGAACCCTTCTGAGTAGAATGATCATTCAATAGATATTGTACTAAGCTGAAAGCTGAAGTCTCCTGGGTATGAAAGAAAGCTCAGAAAAATCACCCCACTGCACATAGGAAGAAAGAGCTAGTCGCTCCCAATTCATGGGGTTCTCAAACAAACAAACAACAACCATCTAGGATTAGGGTAAGAAATTGTTTATTTATTATCTTTGATACTATGTAAGATTAGGGTAAGAAATTATATACTCTTTTTTCTTTATCATTATTACTTTATTATTACTTTATCGTCATCATTACTTCTGTAATAATTTCATTAATTTCTTTCAAATTTTCTATATTTCTTCTTCTCACATCTTGCTTCCTTTCTTCCATCATCCATTATTGTGTGCCCAAGAGGTTAACTAAGTTATGAGAAACTTACTATTTCTACGTTTCTTGTAGATACCGTACATCTGAACTGCACAGTTTTCTTCTTCTTCTTCTGAGTTAACTTTGCTGACATCAACATTTATCATTTTGATAAAGGAAGTATTCTATTCAAGTAACTCCTTATCTCTATTGAATTTATTGTGGCTTGACAAAATCGCATCTTTTTTTTGGAGATGCGGTTAGTCAAGTACGGAAGAATGCGTGTGCAAGAGTTGCTAGGCGATTTGGTGCTGTTGAATTTATCTTACTTTGTCTCAAGAATTTTTAAATTGTCCTCTGGCTTCCTACTTAAATTTACTTGTATAAACAATTATTTGAAACAAAATTGTATTGTCTATATATGTTATCCATGTTTACAAGAAGACCTATCGGCCTTTGTATAACTACTACGGATATTATATGTTTGTTGTTACTGAGGATATTTCAATACCTGTACGGGATTTTTGTTGTTGTTGTAATAGTCCTTGTCTTGATTGGTCCGTTCTGGTTTCTTTGAGTGCATGGTTTGAATGACTTGACAAAATCGCATCTTTATTTGGAGATGCGGTTAGTCAAGTACGGAAGAACGCGTGTGCAATAGTTGCTAGGCGATTTGGTGCCGTTGAACGGACTGGTTCATTTCCCGTTAGTCTCAAGAAATGTTTAATTGTCCTCTGGCTTCCTACTTAAATTTTACTTGAATTTGTTGTGGAAGGAGAACAACTTCGGTGAGATGCTGTTACTTTAATTATTGAACAGAGGGAAGATATGCAATACATGTTCAGACGTCATGGCCTCTGTGCCTCAACTGCAATATACAGTAGAAATCTGATTATCCAAATCTCAATAAACTGAATTCTCAATTATCCAAATCAAATTTGGGTGAAATTTATTTACATAATTTTAGAGCGACAGCCTTAGCGGATGCGGTAGAGAGGTCCCGAGGCAGTGAGAACATGCTATTACTATGTAGTTTATTTGCAATACATAGTTGCTTACATATTACTGTACGTTTATCAATAAAATTCTGTTCAATTCAATGTATGATTGTATGTATGTACACTGTTTTGCTTCATCCAAATTTTTTATCTCCAAATTATTCGGATAATCAGGTTTCTTAATCTTTGAAAATTCCAGGTAAGCTGATATGATTGTATATACAGATGGGTCTGTAGAGAGACACATCAGAAGTGCCTGGGTCTTCCGGGTTCATAGGTGGGGGGGGGGGGGCCATCAGAGAGGAAAGTGATGCATTCACTCAGATGACAAGCAGCATGACAGTGGAGATTTTGGCAGTAACCAAAGCTTTGCAATGATTTTCTCGCAGACTGTCTGCGAGCATGCCTGCATACTCAGTGACTCGATGAGCATGATTGTGAAAGTTCAGGTGGAATACATTTGGGAACAGTGGCTGGATGCAGTGAAGAATTCCTGTATGCGTAAAGTGACTTTCATTTGTCGAACTTGTTGCTAAAACGGCTGTTGGTGGAGCGATGGATCGAATAGACATTTTGAACTCCCTATGGGAAAATGCACGAGCAAATGATTGTATAAGTGACGACTCTTGTACGATGACTAGACTAAAGGAATTTGGTTTGAAATGTGGTGTCGCTAGAAAGGAGCAGTTTCGTGGGCAAGAAAGAATGATGCTCAATCAACTGCGTACTGGGACAGTCAGTCAACGTATAATGGCAGATACACTCAAGGAGAGATCTGAGTACCTATGGACTTGTCCAGAGTGCAGTCACGATGATCCAACGACTAACTAACTAACTAATCAGATCTCTACTGTATAACCTATATATAACTATGTATAACTATATATAACTATGTATAACTATATATAACTATGTATAACTATATATAACTATGTATAACTATGTATAATACATGATACAGAATTGATATGAAATCATGGTCAATGGATGCCATTGTTTGTACTGCCTGGAGGGAAAAGATCAGGAATGGTGTAAAGACAAAGAAAAATGTACTAGCAAATTGTTTAAGTGCTGCACTTCTAATAAGATACACAGCGGAATATGATGGTACTAGTCAGCCTGTATTTCATTGTACATACCGTTAATGAATCTTTGTGACTCAGATTGATCTTATGAATCCCCTCCATCAACTTCATGGACCTTAGAGTATATTTCCTATAGCACAACACTAATACTATCATCTGGATAGATGGAAAGGAAACAGAAGCAGCATCATATACCAATACCGCCAAAGACAGATGTGTTGGGCCATTGGTGCAAATAAAACGACAACACATTTCAATTTTCTAGACTACATCCTGCTGTAAATCTAGTTGGACCATTGTTCTGCTACAAGAGGGATCCAGTGGGAGTTTGAGAACATTGTCCTGCTACAAGAGAGATCCAGTTGGAGTTTGAGAACATTGTCCTGCTACAAGAGAGATCCAGTGGGAATTTGAGAACATTGTCCTGTTACAAGAGAGATCCAGTGGGAGTTTGAGAACATTGTCCTGCTACAAGTGAGATCCAGTGGGAGTTTGCGGACATTGTCCTGCTACAAGTGAGATCCAGTGGGAGTTTGAGAACATTGTCCTGCTACAAGTGAGATCCAGTGGGAGTTTGAGAACATTGTCCTGCTACAAGAGAGATCCAGTGGGAATTTGATAACATTGTCCTGCTACAAGTGAGATCCAGTGGGAATTTGATAACATTGTCCTGCTACAAGACAAGAGAGATCCAGTGGGAGTTTGAGAACATTGTCCTGCTACAAGTGAGATCGAGTGGGAGTTTGAGAATGAACGCTGAAGAAGAAGAAGAAGAATATACCAATAACTATCAAAATGTGATCAAATAATCAATCTTACAGTTATATATGTATATATATATACATGTGTGTGTGCATGCATGTGCTTGTGTGTGTATGTATGGATATATGTGCATGCGCGTGGGTATGCATGTGTGTGTGCGCGTGTATGTATGTATGTATGTATGGACTTTTGTGTTTTACATGTATTGTAACAGATCAGACACCAGGCTACTGTTCGTTATTCTCCTGTAGTTTGATCTGCAATGATTGCACCATAACTCCCTACTCCCCCCTCCCTACCTACTCCCCCTGCATATTCACTCTACCAGCACTATTAAGGACTGGTTCAATTACTAGTTCAGTCATAGATATAATCTTGAGACAGTGTGTTTGTTGTGAACGATTGAGTGAGTGAAACTTGGTTGTTTGAGCGAAAAGCGAACAGTTCAGTTTTTGCACACAGGTTTTTAGTTAGTTCAGTTTTTAGTAATGGTGAGTTTGAGATATGGAGTTTTAGAGTTGGCAGAGTTTAGTTTTGTTCAGTTTAGATATAGGCAGTCAAGTTGTAGTCTGTGTGACTGGGACTGAAAGTATTTATTGTCAACAATTGGAGTTTAATACGCCGGAGTTTATTCATTGTTCAAGGTTTACACTGAATGAGTATTTATTATTGACAACTAGAGTTTATTCATTGTTCAAGGTTTACACTGAATGAATATTTATTGTCAATGATTGGAGTTTAATATGTTGGAGTTTATTTATGGTTCACCCGCCGAAGACGGATGTGTTGGGCCATTGGCGCAAATAAAACGGCAACACAACGCATTTCCATTCTCTGGACTACATCCAACTGGAAATCTTGTAGGATCATTGTCCTGTTACAAGAGAAATCCAGTGGGAATTTGAGAATGAATGCTGAAAAAGAAGATTTATGGTTCAAAGATTGAATGAATTTATTGTCAACAATTAGAGTTTAATAAGCTGGAGTTTATTCATTGTTCAAGGTTTACACTGAATGAGTATTTATTGTTGACAACTGGAGTTTATTCATTGTTCAAGGTTTACACTGAATGAGTATTTATTGTTGACAACTGGAGTTTATTCATTGTTCAAGGTTTACACTGAATGAGTATTTATTGTTGACAACTGGAGTTTATTTATGGTTCAAGGTTTACACTGAATGAATATTCATTGTCAGCATTAAGCACAAAAATATAAAAGCAATCCAGTAAATATTTTCTCAGGAATAAGGACTTTTCAAATGATCATGTCACAACATCAGAAGATTTGTGTGTGTGTGTGTGTGTGTGTCTTTCTTCAATATCAACAAAACATTGTTTCTGAGCAATGCTTCCCATAATGCAGGTTATGCCTCCATGCAGCCCGAGTTTCTGAACAATATTTCTCAGCCGAAGATGGATGTGTTGGGCCATTGGCACAAATAAAACGGAGGCACAACGCATTTCCATTCTCTGGACTAAATCCTGTTGGAAATATAGTAGGACAATTGTCCTGCTACAAGAGAGATCTGGTGGGAGTTTGAGAATGAACACTGAAGAAGAAGAAGAACAATATTTCCAGTAATGTAGATTATGCCTCCAAACAGCTCAAGTTTCTGAACAATATTTCCAGTAATGTAGATTATGCCTCCAAACAGCTCAAGTTTCTGAACAATATTTCCAGTAATGTAGATTATGCCTCCAAACAGCTCAAGTTTCTGAACAATATCTCCAGTAATGTAGATTATGCCTCCAAACAGCTTAAGTTTCTGAACAATATTTCCAGTAATGTAGATTATGCCTCCAAGCAGCTCAAGTTTCTGAACAATATTTCCAGTAATGTAGATTATGCCTCCAAACAGCTCAAGTTTCTGAACAATATTTCCAGTAATGTAGATTATGCCTCCAAACAGCTTAAGTTTCTGAACAATATTTCCAGTAATGTAGATTATGCCTCCAAGCAGCTTAAGTTTCTGAACAATATTTCCAGTAATGTAGATTATGCCTCCAAGCAGCTCAAGTTTCTGAACAATATTTCCAGTAATGTAGATTATGCCTCCAAGCAGCTCAAGTTTCTGCCATGATTTCCCAAATTTTGGGGTTTAGGAAGAAGTCATTATTTTAGGATTTACAGATGTCTTTCTACCTCTGCTTGGTCTACCTTGTGCTCGCTGATCTTCAACCAGTTCTCAGCATAGTACTTGTTTCGAAATACAGCAGTTTGACAGTTAAGTAAAATATGGATAATCAGACAAACTGCACAGGTAAGGGTAAAACGGTAAAGATAATATGAGTTATGGGCCAACATTATAACATACAGTTTCCCATAAGTGCTCATCTGCCTAGCCAGTGGTTGATTAGAAACTGTCTGACCAGCATTGCCTACCGCACGTGCTAAGTAGCAATGGCATCATTCCTCAAACTTCCCAGAGCATGAGAACTGACACTCTACTCCCTGGTGGCCAGGTTAACCTCGGGAGTAATTTTTACTCCCCACCGTCAATAACAGGTGGGTTTGAAACCTGGGTTGCTGTTCATTGGTTGAATGATATAGCTACCAATAAGTGTGTACATAAATATTTGTTTCTGATAGATATTGCTACAAGTAAAATTAACAAAAATATGTTTCCATCTTCAGATCTTTGTGATGTTGTTGAAAAACATTGTGATAAAGAGATTAACAAGGAAATAGAAAATGTTGAACCACAAATAATAGGTAAGCATAAGAAAAAGTAAAATAAGAGGTGAGAGATTGGAAGTGTTGGATTTATACCCTGCATGTACTTAGAATGAATGAACACAGACTGCCACTACTAGCATTGAAACGGGTGTCAGATGACATAAGAAGAAAAAGAAGACCAAGGGTGATTTTTACTAGAACAACTATCAAAGAGGGTATGCTACGGGTGTCAAAAATTTGCAAGAATTACACACAATAGCATCACATCACTCGAACCGGAGAGCTCGTGGTTTCTGCCTGGCACTGTAGGAACATAAATAGATAAGAGATTTTAAAATGTTCTCTGATATCAGATGTGTTGGACAATTGGCACAGATAAAACGGTGATAGAAAGCATATCCATTCTCGAGATTGCATTTTGCCTTAAATCAAGTAGAACTATTGTCCTGCGATTTAAGAATGAATGCAAAACAATAATGAGAAGGCTAGGATCAACAATTAACTGTCTAGAAAAGAAACATTTATTAGAACAATTTAAAAATGTGACTTATGCAGAATCCACTGCTTCCCCAAAAGTAAAAAAAATATGTTATTGTTTCCCCACAGGGGTTTCTGTAGATGTCATATTTTGAGACTCCCAAGATACAGCCATGACAAAACATCAGATGATGTCATGGGACTCGCAAGATAGAACCAAGAGAAAATACCAGATGATGTCATGGGACTCGCAAGATAAAGCCATGACAAAACATCAGATGATGTCATGGGACTCGCAAGATAAAGCCATGACAAAACATCAGATGATGTCATGGGACTCGCAAAATAAAGCCATCACAAAACATCAGATGATGTCATGGGACTTGCAAAATAAAGCCATCACAAAACATCAGATGATGTCATTGTATGATGAATTTATACAGTGCTATTTAATATGTAAATTATTCAATGAATTTTATGACTCAGGCACAGGATCACACACAAATGAAGGGTTAGCATCAGGGTTAACCATAATTATAACTATAACCTAATGCTTACTATAACCATAAAGCTAACCTTACGTTAACACTAACCATAACACTAGCTATAATGCTAACTGTAAGCCTCTCATTCCCAGCCTGCTGGGAGCCTGGCAGCTATTAATTCGTTCACTTATGCCGTAAGTAAACGGCCAACATAATGATTTTAATTGTTCTCTTTTCCTTATTTACATGTAAATAGATATACTAAATTTAGCCCTCATGTGACAAACTTCTTCTTTGGCGATCATCACTCAGTCAGGTTGGGACTGCGGATTCTATGATATAGATCATCACTCAGTCAGGTTGGGACTTCGGATTCTATGATATAGGCTGCTATCTGTTTTAGAGTGTCCACTGTGCCATACAGTTTTTCTTCGACACTGATTGGGTTGGGCCATGTCTTGTTTCTCAGGTCTGCATACTGGGGACATATTTGACAAACAGTAGTAGCGGCTCAAATGGCAGTCTTCCAAATGTTTGTAACAGGTGTAGTTTTTTTAGCGGCTGAATTATTTATTATGCCTTTCAATTTTCATTCGGACTTGGTTGGAATGGGACCTACTTATGATTTACATGAGGTAGGTTGGTAGAATTAAGAATGAAGGAAGATAGAATTAAGATTGAAGGAAGATAGAATTAAGATTGAAGGAAGATAGAATTAAGAATGAAGGAAGATAGAATTAAGATTGAAATAAGATAGAATTCCATGACAAGCCTTCATGAGGACACCAGACGGAAAAAGACAACAGGGAAGACCAAAAACAACGCTCAGAAGAACATTTATGAATGAATTAAAATCAACATTCATAAATGCACAAGACCTGCAATCCTTGGCAACTGACCGACAGACATGGCGAACTATGAACACCGTCCTATGTGCCAAACTTGGCAAAAGAGGAACTGACTGAGGTTGATAGGAAATTTTGAGAAATAAGAATGAATCAGACATTGATGAGAAATTAGTTCAGGATGTGGGAGTTGAAAGTAGTGTCAAATGTTTGTGATACATTGTTTGTGCTACAGTGTTTGTGACACAATGTTTGTGATACATTGTCTGTGCTACAGTGTTTGTGACACAATGTTTGTGATACATTGTCTGTGCTACAGTTTTTGTGACACAATGTGTGTGATACATTGTCTGTGCTACAGTGTTTGTGACACAATGTTTGTGATACATTGTCTGTGCTACAGTGTTTGTGACACAATGTTTGTGATACATTGTCTGTGCTACAGTTTTTGTGACACAATGTTTGTGATACATTGTCCGTGCTACAGTGTTTGTGACACAGTGTTTGTGACACAATGTATGTGATACATTGTCTGTACTACAGTGTTTGTGACACAATATTTGTGATACAATGTTTGTGATATATTGTTTAAAAGTATTGTTTATACTTGAGTGGTACAGAGAATGGCAGTATCTGTTATCAATAGATGTTTTCTACCATGCATGTTGCAGGAAGAAACTAAGGAGGTTTTGGGGTGGAATTGGCTGTCCCATCCTATGGGGGGTCAAGATGACCCAGAAGCTATGTTGAAGTCAGATGTGTAAGGCCAAAAGATGCAGTTATGAAAAGGTGCAATCAAGCTGTAAACCATGACACAATTAATTCTGTTCTCTGCCAAGCTGTAAACCCTGACACAATGTATTGTTCTCTGCCAAGCTGTAAACCATGACACAATGAATTCTGATCTCTGCCAAGCTGTAAACCCTGGCACACTGAATTCTGTTCTCTGTTAAGCTGTAAACCCTGACACAATGCATTCTTTTCTCTGCCAAGCTGTAAACCCTGACACAATGCATTCTGTTCTCTGCCAAGCTGTAAAACCTGGCACAATGCATTCTGTTCTCTGCCAAGCTGTAAAACCCTGACACAATGCATTCTGTTCTCTGCCATGCTGTAAACCCCGACACAATGCATTCTTTTCTCTGCCAAGCTGTAAACCCTGACACAATGCATTCTAGTCTCTGGATTACCTCCTGCTAGTCTGTAGGAGTTTGAGTATGAACAGAGAATAATAATAATAATAAATTGTTACAAATATGCAACATTCTCTGACCTACAGATGTGCCACAAATCGGAAACCCCCGAGAAAGTATTAAGAAAGAAATCACAGAATTCCTGGCCGGAGAAACTGCCAAAATCAAATTGGAAATTAGCCAACATATCCAGCAAGCGGCTGACAACCTTAACACCAAGTTTAGTAAGCTCATGTCAGAAGTATTGGTACAGAATCGGGACACTGGTATAAAGGTATAAGATTAGAAAGTATGCCTGTAAAAATCCAGTCATGAGTTAGCAGTAATCATCACCAACATCATCATTATCATCATCATTACACACTGGACAAGTCCACAGATGCTTTGATCCCTGTCACAATGAATCCATCAGAGTGTATCATAAGAGTGTATCATAAGAGTGTATCATCTCACAGTTTCAGTTCAGTGTTGACTTATTGGCTTATTTCGTTGTGCTTCATATACCTACAGATCAGATAAGGTGGGGTTGTCACGGTTAATTTCAACCCCCCCCCCCTTCTCCCGAAGAATATCAGAACACTACATTTAGTACTGAGAAGCATGCTTAAAAACACTGGTAAAATTTCTTAACACACACCACCACCCCCCCCCCCCTATCCCCGATATTTAAAAATAGAATCACATGAAAGAATTTTCATGAAAATGATGACACTGCCCATAAAAATGAGGAAACTGTCTATAAATATGAGAAAACTTCCAGTAAAAATGAGGAAAGTGTCTATAAAAATGAGGAAACTGTCAATAAATATGAGAAAACTGCCCATAAAAATGAGAAAACTGTCTATAAATATGAGAAAACTGCCCATAAAAATGAGAAAACTGTCTATAAATATGAGAAAACTGCCCATAAAAATGAGAAAACTGTCTATAAATATGAGAAAACTGCCCATAAAAATGAGAACAGTGCCTATAAAAATGAGGAAACTGTCTATAAATATGAGAAAACTGCCCATAAAAATGAGGACTGCCCATAAAAATGAGGAAACTGCCCGTACAAATGAAGAAACCAGCCATGAAACTACTTTATTTTCATGTAAAGCTCCCTCCACTTGCCAAAGACATATTTAGGCCCTGCATATACCTGCATATACCTGCATAGGGGCCTATACCTATTAGTGAACAGCAAAATCTATTTCGGAACAAAAGTAGAACCAAGATTATGACAAATGACCAAACCTCTAAGATGTTCTCAGTGTTGACCAATAACAGAGAACTAGAGCGAGTTACTAGTTTCAAATACTTTGATTCTCTTATAAGCAGCAACAGGGATTGTTATGAAGAAGTCAGATGGAGGTTGGCCATTGCCTCAAGTAAACTTAGTAAACTGATAAAAATGAAAACAGATAGCTAGGCTGTAACAAATTAAAAAAAATATTAAAATTTTGATGGAGCCTGCATATTCCCAGTTGCAATCTATGAATGTAAATGTTGGACAATCACCAATAATATGAGAAAACTCAAAACAAAATGTTACATAAGAATTCTTAGAATACTATAGATTAAAACAATAACAAACAGGGAAATTCTGAGATAACTGAAAGTAAAAGAGAACTGGATAAACAACAATGTTCTCTCTAGAAAATTACAATATTTTGGGAATATCAACCATGACGGCCTAGAAAGAACCATAATGGAGGGAATGTGGTACAAAAAGAGGTAGGCCACACAGAATATGGACACAAGATATCAAAGACTACCTGAAAATAACACTCACAGTAGCAGGAAGTTTGGCTCAAAATCTACAGAAGTTTCAAAAGGCTATGATGACTGCTACAGCCGATCATGTTCACTATATGCTGCCAGAGAATAATGATTTATTATGTTTCTCTTTCCGGTTTGTTCAAATCTTTACTTAATCTTTTATGGTCTTCCATAATTCTCATCTGTTCAATAGTTGAGGAAGTTTCAAACATAATCCTCATCTTTTCCATAGCTAATGGAGTTTCCAACATTTTCCAAACTAAGAGAGTCACCCAGAAAAGATGGAATGTACTGATCAGTTGTTTTCTGCTCCAAAAGTCTAATCGCTACACTGAGCTTTGGAAGGTGATGTTCCTCCTATGAGGCAAAGATAAGCATGGAAAGATCCATTATGTTTGATGATTGCGATTCAGCTGGTTGTTAAAATTCTAATCTAGGCTCCAAAAAAACAGGCGGAACTAAGCAAGAATGAAGACGATAATGTTGAGATGTGTCTTTACTTTTTGACTTTGCCTATTTTGGATAATTAATGCCAATAGAACAATAAATTTGACTTGAAATAACTTTTTGTTTGTATATAATGCTTTGTCTAATAACATGTTTCAACCACTTAACAAACATCTTGAAATAGAAAAACATTAAGTAAATATACCAAATTACCACTGTTTATATACAGTCATGTGACGTATTCCTTCCAGAACGTTGTCTTCTCAATGAACTCTCTGAAGCTCTCTCTGTCTTGGGCGATGTGGCTTGCATTTTCTAGCGATGTATTCATGTTATCTTTAATGTCGTCAGTCCATCGTCTTCTTAGTCTGCCTTTTCTCCTCTTCCCATGTACTCTTCCCTCCATTATTTGTCTCTCTAAACAGTTGTGTCTCTTTATATGACCAAACAGGCGTAGTTGTCTTTTTGTTATTGTGTTTAGTAACCAACACTCTGGAATATTCAATGTGTTTATAATATCTGAGTTTCTGATTTTATCTTTCCATGATATTCTAAATATCTTCCTGTAGCATTTCAGCTCGAAGGCATTGATCTTCTTTGCCGCTGTTTTACTTAGAGTCCATGTTTCACATCCGTATGTTGCAACCGGAAAAATAAAAGTTCGTGACATTACCACTTTCGTTTCTATTTTGTTGTTTTTCCATATGTTTTTCAGCCGTGTTATGTTGCAATATGCCATTGCCAATCTCTTCCTTATTTCTGCCATGCAGTCTCCTGCACCGTTGATGTTTGCTCCTAAGTATTCAAATTTATCCACACATTCTATCTCTGTATTGTCTATTCTGATTTTTGGTTGTTGTGTTGTTATATCTGTTGACATGATTTTTGTTTTCTGCGTGTTTAAATACAAATTTTGTGCTTCGCTATATTTCTTTGTGTTCTTAATTAGTTGTTCCAATCTCTTTATATCATTTGAAAGAAGCACTGTGTCGTCTGCGTAGCGTAGTTCCGGGATTAGGAATCCACCAATGTTTAAAGCGTGGTAGTCAGCGTATATACAGTAAATATACTAAACTACAACTGTTTATGTACAGTAAATATACCCCGTGTTCACACTGTCACTTACCGGTAGGCAATCTGCTGTATGACAGCTCTGTAGTGGACTGTGTTACCTCCTAATGTCAGTTGGATAATCATGTCATGCAAACATGTATACCACAGTGGTAGGCAGTATGATAGATCTACCAACGTGCATGGTTTGGACATGTATGTCTATGTGGCTCCTTGTTAAAAACAAAACTGCAGTGAACCGTCAAAGGTGAAAGAAGAGGAGAACAAATAAAAGCATCTTTCATTACTGCAAGTTTTCCTGTGAAGGAGTGCAGGGAGGTTTTCTATGGGCTGTTTATGGCAATAAAAGCATCAACAGACAAAATCAAGGAATGGACAAGATTTTTTCCTCACTCATCCGTTTCCTCACTCATCCGTTTCCAAGATGAAAAACAAGATAAAACACATTATGTTCTCTGCAGGTGCTTGGACTTCTAGATCTGGATGTAAATAATAGCGCTACTTTATTCTTTCAAAGCTTGTGGTGTACACTAAGTCAGAACAGACTTGGTATGGCAGAAGTCAGATGAGAATAAGGGTGCGGCTCATTATAAGGCACAAATTGGTCAGAGGAACTTGGGGAATTACAATGAAAACAGTCACAGACATATGCAATAAGCAAGTTGTGGAAAGCAATAATGCAATTACTCTTGAAGATATTACAGCCGCACTGAAAGATCAAGAAACTCAGCGCCAGGACTTGATGGCATTAGGTACGACAATCTCAGAGGCAGGTCAGACAAGGACCTTAAGGAGCTGGCAATGCTGTTTAACAAGAGCCTAGCGACTGGGACAGTAGAAGAAGACTGGTTGCATAGTTATTTAATCCCACTACCCAAGCCTGGCAAGAGCCATGCGATGATACAGGGTTTCAGACTCATAACCATGCAGAATACGATCGGCAAGTTGTTAGAAAAGATTGTTGCATGGAAATTGTCCCTGCATCTAGAGAGGAATAACAGCCTGCCCTCAACTTTGGGAGGTTATCGTCCAGGTAAGCAGAGTTGGCACAACTTCGCAGTATTCGCGCAAGACGTGTTCAAAAGTTTTGATGAACGAATGGAGACATGCGCGGCTGCAATAGACCTGGAAGATGCTTATAACAGAGTTCCCTTGGATTTCTTGATGACCATAATGCTGCAACTCCAAGTTAGTCCTTTTATTATCAGGTGGATTATCTCTGCACTTTTTCAGTGACAGGTTGTTCTTAAGTGTGGGAGTTGGTCTTCAGCACTGACAGACATAAACCCGGGACTACCACAAGGATCACCTCTGTCTCCAGTATTATTTAATGCGTATACAGTTCAAATTACAAGCTGTCAGATTGCAGGACTGGGGAGAACTATGTCCTATACTAATGACATCTTGGTATATAGGCAGGGCAGAGATAGAAAAACGATCGCCATGAATTTGCAGAGGGAGTTTGATTGTATAAGGGATTGGTGCAGTAATTCTGGAGCTTTTGTTGATCCATCAAAAGCATCGATAACAAGGTTTTCCCTAAATAATCACATAGTCACGCCATCCACGCCATCGGTTACTTTGAGGGGGAATGTCCTCGAGAGAAACGGCACAATGAAGTCGGACTGTTGGACTGAAGTCTGAGTTTTAAAGATAATGTTGACCACATCATTGTAAAGGCTTATAAAGGTCTTGCGGCGATGAAAATTATGGCAGCTGCTCAATGTGAACAGAGGCTGCAATTTCTGCTGTATCAGGGATTGGTGGCGGTGGTGGTTGAGTATGCACTGGCGATTCTAACACTGAGTCAGACTCAAACATCTTATTGCAGAGTCCAGTAGATGGGTCGCTCAATTGATACGATACATCTTATTGCAGAGTCCAGTAGATGGGTCGCTCAATTGATACGATACATCTTATTGCAGAGTCCAGTAGATGGGTCGCTCAATTGATATGATACACCTTATTGCAGAGTCCAGTAGATGGGTCGCTCAATTGAGGACTTGTGATTCTGCCTGAAAGGGTATGGGCTGTCAAGGACTACCTGTTCGCAGATAAAGGGATTATTTCATCATCATCGCATGGTCTGACATATACATAACACACATACTCTTGTGCAAACATCTTGAATGTTCTTGTAAACAAGATGCCCCCAAGATCAAACACACAACTTCTTGAAGACAAGACAAATAGTTTTATCACTATGACATTCTGTGTAATTTTGTGTAATATTTTCTTAGTCAATTGAGATGAGAAAGAGTTCTTTGAAGTTATATAGAACCACTCCACACATAAACCCATAATCTGTCTGGGTCCTTGGTGTACTACATTGGACGGATCACCACAGTCTTCCAGCGATTTATACCGTCAGTGACACATATGGGCATGGAAAAATCGTGACCTGTCATCTTTAATATTGTCTGGCAATAATATTTTTTAACCTTCTCTGCTTCTATACCATGGCCCATATAGACCTGCAAAGACACACAAGCCACACAAAAACTTGTATGCAAAAAAAAGGAATGAGTTTATTTCTATTACCGTTGTACAACAAAAACAATAACAATTTCATGGTTCTAACAATGACAATACCTCATGAAACACAAAGTCAACAAGATATTTTATATTTATTCCTTCTTATGTAAGTGCTCAAAAAAGGGCTCAATAGGATTAGATAATTGACTTATTTGTACTCTGGTTTACGCATTTGCTGAACAGAGCAACATGCAGCGTGTCGATTGTATCACTAGTAACAGAGAACTTAATAGCTTCAAGTCAAAATCTCCAGAAGTCTCTGAAAGAATGCTCTTGTAAACAAGATGTCATGAGAACAAACACACAACAAAAAGTTTAATCACTACATCACGTAGATCACTGTTGCAAATACAATTCTGTGTAGTATATCTTAGCCAACTGAGATGAGAAAGAAAGTGTTTCATGTTTGCTTAACGGAAAAAAAAAGATTAGTTGCTCAAAACTATCAAAGATAGCACGTTAACATATTTTGAACATATAGTTTAGAAAGATTAATCATGGAGAGAAGAGTTCAGGGACATAGAACAAGAGGGAAATAGAACAAGAGGGAAATAGAACAAGAGGGAAATAGAACAAGAAGGAAATAGAACAAGAAGGAAATAGAACAAGAAGGAAATAGAACAAGAGGGAAATAGAACAAGAGGGAAATAGAACAAGAGGGAAATAGAACAAGAGGGAAATAGAACAAGAGGGAAATAGAACAAGAGGGAAATAGAACATGAGGGAAATAGAACAAGAGGGAAATAGAACAAGAGGGAAATAGAACAAGAGGGAAATAGAACAAGAGGGAAATAGAACAAGAGGGAAATAGAACAAGAGGGAAATAGAACAAGAGGGAAATAGAACAAGAGGGAAATAGAACAAGAGGGAAATAGAACAAGAGGGAAATAGAACAAGAGGGAAATAGAACAAGAGGGAAATAGAACAAGAGGGAAATAGAACATGAGGGAAATAGAACAAGAGGGAAATAGAACAAGAGGGAAATAGAACAAGAGGGAAATAGAACAAGAGGGAAATAGAACAAGAGGGAAATAGAACAAGAGGGAAATAGACAAGAGGGAAATAGAACAAGAGGGAAATAGAACAAGAGGGAAATAGAACAAGAGGGAAATAGAACAAGAAGGAAATAGAACAAGAGGGAAACCAAGACTACGAAGTACACATAACATTGAAGACATTCTAAACATGACACTAGAAGAAGCTGGCCAGCTTGCACAGAACTGAACGGCTTACAGAGTGGCAGTGAGGATATCGTTCTACAAAGGACAAGTCACTTAGATATATTAAAGAAGTTATATTACCGCATATATCCCCGATAAGGAGTGGTGGAATTTTTTGATAAGCTAAACAAATTAATGTTGCTTTGTCTTCTTCTTCTGTGTTCGTTCTCAAACTCCTGCAGATTAGCAGAATGTAGTCCAGAGAAAAGAATGTGAAATGTTGCTCTTTCATAACAATTTGTTACAAAAACTCTATTCACTTCTTAAATTAGTAACAATTATGGAAAAGTCAAAGTACAATGGATTCCAGACTATTGTGATATACACATAAAGCAATGAGGCCAGCAAGAACGAAGTTGAAGACAGTGGCACGCGATAACGTAAAGATATTCGAACAGCAAAGCTTCAATGAAAAATGGCTGGAGGATCTTCCAGAGAATGACTCAATATGATCAAAATTAATTAGATTTGTGTAGTTATACACAAACTAAATTTTTTTTAAAAATAACCGTATGAAACAACATTCAAAAATTTGTACGCAAGGCTCGTAACATTTCAATTTCTATAAAGTTAAATAAATATATTAATATACACATAAAAAACATGACATTAGCCTTTCAGTTTCTCCTGGCAACCAGAACATGCTCTGTCACTAACCACTGAGCAAGTTCTCCTGAGTTGCCGTGGCTGCCATGTTCAGTTTCTCCTCGCAACCAGAATTTGTTCTACCACTAACTATTGTGCAAGTGAGTTGCCGTGTTCAGTTACTCCTGGCAACCAGTACTTGTTCTGCCACTAACCACTGAGCAAGTTCTCCTGAGTTACCTTCTTCAGTTAAACCAATTCACTACTGTCAATCGCAGAATGAGGCACCAAATGTTTTTTATGACCAATGACATACCTAAGGATGATGTGGCCAACATCAAGATTGCTACCATTACATTTCCAGAAGATTTGGTAGAGTGGTAGTGAGGGCAAAGTTCATGCCACATAGAAAAAACATAGACACAAAATATGAGTTGACACACAAGTGTTTGATCACAGTGACATCCTGTAAACTTCTTTGACTTCTCCATTTTCTCTTCCCGTGTGGTACAATTGTTAACATAAGAAATGTGCAAGACAATGGAAGATTCACAATTTATTGCACAAACATTATCACAGTATCAAAAAAGAGTTAGAAATATCAAAACTAAATTACAATGTCTGCGGTTCTCTAATCCAAGGGCAGTGGAACACAATATGAGAACCTCTGATACAATGTAACTCCTTGTTACAATGGAATGAAGAGAAACACATTGTATACATATAATAAAATAACAAAAGAAACTATAAATGATTGATGGATTACTTGATCATTGATCTGAAAAATATTCACAAAATTATGAGGATCGGTGTATGTTCCTAAAATAACACAAAACTGAAAATGTCTCTACTTGGGACTCCATAGTTTTAAGTACTGTGTCATGCTTAATGGTGTTGATATCTAGAAAAAACATGAGTACTCTTGTCTTAATGTGCGTACTCTTGTCTTAATGTGTGTACATCATTATTTTGGTCGTCAGCTCGGCTACAAATTCTAAACACATTTACTACTTCGAATCACATCTCATCATTGTTTATAACGATAAAATATTTTAATGATTAAATCCTGAGTTTAGGGCGATATTTCTGGATCTAAATTTTGCATTAAGTTGGTATTTTCAACAATCATCTGTATTAGCCGTAAGTATCAATTACCGCCCGTGTGTTGTCGGGGCCCGTGTGTTGTCTGGGCCCGAAAGGGGAGCAAAGAATAGCAACACTGTTTACCTTCCATACATGTCGTACGAGGCGACTAAGGAGGTTATCGGATGGAGTTGGCTGTCCCATCCCATATAGGATCAGTGACCCAAAGCCATGCTGAAGCCGGATGTGTCAAGGCCGAAAGGCACAGATATCACAGCAATGCTGTAAACCATGACACAACGCATTCCGTTCTCCGGACTACATCCTGCTGATATGCAGGAGTTTGAGTAAAAATGCAGAAGAATGCAGAAGAAGTATGAATTACTATATAATGTATGCTGTTGTTTTTGTCGATATCAAAATGCTGATGAGTAATTCTACTCCTGTCAACACAATGCTTGCTTAAAAAAAATTGCAGATCTTCTGAAGTTGACTCAGTGATCCATGCAGTAAGTTAGTGACTGTTACGGGTGTCTACAAGTTTTTTCCTGGCAGTTTAAATGTAAGGGCAGTCAATAAGGAGTATTCCACTATTCTGTTGAGATTAGAGTAGTGTCTACAAATTGATATTTGCTGGGGTTTGATACGGTTTAAATGAGTACTGACTCTTTCATGTCCTGTTCAAAACTGAAAGATAAGGGGTTGGTTTCTCATACATTTATATAATGTTCTATTTCTGCAGAACCTGGGGGCAAATACATCATTTTTGGAGTTATGTTTGGTTTAAACACAGAATGAGTCCACTTGAAGTTACTGATGATAAAATGAAACATTTAGCAGAAAAATATCAGTAAAATTTTCACACCTCAATAAGCTTAATATGAGAAATATTTGTACAATCTTGTCATTGTGTTCATATATTTGTATGTGTATGACATCAAACATGTTCATAAATGTATTCAAATATTGAAATTAATTATTTTACTTTATAGCAAGTGTCCTCATTGTTATAGTGTAAGAATCAAACAAATTTCATCCTTTCTTGACTAAAAAAATATGGTCACCCTAGATTAAAATGATTGTGATCGTTCTTTATTTTTTATTAAATGCGTTGAAATTATTACGTTGAAATTATTACGTTGATTAATTGTATTTTTGGCACCATTTTTTACAAATTAAATGCATTCCTTTATATTAAAAAAACAATGCATTTCTTAAATAATTTGCATTCTACACAAAAACACAATCACTATGGACAAATTTTGCTTCATCTGCGATTTACCCCTCATCAAGGCCAACTCCTTGAAGTAGTCCATGCAACAGAGGCTGGAAACTAAGATTGGTCGGGCCATCCTTGACACAGTCCTGCCCAACAATCACTGGTTGGAAACTGCCGAAGATGGGTGTGCCGGCCATTGGAGCAAATAAAACTGCGACACCACACATTTCCATTCTCTATATTACATCCTGCTGGAAATTTAGTAGGACCCATGGTCCGGCTACAAAGGAAATCCAGCGGAAGTTTGAGAATGAACGCTGAAGAAGAAGAACTAGTTGGAGATAGCAGGCAGAGAGGTGCTCGAGCAACCATGGTATTATGCAACACAACTAGACAACATATCATTACAACAAAAACCCTCAACAAATCTGTGATTTACCAAACAACTTACTCTCTGGAAACCTGTGTACACATGGTTTAAAGTTGTATGTTATTTCAGGAATACATAACTAGAAGATCTAATACATCATTAACAAATAGTAAAGTCCAAGAATAAGATTTGTTGTAGAAAAACAGATACATCCTATACCTTACAATATCTAAATCACGATTAAATAGATAAGTCTCTGTTGGGGATGATGTTGACAAAACAACTAAAGGCTATATTTAACTTTTATGTTAGAAAAATTGGCAGCATTTCCTACTCATGACATAGCCATCAACCCGGCATTTTTTTGTTGTAGTGATTTTTTAGGCAATATAAATATGTTCAGTAGCTTGTCATTGCTTTCTGAATGGTCCGGATGCACAATTGCCTGTGGCAAGATTCAAACCCAGTGCAGTGACCGCCACAGATGGGCTCTGTATCACACCGCCACATAGCCTGACAAATTTTATGTATTAAGAAATATATATATTTATCTGCGTGTAAAAAAATATATAAAGTTACAAGGCTACGAAGAATTAGACACCTCAGAGGTTTTAAGATCTGGACATCACGTGTGTGTTGCCTGGGCCCAAAACGGGACAAAAAAGGAATTGACACTGTGTTCTGCCATCAACGTCACATGAAGCGACCAAGAAGGTATTGAGGACAAAGTGATTCAGAAGTCAATCTGAAGTCAGATAACAATTATAAAGTCTCTATCACCAAGTTAGAGTGGGTAACTGACAGCATGCTTCCTACTCTAGCCTGAATAAGCATATGAGAATTAAAGAGAGTAGCCAAATTTGACAGCAAATCATTGTCATTATCAATCCCAACGCATGTGTGTTGCTGGGGCCCGAAAGGGGAGCAAAGAATAGCAACACTGTTTACCTTCCAGGTATGTCATAAAAGGCGACTAAGGAGGTTATGGGATGGAGTTGGCTGTCCCATTCCATATATGGTCAGTGACCGAAAGCCATGTTGAAGTCGGATTTGTCAGGCCAAAAGGCGCAGATATCGCAGCAATGTTTTAAACCATGACACAACGCATTCCGTTCTCCGGACTACATCCTGCTAATCTGCAGGAGTTTGAGAATGAACGCAGAAGAAGAAGATAAATCCCATAATCCTTCAGGGATTTAGGGGTTCCCCCTTTTTTTAAATCACGAAAACACTGTATTTAAAATTGATGTCAGACCACAACGTGCAGATTCCGCAGATCTTTTGAAAGAAGAAGCAGCATCGGAAAGCCCTATTTATGCTAGAAATGTTTTATCAACAATTTATGAAATTTGTTAATGCATGATGATAGTTAGGACACTGGGTAATAAAAACATAATGAAGTTATAAACTTTCATCTCATTGATGAAACCATATATCTTTATCACAGAAATATGGATAAGTAGTATTGGTCATTCTGAAGCTAGATTAGAACAAATTTGTAACAGGCAAGCTACGGGAACCATCAGCCTTACAAGATGAGCTGCTAGAGATTAAGCGTTTATATTCCTGTGCTGCCACTTCCATAAACTAATTGATAATTCAGTACATTACAAGTAGATCTCACCACATGTTTAATTATTTCCCTTGTCTATGTTCGTAAATTTCAAGTTCATTTAATAATTGAAATATTTATTTATTTAAGTATGGGGTTAGAGTTAGTTGGTTGGTTGGTTGCTGATCCAGCGGTCCATGGGCTCATGCCCTTTGACCCAATGCCATTAAATGGCATTATATTGCTGGGAAGTCTGTGGATTTTCGGCCCACCCCGGGACAGAACCAGATAATAACTATCACACCTCCAGGAAGGTAATTTTCAACCTATGCACTGCTCCTAGTCACTGTAACCAAGATAGGGTTCACTGTGCTCATTCCCCGCCACCAATTGACTACTGGTTATGCCAAACTTCTCTATTGCTCCAGTCATGCAACCAAATGTTCAAGTCAAAAGGATTGTCACGTCTTGAGTCACTGTGCCTCTATGATGGGTTTCAGCCATAGGAAAAAACAGTGCTGTCGGTTTCCTCCTCCCCAGTGCTGCACAGTACATCTCAGGCTCCCTCCCAACCACAGAGGGTGCATACATATATTCAAGTAAACATGAAACACATTTAGAGTTAGTTAGTAAAACACAACTATCCAAACCTAAACCCTAAAATAAATTAATATTTAAATTATTAAATGATAAACACAAAGTTTAAAATCATTGACAAGGGAAATAACTTGAATGTGTGGTGGTGTCTACTTGTACTGTACCAATAATTCTTGGTACAATTGACCAACAAAAATATATTTCACAATAATATTGGATTAGGTGCACATTTGTTGGCAGGGAATGAATAGGGAGTTCAGAATCGTAACTCTGTGACCTACAATAAATATCATTAAGAGACTGCTAAGTAAGATTGGGCGTGGCGGTGGGTGTTGGCAAGCCCTTCTAAAACAAATTAAAGTGATGAAAACAATGCCACACCGATGTCAGATGTATTGGGTTAAACACGCATGCAGATATCATAACCAATCTGCAGTACATCACACTGCAACACATTCCATTCTCTGGACTATACTTTCACAGAAGTTTGAAAAAAATGTAGAAGAATATGATGTTTCAGCAAAAAGTTATTCTAATATGGAATCTGATTTTGATAATACTGAAGAATGTCGTAAGTCTTTCCCCGCCAGTTAAGGCAACTGTCCCGAACAATCTTGAGCATGAAGTTGGCTGCCTCTCTCTCGCTAGCTTGAGGAGCAAAACGGGCGCGAAGTAACTTGATTGTCTGACCCCTGAAGCATGGAAGTCTCGTGTCAAGCATCAAGGACACTAGAGAGATGATAGCATCTTGGAAGGGTCTGGAAGAAAAAAATATATTTGACAAGCATTAGCTTAACACTTTTCTGACAAGCGATCTAAATTAACTAATCTCTCATTACTTAGGGTGTAAGCACATTTTTTAGACATTGACATCGCACTCTTAAAAAACCCATTTAAAATTGAACTCGCGTGAAAGACCTTGAAAATTTCTATGTGTCATAATGAATGTTTGAACTTTCTGAATGAATTTGAAAGCCCCAGAGTTATTTCAAGTGCAAAATCCTACTTATAATGCTAGGTCTAGATAGAAATTACTTTCTATATATCATACCATCTCACCAAAATCAGATTTATTCATGATTAATACTTCATGAATAATGTCTATAGACTTTTGATCACAGGTGCTGCCATTTTGCAACAACATAATTTCCTTGGCGAGCTATATTTAGTAACAGTATCACTATGGTTGCTGTATTTCTAAAATATTAAAACAGTTTCAATGATCATCAATTCCGCACACACGAGGGCCATCTCCAGAAAACTCTTCTACCCCTGACGCTGAAAGGCAACAAAGGGTTTAATGAATAGATAGACCATCAGTCTTCCTCTATATGGTATTATGTCTAGGGCAATTAGTTGATCAATCGGACATGAGTAATTTAGCAGGTTGAAGTCTGTGTTCCGCCGAAGACGGATGTGTTGGGCCATGGGCGCAAATAAAACGGCAACACAACGCATTTCCATTCTCTGGACTACATTCAACTGGAAATCTTGTAGGACCATTGTCCTACTACAAGAGAAATCCAGTGGGAGTTTGAGAATGAACGCTGAAGAAGAAGAAGAAGTCTGTGTGTTGTATTTTTGTGGTCTTTAGCTGAAGGACCCGATGCTCTGTCACTTTCACGTATAGTTGACTTTGATATGAGCTGATATCATTTTTGACTAATGTATGTAGGTCTATACCATCTTTTCTTGTCTATTCAATCAGTTTTTTAAAAACCATGATAATATCAATATAACTGAAGTTTGATGACTCTTGAAATTGATCAATAAAGTGTTAAGTATATATCTATCTGTTGTCTTTCAGTTCCCTGTGGAACATAGGGCTGCATCTTTTACTTTGAGTTATGTTGTCTCTATTGCCTCTATGTTTGCTCATCTCTGTTGCCTCTATGTTTGCACATCTCTGTTGCCTCTATGTTTGCACATCTCTGTTGCCTCTATGTTTGCACATCTCTGTTGCCTCTAAGTTTGCACATCTCTGTTGCCTCTATGTTTGCTCATCTCTGTTGCCTCTAAGTTTGCACATCTCTGTTGCCTCTATGTTTGCTCATCTCTGTTGCCTCTAAGTTTGCACATCTCTGTTGCCTCTATGTTTGCACATCTCTGTTGCCTCTATGTTTGCACATCTCTGTTGCCTCTAAGTTTGCACATCTCTGTTGCCTCTATGTTTGCACATCTCTGTTGCCTCTATGTTTGCACATCTCTGTTGCCTCTATGTTTGCACATCTCTGTTGCCTCTAAGTTTGCACATCTCTGTTGCCTCTATGTTTGCACATCTCTGTTGCCTCTAAGTTTGCACATCTCTGGGTATCATCTGTATATCATAGATTATTGATATTGTGTCCTCCTATTTTAATGCCTAGCATATTCTTAGTTGATCTCAAGATATTTTCGCTGTAAAGAGAAAATAAATCTGGTGACAATACACATCCCTGGCGTACACCTTGTTCTAAGTAGATAAGTCATTTCTGTTGTAACAAATTTTATTTTGGCTTTTGCTATTAGTGTCCATGTTTGACATTGGTAGCATAGTGACGGTATAATGATTGTTTTATATAGTGCAGTTTTGGTGTTCATGTTCACATGCTTTTTTTTGAAAATAGTAGACATCTGCACCAAGATCTGGTATGCTATATTACATCTATGTTGGATTTTTTGGGTGTTTTTCCTATTTGATGCTAGAAAGAATTGAGCACAGCTGGGATATGTTCCCGAGAACAGTGTAGCAGCTAAAGAGTTAAAATTATTCTTAGATTTCTGCTAAAGGGTTCTCTGCTAAAAGGGTTAAATGATTCTTAGATTTCTGCGAAAGGATAATTCAAAGAACATGAGTCTGCATTCCAATGATTTTCTGATCCTAGAAATAAAATAACCTACAGACCTGACAGACAGATATCTTTGCACACATAACTCCATAATCTACAGACCTGACAGCCAAATATTCCTGCACACATAACTCCATAATCTACAGACCTGACAGCCAAATATCCCTGCACACATAACTCCATAATCTACAGACCTGACAGCCAAATATCCCTGCACACATAGCTCCATAATCTACAGACCTGACAGTCAAATATCCCTGCACACATAGCTCCATAATCTACAGACCTGACAGTCAAATATCCCTGCACACATAGCTCCATAATCTACAGACCTGACAGCCAAATATCCCTGCACACATAGCTCCATAAACCACTGGAAAGGTGGAGCTTCCATAGCCCCTCCCATGACTCGAAACATTTCCTCTGTGAGTTTAATGTCTGGTTCCCAACCAAGGTTCCCACCAGGTGAGCTCTCAAACATAAAACCAAAGTCTGAAGATAAACAGTTTTAAAAAAATATATCTAAAACAATTTTCAAATTCTGCACACAAAAATTAATAGTCAAATGGTAAAATCAGGTACAATTACAGCAACCTGCCTTGGGGATGAAGACAACTCTTCATGTACTAATCTGCAGCAACTATTAAATAGAGTGGCCAGTTCCCTTCCTTGCTGTTTTTACCTTCCCAAACTCATGCTTCAGGTACCCATTTGCAGCGAGGTTGCCTGAAGCAACAATCGTGTCAGGCAAGAAATCATGAACTGGAATTTGTTATTGCCCAGAAGTGGTTTAAAAGCTGGCATGCTGTAACACAGTGACAGTAAGCAAGCTCACTATCGAATAGGCTTCCAAGCTACTAAAAATAGTCAAACAAGGTAGATACAAATCTTAGCACATTTCTCTCCTTCATTATATGTCCAATGTTTAGGCAGAAAAGAGATTCCTTCACAGAAGTAACCCTTTTAAGATCTTATGTTTTCCCAGTGGCAACATATAGATGTGAGACTTGGACTTTAAACAAGAAAATATCCATAAGAATAAATTCATTTGAAATTAAGTGCTACAGTAAGATCCTACAAATATCATGGACAGAGAAAAATAAGAACATTGACGTTTTGAAATTATGGAAACTAAATGAAGGGTGATTTCTAATTACTATCATAAGAAGGAAGCTAGTGTATTATGGACACTTAAAGCGACATGATGGTATTGAAAGGCTGATTCTAGAGGGCAGAGTGTCAGGCAAGAGAAGAAGAGGAGGGCCAAGAAGACGATGGACCAGAGACATCAAAGAATGTATGCACATGTCTCTGGCCAATACAGGCCTGCTAAACTGGAACAGAGAGGCATTCACAGTATTCACAATGAAGACAACGTTGTGGAAAGAATATATCACTTGATTATTATAAATATTCATCTTGAAAAAAATGGTTCTAAAAATTTTGAAATGCTGTAATCCGTCTTCAGAAAGCCCTGAAATCCTAGTTGATGGTGAGCTTGCTTACTATCACCAGGCTACAGTGTGTCAGGTTTGAAACCATGTCGGAACACACACAAAATATCTGGGTAGTGATTTCTTGCCTGACACGACCGTTCTTCTAGTTGACTCAACTGTAAATGGGCACTGGATGCATGAGTTTTGAAAGGTAAATACAGCAAGGAAGGGAACTGGTCACCCTACCTAATAGTTGCTGCGGATTAGTACATGTAGTGTTATCTTAATCCCCGACAACAAGTTACTTCCATGAAAACCTACCTTTACCTTTAATCAGTTTTTGGAGAACCTTGTCTAAGTTAGTTTTAAACTATTTGTATGATATTTCCATTTTAATACTGGACACTTTAACCTTTAGGCCCCTATGGTTGCAACAATGCACCTTGCGTGTGCATCCCGTATTGTCTGTGGTCGCAATCACACGCCATACGATATCGCTCCATTCCCGAGCACGAAACTTCACGAAGTTAAAGCTTATATGACGTAGAATTCCCGCAACACGAAGCTAGGAATACGTCACAGTTTAAAGGTCAAATTCCTTTACTCATTACGATTGTAAGAGAGAGAAAGCCGGTTGAATTTGTCAACGCATTTCTCGAGCGACTTTAGCTATTTTCGGCCGTATTTTACTATCAAATTGAGTACCGCGTGGCATGGGTAAGTGATCGTGACTACATGTCCTAATTGTTGTTTTTTGTGTTTAATATGTTGTTATTTGATAAGAATGTGTGTGTATTCATTAAAAGCACAAAAATAATATGTATCAGGGGTGACACGTGTGTGCATGGACAATAATTACGCTGCGTGTCGGCATAGACCTAGTGTTGACCGGACGGATGTTATATGCAATTTCTTCACGTTTTATTAGTTCATATTATATTAGTTTTGATATAAAACAATATATATACAATAAGTATAGGTATTTATGAGGATTTTATCAATGTTGTCACACATTTCTCATGTATTAGGGTCGTCACGAAGATAATTTTGCGATTTTGAAAATGACGTTTTGCGTTTTTCGCCAGAATTTTCAACTTCAAAACCTGCTCACAACTGTCATATCACACATACAACAACAACAAAAACACGATAATATTCACTATTCACTCCTTTATTTAGATGTGCAAAAATTATTTTGATATCTTTTAAAACAAAAAAGTTATGACGTTTTCAAAACACCCACCATCAATAACGAAAATTTTCCAAAAAATAAGTCAGGCCCTGGGGGACTTTTTGTAAGTTTAAGCCAGGGCTCTAAAGGTTAAGATGATCCCCATCAAGGCAGACCAGCCTCCTCACACACCAACAAGATTGCAGCACAAGCAATCAATCAATCAAGTTCCATGTTGAGTGGCTTAGGTGATCATGTTTCTTCACAACTCTCTGTCTCTTGTGTTGTTAATGAGTTCAGTTGGTGACATTTTTGTGCCACATTGATAACCCATCTAGAAATTTCTTTCTTTACCTTCCTGTCTCTTCTCCCCTTGATCTTTCCAGTGGTTAATAAATGTTCAAGTTTTACTTTTTCTCATCACATGAACTAAAAATCTTGATTGTCTGCTTCTAATTTTTGCTACAATTTGTCTTTTTTACTCCAGCATCTCTGAGGTCTTCTACATTGATATGGCCACCCATGGAATTTTCATTATTCCTGCAAAAACCATATCTCAGTTGCCTCCAGCTTATTTTGAGCTGTTTTGTTTACCATGCTTCACATCTATAAAGAAGGATTGGATCAATATAACATTCTAGCACTCAAACTCCTGTATGCATTGATACTACTCTATTGCGTAGAATATTTCTCATCTTTTAAAATGCTGATTTGGCTTGTGCTATCCTGCTTTTTATCTCAGAGTTCTGATCAACAGATGTTAAAATAGTGTCAAGATACTTGAATACCAAGATTGTATCACATGTGCAAGAAATCCTACACTCAGACTCAGATATCAGACAGATTGTTAAGGACATTCAAATATCAATCAGTGCATGACATAACCCTAGATTCACACATCAGCGATGCGTGACATCAAAACTTGTGTCCCATCCCCTGATTGAAGACCAGAAAGATGATCGGTAGTCCATTTGCAATTACCTTGGTAAGCAATGAAAATTTCATGTTCTCGTGAATCACTGGTGATAAAAGCTGGGCATATGACTGAACCAGAAACAATGTACAAGCCCTAATGGTGTCAAAGTTCATTATCTTCTACAAGAAAGCAGATATGACAGTCAAGTTCAATGTCATGTCCATATCAATTGCATTCTTCTAGATTTCTTCTTCTTCTTCTTTGTGTACATTCTCAAACTCCTTCTGGTTCTCTCTTGTAGCAGGCAATGCCAATGCTCCTGCTAGATTTCCAGCAGGATGTAAACCAGAGAATGGATTTGCATTGTCACAGACTTTATTTGCACCAATGGTACGACACATCTGCCTTCGGCAGATTCTTTTAGACTGATGTGCTGGTTCATCGTGAATATATCTCTAGGACAGAGAGTGTCAATGCAGAACTCTACAAAATTATCCTGCAGCGTCTCAGCGATGTTGTGCACAGACATCTCCCTGAGAAGTGACGTTCAGGCAATTGGACTGTGCACCGTGGCAATGCTCTGCACACACCGTCACTATGAACACCTTTTTGACAAAACATATTTTTTAGTAGTTTCTTCACAAATCATTGCACTTGATTGATTGACATCTGTGAGTAGAAGGTTTCTTGTCAAATTAGTGAGCTTGATTGATTGCCATCTTTAAGTAGAAGGTTCCTTCTTAAATCAGTGCACACCACTGAACATCTTCCAAGAATGAAATAAAGTTTTGAAGAAATCTCTCCACTGTACACAAAAAATACACAAGCTATACTGCTCCAAATGTCCGGAGATTTAAGCAAACAAACAATACAAACCAATGTGTATGATGTGTCCCGTCGTATTGATCATGATGTTGCCATTGTGACGATCTTTAATCTGTAAGAGGAAGCTGACAATGCTATAGGCTGCCATTGACACCACAAAATTGTGACGAGCCTGAGGATACATATTCACAAAATTGTGACGAGCCTGAGGATACACATTTACAAAATAATTTTTCAAAATTTTAAATCTGAGAACATGTTTTTCCTTTTAATAACTTGTTCATAGTTCATGCCAAGTTATTCGCTTGCCTACCTCCTGTCTAATTAACCTCTTCTTCTCGTTCAAAATTTGACATATCTACACAGCAAGTCCATATTTTCTATAAATGCTGCTGTATTTGAAAGCTCGTCAGTGTTCCCATACAGCTTTCTGTGGATATCTGTCTCTGGGAGCCAGTGCTCCTCCCTTAACTGGTTTAGTGTAATGCACTCTTTCAGGATATATTCTGCTGCCTGCCCATATGGACAATGAGGTGATGGAACCAGACTTGGTCTATTTAAATGGCTGTTTTGTCTGTTGTGTCCTGTCCACATGCAGAAGATAACTGACTCAGCTCTGTAAAGGCAGTGGTAGTTGTCTTTTGGGTGGTCAACTTTTCTAATAGCTTTGCAGACATGTAATAGGTGTGTTCCACAATACCATGGTTGCTGGTGGACCTTTTCTTCTTCTTCTTCTGCGTTCGTTCCCAAACTCCTGCAGATTAGCAGGATGTAGACTGGAGAACAGAATGCGTTGTGTCATGGTTTACAGCATTGCTGCAATATCTACGCATTTCGGCCTGACACATCCAATTTCAGCATGGCTTTGGGTCACTGACCCTATACGGGATGGGACAGCCAACTCCATCCCATAACCTCCTTAGTCGTCTTTTACGACATGCATGGAAGGAAAACTGTTGCTATTCTTTGCTCCCCGTTTGGACCCCCGCAACACATGGGCGGTGCACCTTTTGATCTGGTATCTCCAACTTCAGCACTTGTGCTTGCTTGGGCAGGATCATTGTCCTGCTCGATATAGGGTATGATCAGACCAATCTTAGGGTATGATCAGAAAAATCTAAGTTTCCAGCCTCTATTGGCTGGAATAAGACCCATCTTCACTTCAAGGAGTTGGCCTCAATGGTATTCACTGCATGGCTCGATGGTATATGCTGCATGGCTAGATAGTATTCACTGCATGGTTAGATGGTAATCAATGCATGGTTAGATGGTATTCACTGCATGGTTAGATGGTCTTAAATAATAATGAGATATTTGAGAATGCACAAACAATTATTTTGTTACCTCCTGAAAAGCTGGTGACTGCTCATCACCAAAAGTGGCCAAGAAGTACTCAAACAATGTAATATCTGTCTGCCGGCCGATCTGGTCACGAGACTTGCTGTTTGGGACACACTCGATCACACCACACTGTAACAAAGTTGAAATTATGAGAATTAACTATTAGGTATGTTGATTATTCTCTTTGCACACTGGACATGTTTTTTTGTCTACCTTGCCATTGCGAGCATATATGTTTACAATGACCATAGGTACCAGCACTTGTATCCTGACAGCGTGAACTTGCACCTCGGTGCAGTTCCACCGAGATATGTCCATCACATTTTTATTATTCTTTGAACATATCCACTGAATCATTCAGCCTCCCTTTGTCAAAATCTTTCAACCTCCCTTTGTCAACTCAATCTTTCAACTTCCTTTTGTCAACTCAATCTTTCAACCTCTTTTTGTCAACTCAATCTTTCAACCTCCTTTGGTCAACTCAATCTTTCAACTTACTTTTGTCAACCCAACCTCTCAGCCTTTGCTTATCAACTCAACCTTTCAGTCTCCTGTCACCTCAATCTTTCAGCCTCCTTTTCTCAACCCAATCTTCCAGCCTCTATTTTACATTTTTTTTAGTGGTTTCATAACTGTGCTAGTTAACTCAAACTTGTCTTTTCTCATCACTACAGCATTCAATATAACATTTCCCACCAGTACATCATCTCTTTCTTAGTCACTGACTCCCACATCACCTGGACATTAGATCCGTACAATATTTTTGCACACGAGTGCTGTCATTAACATAAGGTTGTGAAAACTAGAAATTAACTAAGACACTGGAGAAAAAAATTAACTTTGAAAATAAATGTCTTATAAACTCTTAATTATTGACAGGGAAGAAGTCAAACAAGCGAGTAAGAGAAGACACCAAACAGCAATATGTTTCTAATTTGACAACAATAAGAAGAAAATGAGGGACTTATATCTGACATATATGCCACTACAAGTCACTTAAAATGGGTACCGGATGGCAAAATAAAAAGAGGAAGACCAAGAGAGACTGTTTGCAGAACAACCATCAAATAGGGTATGACTATGAGTCTCAAGAATGTACAAGAACTACACACAGTAGCATCATATCACTCAAACTGGAGAGCTATGCTTTCTTCTCTATGCACTGTAGTCGGTCCTGATGGAACATAGACAGACAGATAGAGTAATAGATTAGATAAATTTAATAGATTGTCAGAAAGGGTGACCCATGAGAGTGAAGTATTGATGAAATCTAAATATGTAAGCAGGCACACATGGTTAGAATGAAAGATAATCGTTTACCCAAAAAGGTATTTATGGAGAACTACAGACTGGCTCTGCGAGGCCGTAGAACAGAAGACACATTTTAAAGACACTCTTAAGACATCACTGTCTCATTTTAAAATAGATGCAAAGTCACGGGAGAATCTTGCACAAGACAAATCTGACTGACCTCGTAGAATCAAGAGTGGTGCAGCAGTTGTAGAGAACCTCAGACATAATGTTGCACAACAAAAATGGTCTAGAACAATAGTTTTCAACCTTCCTAATGCCACGATCCTTTAATACAGTTCCTCATGTTGTGCTGACTGACCCCCAAGTATAAAATTATTTTCACTGCAACTTCATAATATGTGTTTTTCGATGGTCTAAGGCGGCACCTGTGAAAGGGTCGTTTACCTCCCAAAGGGGGTCGCGATCCACTGCTCTTGAAGAGAGCCAAGAGCTGCTCAATGTCCCACAGACTTCTCCCACACATGCTCAGAGTGTGGTAGACAATGTCCCACAGACTTCTCCCACACATGCTCAGAGTGTGGTAGACAATGTCCCACAGACTTCTCCCACACATGCTCAGAGTGTGGTGGACAATTTCAGACACACAGAGGACTCATTTGTCAAAGTTGGGCTCACCACAGACATCATCATCATCCACCTCGATGGACAAACAACAACAGGCACATGATATCATCTAAGTATGAGTGCAGCCGTTCACTCACGCATACTAGAGGAAATATTGCATTCAACTATTGTTATCACAAAATGTGATGATACGACAAGTAACTACAGACCCCTGGAGCTGTTGCGACAACTCTGTATGGTGCCAAATACAACTTGAGCCCTGCCTGCTGGAATATATTCTTGAACATGTCAATCACCTGGAGTGCTAACATGTCCTGTCAGAAATAAAAGTACATCTTGATTAGACATACATCACCATAGATTATATGGCATTCATCCTAACCTTAGCATTAATCCTAACCTTAACATTAATCCTAACCCTAACAGTAATTCTAACCTTAACATTAATCCTAACCTTAACATTAATCCTAACCTTAACATTAATCCTAACCTTAACATTAATCCTAACCTTAACATTAATCCTAACCTTAACATTAATCCTAACCTTAACATTAATCCTAACCTTAACAGATCCAGTGACACTAACCATTCTATCTATCTATAAACCCGTAACAACTCAGGGGCTTAGGGGTGCCACATTGGATGTATCAACACATAGAGTCCTCCAGTGATTTCTATCTTCATAAATGCGGATGAGTGAGGATAAATCTTGTTTTATCCAGTCCCTGATGTTATCTTTCCATGCTTTTATTTGTCTTCTGCTTCTTCCACCTACGGTTCTCTGCAGTATAATTTTTGACAAGGAATCATGTCGACATACATGTCCAAACCATGCAAGTTTTCGGCATTTCTGGTTACTATAAAATACTAACCATTACTCTAATACTAGCCCTAACACTAACTTTCACGCAAATATTAACACTAACGTTTGTACGGTTTGTTTTCTATTTTCTTGGGGGGGCACAGTGGTTAGTGCACTCGCTTCGCATATGAGTGGTCCTGGGTTCATTCCCAAGTTGAGGCAAAAATGTTTTTCAGATCGCAACGGCTCCCAGGGTCAACCCAGCCTTAATTGGGTACTGGATTAACCTGAACTCTAACCCTAATCGTAACCCGTATAGTAATTCAATCGCTAACCCTATAACACTATACTAACCCTTAACCTCAACATTAACCCAAACTAACACTAATCATAACCCTACCGGGGTATATCTTACCCAAACACTAACCCTATCCCTAACACTAATCATAACCCTATATCTAACCCAAACACTAACCCTATCCCTAACACTAATCATAACCCTATATCTAACCCAAACACTAACCCTATCCATAACATGTATCTCTCAACCGGCCCCTCTGTATAGATAATCATATCACTTTCCCTGGAAGTCTCAAAGATCATAGCGAGCACCTCCGACTCTACCACTATCGGACACCATTCCTTGCACTCTGTATTCAGTGTTATTATTACTTCGAAGGTTGTCGGACAATCTGAGGGCACCAGACTTCATTTGGCACCAGGTAGTACTTTCTCCAATCTGTACACGCTCTGTATATGGTCTTCTGCACGCCTCACCCACGACTTTCCTCTCTTAAGTCGACTGCCTTTCCATTTGAGAATTTCAGGATGTGGAGTATGTTCTTTATCAGCGGTGATTTGTAGGTAGTCCTGCGCCCTGCACATTTGTATTCTTTGCTCTGCAGTTGGGCAATCAAGTAAGTATCGCATAGCCCGTGCTGACGTATCTCTTGTACACCCCAAAATGATTCACATTGCCTCATTCTGGATTGCCTCAGTCTTATCCTGTGAGACTACATTGCAATAGAAACATTGAGATTAGAGCACTGACCACATACATCACTGACAGACATCTACAGAAAGCCTTGAGGAGTTTACAAATACAGCAACATTTATCAAGAAAACTGGACTTTGCTGAGTAAACATGTTAAACTGTGAACAAGAAAACTGGACTTGCTGAGTAAACATGTTAAACTGTGAACAAGAAAACTGGACTTGCTGAGTAAACATGTTAAACTGTGAACAAGAAAACTGGACTTGCTGAGTAAACATGTTAAACTGTGAACAAGAAAACTGGACTTGCTGTGTAAACATGTTAAACTGTGAACAAGAAAACTGGACTTGCTGTGTAAACATGTTAAACTGTGAACAAGAAAACTGGACTTTGCTGAGTAAACATGTTAAACTGTGAACAAGAAAACTGGACTTGCTGAGTAAACATGTTAAACTGTGAACAAGAAAACTGGACTTTGCTGAGTAAACATGTTAAACTGTGAACAAGAAAACTGGACTTGCTGAGTAAACATGTTAAACTGTGAACAAGAAAACTGGACTTTGCTGAGTAAACATGTTAAACTGTGAACAAGAAAACTGGACTTGCTGTGTAAACATGTTAAACTGTGAACAAGAAAACTGGACTTGCTGTGTAAACATGTTAAACTGTGAACAAGAAAACTGGACTTTGCTGAGTAAACATGTTAAACTGTGAACAAGAAAACTGGACTTGCTGAGTAAACATGTTAAACTGTGAACAAGAAAACTGGACTTGCTGAGTAAACATGTTAAACTGTGAACAAGAAAACTGGACTTGCTGAGTAAACATGTTAAACTGTGAACAAGAAAACTGGACTTGCTGAGTAAACATGTTAAACTGTGAACACGAAAACTGGACTTGCTGAGTAAACATGTTAAACTGTGAACAAGAAAACTGGACTTGCTGTGTAAACATGTTAAACTGTGAACAAGAAAACTGGACTTTGCTGAGTAAACATGTTAAACTGTGAACAAGAAAACTGGACTTGCTGAGTAAACATGTTAAACTGTGAACAAGAAAACTGGACTTGCTGAGTAAACATGTTAAACTGTGAACAAGAAAACTGGACTTGCTGAGTAAACATGTTAAACTGTGAACAAGAAAACTGGACTTGCTGTGTAAACATGTTAAACTGTGAACAAGAAAACTGGACTTTGCTGAGTAAACATGTTAAACTGTGAACAAGAAAACTGGACTTGCTGAGTAAACATGTTAAACTGTGAACAAGAAAACTGGACTTGCTGAGTAAACATGTTAAACTGTGAACAAGAAAACTGGACTTTGCTGAGTAAACATGTTAAACTGTGAACAAGAAAACTGGACTTGCTGAGTAAACATGTTAAACTGTGAACAAGAAAACTGGACTTTGCTGAGTAAACATGTTAAACTGTGAACAAGAAAACTGGACTTTGCTGAGTAAACATGTTAAACTGTGAACAAGAAATCTGGACTTTGCTGAGTAAACATCTTAAACTGTGAACAAGAAAACTGGACTTGCTGAGTAAACATGTTAAACTGTGAACAAGAAAAAGATAATTACAATGACTAACATATCATGCATAAACACTAACCTGTCGGACATCATCCCCAACCTTGAAAATGCAGGCCTGCCAATGAATATCATTGATTTTGTATTGCGACTGAAACTCTTTGTCATCAACAGTACTGCTGTTAGTATTGTGGTTCGCTATGGTGGAAGCTGCCAGTTTTTCCAAGCCACTGATGCCAACATGTTGCACTTTGAAACGTGCCAGGAATGGGGCTTTGGCAGCACTAATGACAAGACAAAAATATTCAGCATAATTATTTTTTTTTTACAATAGTATAGGGATTTATCTAAATGTGTTTGGATTCATATCATGAGTTCGTGTCATGTGACGTATTCTTTCCAGAACGTGGTCTTCTATATGAATCTCCTGAAATTCTGGCGGTCTCTGACAAGTTTTCCTGTTCTTCTAGTGACGTGCATGCATTCATGCAAAATCTCTTGTCTAGTCACATCTTGGTCAAGCTTTGCCTCTACTGCCTTCTATGCCCCCTCCAACAACACTCTTTCCATGCCATCATGTCATCATGCACTTACAGACATAAAAGGAAAAAGTAGATAAAGTGGCAAAAAAAGTAAATAAAGTGGCAAAAAAGTAGATGAAGTGGCAAAAAATATATAAAGTGGCAAAAAAGTAGATAAAGTGGCAAAAAAGTAGATAAAGTGGCAAAAAAGTAGATGAAGTGGCAAAAAATAGATAAAGTGGCAAAAAAGTAGATAAAGTGGCAAAAAAGTAGATAAAGTGGCAAAAAAGTAGATAAAGTGGCAAAAAAGTAGATAAAGTGGCAAAAAATGGGAGGTAATCTCTCTCAGTTCCATGCACTTAAAAATTTGGGGGAAGAAAAGTATCTACTAAATAAATCTATGCGACTTCAGCGGAGAGAACTAAATAGAAACTATAAACCTGAGCAAGACAAAATTAACAAATTTAACGGAAAGGAAGAAGTCACGATATTTCAACAGAGAATGGGACATTGTCATCTAAATGTACTTACATTGAATTGTCATTTAAATGTACTTACATTGAATTGTCATTTAAATGTACTTACTTTGAATTGTCATTTAAATGTACTTACATTGAATTGTCATTTAAATGTACTTACATTGAATTGTCATTTAAATGTACTTACATTGAATTGGCATCAGTGACTCCACAGAGAGTATTTGAGAAGCCACTAGAAAACATACTACAGGTTGGTGTCTCATACTTCAGATATAGATTGATGTGTATTTGGCATGACTTTTTTTATTGTGATGTCCCATATGCCAGGTAGGGGCAGTTGTACTTTCAACTTTGGATTGGTGTGTATTTGGTATGGCTTTGACAACCAACAAATACAACAACCAACAAACACAATAACAAATAAATACAACCAACAAATACAACAACCAACAAATACAACAACCAACAAATACAGCAACCAACAAACACAACAAACACAACCAGCAAATACAACAACCAACAAGTACAACCAATATATACAGCAACCAACAAACACAACAAACACAACCAGCAAATACAACAACCAACAAACACAACAAACACAACCAGCAAATACAACAACCAACAAGTACAACCAATATATACAGCAACCAACAAATACAACAACCAACAAATACAGCAACCATAAAATACAGCAACCAACAAACACAACAACCAACATATACAGCAATCAACAAATACAACAACCAACAAATACAGCAACCAAAAAATACAGCAACCAACAAACACAACAACCAACATATACAGCAATCAACAAATACAACAACCAACAAGTAAAACCAACATATACAGCAACCAACAAACACAACAACCAACACACTCAACAACCAACAAATACAGCAACCAACAAATACATTACACACAGCAAAAATCAAACACAACAACCAACAAAAAATAACCAACAAATACATCAACCAATAAACACAACACCCAACAAATACAACAACCAACATATACAGCAACCAACAAACACAACAACCAACAAATACAACAACCAACATATACAGCAACCAACAAACACAACAACCAACAAACACAACCACCAACAAATACAACAACCAACAAGTAAAACCAACATATACAGCAACCAACAAACACAACAACCAACACACACAACAACCAACAAATACAGCAACCAACAAATACAATACACACAGCAAAAATCAAACACAACAACCAACAAATATAACCAACAAATACAACACCCAACAAATACAACAACCAATAAACACAACATCCAACAAATACAACAACCAGCAAATACAACAACCAGCAAATAAAACAACCAGCAAATACAACAACCAGCAAATACAACAACCAGCAAATACAACAACCAACAAATACAACAACCAATAAACACAACATCCAACAAATACAACAACCAGCAAATACAACAACCAACAAATACAACACCCAACAAATACAACAACCAATAAACACAACATCCAACAAATACAACAACCAGCAAATACAACAACCAGCAAATACAACACCCAGCAAATACAACAACCAACAAATACAACACCCAACAAATACAACAACCAATAAACACAACATCCAACAAACCTCTGCATGGGAGTCCCTGAATTATAGTCAATGTCTATAACTACAGCTTCTGGATTTGAAGGGATGTAACAACCTTCCTGAAGATCTATTTTAGATAACTCTTCCAAACAAGCCTGTTTACGCTCCTTGCCTTTTGGGAATTGTCTGCAATTGAACATTTAAGATTGATGACAAAATAGTGAAAATGTTGCGATATGGATATGTTCTTCTCCTTCTTTCGTTCAATTGAAACATGTCTATATCTGTAATTCTGTTTCCTGAATAAAACACACTGTCTTTTGTAGTTCATACAGTGTCCCATAGAGCTTTGATTCCAGTGTTGTTTCCTCTAGCCAATATGTCTGCCTTAGTGTTTCGTACTCAGAACACTCCTTTTGGCACTCTGTGCTGCCTGTCCACATGTACACATGGCTGTGTTGCCAATCTTGAACTTTGTGTACATGTGACTGCGGAGTCGGTTGTGTCCTGTTCTGAGGTGTAGAACTATAACTTGTTCTGATCTGTTTATAATGTGATAGTCATCTTGTGTTGGTGTTTGTGGCTTTCTTATTGTGGACATGTACAATATTATCTTTGTACACTAAACATGTCCATAGGTGTTAATATATCAGCTTCAGTAAATCTCACAGGTATAACAGCTGATGGTTCCAGTTCTATGGTGATTTTTCCATTCATACTAAAACTCCCACCATATCTATATTATAGCAGGACAATGGTCATACACAATTTCCAGTGTGCAGTAGTTTATAGAACGGAAAAGCATTCCGTCACTGTTTTATATGTGGTAATCGCCTGGCACATTCGACTTCGGCAAGTCATTTTCTGATCTCTCATGCTTACCTTTTGTTTTCTGCCAAACGATTGTGCTTCCCTTGATAATATCACCGCCATTTCTTTCTTTTTCTGGAGTTATTTGAGTTCAGTGGCAGCACAAAGTCACCAACTCTGATGGACTCAAGATGCATAGACTCAGATGGATGGGACCTGCCGAAGACGGATGTGTCGGGCCATTGGCGCAAATAAAACGGCGACACAACGCATTTCCATTCTCTGGACTACATCCTGCTGGAAATCTAGAATGGATCATGGTCCTGCTACTAGAGAAATCCAGCAGGAGTTTGAGAATGAACGCTGAAAAAGAAGATGGATGGGACACACTAGGAGGATGGAAAATGGCAGAATACCATATGTCTATTTTATTAAGAATTATTTACTGAAAATGCCAGTGTGTTGCCGGGGCCCGAAAGGGGAGCAAAGAATAGCAACATTGTTTACCTTCCACGCATGTCGTAAAAGGCGACTAAGGAGGTTATGGAATGAAGTTGGCTGTCCCATCCCATATAGGGTCAGTGACCCAAAGCCATGCTGAAGTCGGATGTGTCAACCGAAAGGGGCAGATATCGCAGCAATGCTGTAAACCATGACACAACATATTCCATTCTCCGGACTGCATCCTGCTAATCTGCAGGAGTTTGAGAACGAACACAGAAGAAGATTTAGGGAAAAGATCTCAGGTCTGACTTCTATTTCAGTACAAAAGACATACAAAAACATGATATGCATGATACAGGCGTTGATATGTAATCATGGGAACGGGGTGCCATAGATCATGCTGCAAGGAGAGGAAAAATAATTGGAATGATATAAAGACAAAGTAGAAGGTGATAGATATTTCAAGGACTTCATGCCTAAGAAGACACACAAAACCACATGATGGTACAAGTGGGCCTGTGATTTCTTGCACATACTGTGAATGACTTTTTTGTGGTTCTTCTTCTTCAGCGTTCATTCTCAAACTCCCACTGGATATCTCTTGTATCAGAACCATGGTCCTATTAGATTTCCAGCAGGATGTAGTCCAGAGAATGGAAATGCGTTGTGTTGCCGTTTTATTTGCGCCAATGGCCCGACACATCCGTCTTTGGCGGGTTTTTGTGGTTCAGATTGGTCTTGTGATTCACATCCATCATCGTCTCATGGATCGTAGATTATATTTCTTATATCACAACACTAATACCATCACCTGGATAGACTAGATTATATTTCTTATATCACAACAATAATACCATCACCTGGATAGACGGGGTGCAAAGGGAACGCATTGCTCTAGGCGGACCCAGTGTTAGCAGATAACCAAGATCCCAAATGTACCTCCACGCGGTGCACCCTGGAAACAGAAATACAGCAGCTCGAGCTGATTCTGGCCAAATCATTTGGGGATCGTGTCCGAGAATGTGGAGGTAGCAGATGGAAAGAGATTTGACTGCACAAGAGACAGACAATATCTCCGACACCACCAGCATCACCACATATGTCGACATACAGTGAAGCTAGTCAGTCCAGTCCGAACATTGGAGGGGCGGCCAATGTAAAATGCACGTAAAAATAGATGCATGGCGAGAGACAAATAGATTTCATACCGAGTACAATGAAACAATGAAAGGGCAGAACAGCGCTAGAGGGCAGCGCGAACTGCAAATAGAAAGTGAAAAGTCCCTAGGAAAGGGGAACTACAAGCTCCGTCAGCTCGAGACGAGCTTCTAGTTACCAGTGTTCATTACAGGCAGAGACCCAGACCCATTCATTGGCGTTTAGTAAAGCAGACCTAATCCAACTCTAATGTCGAGCCTTCCTAAACCGGAAATATGCTTGCGAAGAGAAAGGGTTCTGTACCCGATGGTCTTAGGCAAGAAAGGGACAACGATGGTAATCCTGGCCCAACTCTACTGTCAAGGTTTCCTATACCGGAAGTACACTTGCAGAGAGAAAGGGTTCAGTACCTGATGGGTTCAGGCGCTATTGAGACAAGAACGCTCAGCTCGAGAACGCCTTGCTCCCAAACGCGTGGTGTGAGACTCGAACTTGGACAAGGGGTACACGATGTCGGTGAATGACACCTCGGCTAAGAGGGTGAAAGAGCCAGGGTCCAACTCCTCTGTTGAGTTCTTCCCCTTAAGGAACCAGGCTCACGGATGAGAAACGGTTCAGTACCCAATGGGCACAGGCACAGCACGTCCAATTACACGAGGCAAGTTCATCGACAGTGGAACACCTCGTGCGAGTCAGACGAGAGCAAAAATCGTTTGGGCGAAGAGTCGCCACTACGCGTGCCTGGAGACAGATATAGAGGCTGTCACAGGCTAAGGGTAGCCTACCCGAATTGTCAAGGCATGCCGAAATCGGATGTGCTAGGCCTACAAGGCGCATAAAGGTGGCACAACGTAATCACTCTCCCGGCGGAAATTGCACGGATATCCGTGATGGTTACAATGGAGCGAACGCAAAACAAACAAACAAACCTGGATAGACTAGATTATATTTCTTATATCACAACACTAATACCATCACCTGGATAGACTAGATTATATTTCTTATATCACAACACTAATACTATCATCTGGAAAGACTAGATCAGGGGTCGGAAACCTATGGCACGCCAAGCAATTTCAAATGACACGCAGACTCTTCACATTTCCTGTATAAAGTTGATTATAAATCGATTAGCGGGGTTCCCTCTTTCATTTTGGCACTCGCCTAACGCCTGAACATTCAGAAAATTGTGTCAAACTCAAAGTGACATAGTATGTTGTCCATATTGAGCAACTGGCCAAGACCATGCAAGGGCAAGGCTCCCATTAATAATAAAAGGTTTTTTTAAAATCATTCAAGAAACTCTATTTCTTTAAAGTTGTTTACAACGTTACATATTATTGAATATCACTAAATATTAATTAATTAAATTGTAAAAATAAAATATATGGTAAAATAAGAATATTGACCTCGACTTGTATAAAATGATATGTGATGTTGGCACTCTTAATAATTTGAAACCTTAAGTTGGCACACAGATAGCAAAAGGTTGCCGACCCCTGGACTAGATTATATTTCTTATATGACAACACTAACACTATCATCTGGATAGACAGAAAGGTAACTGCTCTTCTGAACAAGTCAGTAATAATAAAAGAACAAAGGACAACTGACCTGATATGACCAGAGATCTTGGTTATTTGCTCGAAAAAATCAAATTCCTTCTCATAGAACTTGAGTGCACTTCCAGATAGTTGATGTTTTATTTTGACTACCATGTCCTCCAGTTTATCACCAATATTTTCTAAGAAGAAAAAGGCAACAATATTAAATAATTACACTACAATATTATCATGTGCTGTGACGCAAGTGTTGTTACAATGCTAATGTAATAATAATACACTAATAATAAATGCGACCAACATAAACAAAATAGTTATTTTACGAAAATAAGTAAATTCAAAAATATATATACAGAAAATGCCAAGAATAACACCTCGACCTGACACATTCATCATAGACTTGAAAAAGACATTTGATACAGTAAGTAGAGAGGGTATGTGGAAGATTTATGGGAAAACATGGTTGCACTCAGAAATCTATTACCATAGTGCAGTAATTGCTTGATCGATTGCATTCTAGAGTTCAAAATAATAGAGTTATCCATAGGTTTCAACTAGTACAGATTTTCTGTATTGATACATTTTTTTTGCACACAGATTTATGAAAAAATAAGCTGACAGCTATGTGTATCCATTATGTAAGGTGTTATATTTTGTTCCTTTATAAGAGAATTCTTCTTACTTGGTGAACATAAAATGTAGTGTATTCTGTTTTGTTAATAAACATGTTATGTAAGTGTATTCTGTTTTGTTAATGAACATGTTATGTAAGTGTATTCTGTTTTGTTAATAAACCAGTTTAAAAAAGGGTTTAAAAACCATAGAAGATTGACTTCACTGTAGTCGGTTTCCCATATGTACTCCGTCCATCTCAACGAAGCGGCATGCCGCCTGCAGAGAGTACCACTCATAGCACGTAACTCTGTAGCTTCAAGTGATAATCCACAGGGATCTCTGAAAAAAATCCACCTTATAAACAAGACGATATGAGCCGGATTTGAACCCATGACCTCTTGAACACAAGACGAACAGCTTAACGACTAAACCAGGGAGATCCCCGATTGATAATTAGCATTCTCTCTTATGTAATTTTGTCAATGGAGGTGTGAAACAAGAGTTCTTAGAAGTTTGCACCGGGAAGTAAATCATGGACAATCAGCAGATTAGTAAGATATTAGTCATAGAAATGTTTTATACAAGAATATTGAGCACATTATAGACAGATACAAAATACAACGATATCTTGAAAAGAAGTTAATTTTTAAGAAACTGCTCATTCGCAATCAAAGCAAGACAGTCCTTATTCTTTGGACACATGAGAAGAAGAACAATGCAGCATATTGTGACAGGGAAGTTGTCTGACAGGGAAGTAATGTGACAGGGAAGTTGTCTGACTGGGATGTTGTGTGACAGGGAAGTTGAAAAGCAAGAGGGGTAGGGGAAGACCAAGTAGAACATGCCGGACAGCTTTAGCATTGTTACATGGGAGAACATCATATTAGAAATGAGTCACAGCATACGAGACAGGATACAATTATACGTGATAACCAACAGCATACGAGACAGGATACAATTATACGTGATAACCAACAGCATACGAGACAGGATACAATTATACGTGATAACCAACAGCATACGAGACAGGATACAATTATACGTGATAACCAACAGCATACGAGACAGGATACAATTATACGTGATAACCAACAGCATGGGCTATAAGAAGACTGTCTTTTCTTCTCACTCGTTGACATGCATAATTCAGACAAAACCATAACTACCATCTTTCATGGTTCCCTCTTCTCACTCGTTGACATGCATAATTCAGACAAAACCATAACTACCATCTTTCATGGTTCCCTCTTCTCACTCGTTGACATGCATAATTCAGACAAAACCATAACTACCATCTGTCATGGTCCCCTCTTCTCACTCGTTGACATGCATAATTCAGACAAAACCATAACTACCATCTTTCATGGTTCCCTCTTCTCACTCGTTGACATGCATAATTCAGACAAAACCATAACTACCATCTGTCATGGTCCCCTCTTCTCACTCGTTGACATGCATAATTCAGACAAAACCATAACTACCATCTTTCATGGTCCCCGCTTCTCAATCATTGACATGCATAATTAAGACAAAACCATAAACTACCATCTTTCATGGTCCCCTCTTCATCATGGTAGATGTTCGTTTTCATGTTCCACAAGAGCTGATGAGATAGCAGCTGGGATTTATTGGCTGCCCACAAGATGAACTCACTGACATAGCCCATCTGTAACATACAACATATACAGCATATGATAGAGGATATTATGATACTCAGACTTTAGATTCACAAGGTCTGTGTGTACTATATGAATCATGTACGTGTACAATGTATGTACAAATCTTGTACATGTACAATGTATGTACAAATCTTGTACGTGTACATTGCATATATGTATGTCTAGTGTGTATTTTTTTAAGAATTCTTTCTCAAACACTCATTCGTCTGTCACATTAAACATTTTTGTGCTTGGTCATGTGGGTGTTCATGGAAACAAAAGAGCAGATCAGCTGACCATGATTCTACATCCCAGTAGGATGTTATCTATGGCAGTACATCTCAACCTTGTTTTTATGCATGGCCCCCTTTTGGGACACATTTTCACCCATTGTTACCATTCTGTAAACATTACCACCCATTGTTACCATTCTGTAAACATATCCACCCATTGCAACCATTCTGTAAACATTTCCACCCATTGTTACCATTCTGTAAACATATTCACCCATTTTTACCATTCTGTAAATATATTCACCCATTGTTACCATTTGTAAACATATCCACCCATTGTTACCATTCTGTAAACATATCCACCCATTGCAACCATTCTGTAAACATTTCCACCCATTGTTACCATTCTGTAAACATATTCACCCATTTTTACCATTCTGTAAATATATTCACCCATTGTTACCATTTGTAAACATATCCACCCATTGTTACCATTCTGTAAACATATCCACCCATTGTTAGCATTATGTAAACATTTCCAACCATTGTTACCATTCTGTAAACATATCCACCCATTGTTACCATTTTGTAAACATATCCACCCATTGTTAGCATTATGTAAACATTTCCACCCATTGCTACTTTTCTGTAAAAATTTCCACCAACTGTTACCAATCTGTAAACATTTCCAGACAAGACACATTACTACTTACAGGGTCATATCTCTACAGACTAGACAAGACACATTACTACTTACAGGGTCATATCTCCACAGACTAGACAAGACACATTACTACTTACAGGGTCATATCTCCACAGACTAGACAAGACACATTACTACTTACAGGGTCATATCTCCACAGACTAGACAAGACACATTACTACTTACAGGGTCATATCTCCACAGACTAGACAAGACACATTACTACTTACAGGGTCTTATCTCTACAGACTAGACAAGACACATTACTATTTACAGGATCATATCTCTACAGACTAGACAAGACACATTACTACTTACAGGATCACATCTCTACAGACTAGACAAGACACATTACTACTTACAGGGTCATATCTCTACAGACTAGACAAGACACATTACTACTTACAGGATCATATCTCCACAGACTAGACAAGACACATTACTACTTACAGGTTCATATCTCCACAGACTAGACAAGACACATTACTACTTACAGGGTCATATCTCCACAGACTAGACAAGACACATTACTACTTACAGGATCATATCTCCACAGACTAGACAAGACACATTACTACTTACAGGGTCATATCTCCACAGACTAGACAAGACACATTACTTACAGGATCATATCTCTACAGACTAGACAAGACACATTACTACTTACAGGGTCATATCTCTACAGACTAGACAAGACACATTACTACTTACAGGGTCATATCTCCACAGACTAGACAAGACACATTACTACTTACAGGGTCATATCTCCACAGACTAGACAAGACACATTACTACTTACAGGGTCATATCTCCACAGACTAGACAAGACACATTACTACGTACAGGGTCATATCTCCACAGACTAGACAAGACACATTACTACTTACAGGGTCATATCTCCACAGACTAGACAAGACACATTACTTACAGGATCATATCTCTACAGACTAGACAAGACACATTACTACTTACAGGATCATATCTCAGAGCTTGAACAATTTGAGGTATATAGAACAGTAGAACTTCCTGGAGATTAAAAACAAATGATGCTTGCTGAGTTACAGAGTTTCATTTAAAGTGGATTAATTGATGCTTCCTGAGTTACGGAATTTCATGCACAGTCCAAGGTCTAGTAAGGAAATTTGTCTCCAGGTAGTTAGGAAAGTTGTCTCCTGGTAGTTAGGAAAGTTGTCTCCAGGTATTTATGAAAGTTGTCTCCAAGTAGTTAGGAAAGTTGTCTCCAGGTAGTTAGGAAAGTTGTCTCCAGGTAATTAGGAAAGTTGTCTCCAGGTAGTTAGGAAAGTTGTCTCCAGGTATTTAGGAAAGTTGTCTCCAGGTAGTTAGGAAAGTTGTCTCCAGGTATTTATGAAAGTTGTCTCCAAGTAGTTAGGAAAGTTGTCTCCAGGTAATTAGGAAAGTTGTCTCCAGGTAATTAGGAAAGTTGTCTCCAGGTAGTTAGGAAAGTTGTCTCCAGGTAATTAGGAAAGTTGTCTCCAGGTAATTAGGAAAGTTGTCTCCAGGTAGTTAGGAAAGTTGTCTACAGGTAGTTCAGCTGATCAATGAATGATAGAAAACAGCTGGTGGGAAATAGAAGGTGACAATTTAAATGTGACAGACTGGACCGCCATCACATTTACATTTGATACTAGAACTGTTTGAGTGTTGCTAGAAGTGAACATTTTGGAGGGCGCAGAAGAATGATGGTCAACCAGCATATGACCTGTACTGTCAGCAGAAGTGTAATGGCGGATATACTCAGGGAGAGATCAGAGCAACTATGGACGTGTCCAGTTTGCAGTGATGATGATCCGACGACTAAAGAACTTACTGTTTGAGTGTCAACCATATAGTGGTCCACTCTGGACAAGCTAATATAGTGCCAATATAACTGTAGCAGCCATGGACCACTGGATCAGGAACCAACCAACCAACTGTAGCAGCCATGGACAACTGGATCAGCAACCAACCAACCAACTGTAGCAGCCATGGACCGCTGGATCAGCAACCAATCAACCAACCAACTGTAGCAGCCATGGACCGCTGGATCAGCAACCAACCAACCAACTGTAGCAGCGATGGACTGCTGGATCAGCAACCAACCAACTGTAGCAGCCATGGACCGCTGGATCAGCAACCAACCAACCAACCAACTGTAGCAGCCATGGTCCGCTGGATCAGCAACCAACCAACCAACCAACTGTAGCAGCCACAAGATTTACCGTCTTTAATAATTGGACACCTTGGTCTGGTGATACAATAGTGCGCTCATCAATAGTTGAACACTGATATTGTCTATTATTTCCATAATTACTAAGCGTATGGGCTTCATATTTTGCATGAGTGAATTATTTCATAACTATGTTAAAGATTTATAATTAATTATTATCTAGACTGAACGGATTTATCGCGGCAGTAGCGACGAATGTTGTTTTTAAGATAGCAATATTTGTTTGCTGATAGCCATAACAGTAGGCAGGTTTACTGTACAAATTACCATATTTTCTGTTAATGAGGGGAAATGTGTCTTATTTGTTTATTGTTTTTTTTCCCCTCTTCAACTCTTCATTGGCCGTTTGGCAAAAATATAAATATACTAGCCAATTAAAAGCACGATAAAATAAGACGTCATTAGTGATTGAATTATATTGCTGTGAAATTCTTTTTGTGTGCAGCAAATAGCTCAAGCTTAGTATGGTAATCTATATTTCCACGAGTGCGAAATATGTAGGCATTTATTTAGAGATATCATTGTTATATCTGAAATAATAGCTAACCTCCAGTTCACTCAAACGTGTATCGTATATTCAACATGTGTTTATTGTGGTGTCTTCAACATATCAAGTATGCCAGAAAGGTCTTTGGCCACAGCCACAGTGATTATTTCATCATCATCATGTGTCAAGAGCTAGCTGCCCACAACTAAAGGGATTATTTCATCATCATCATGTGTAGAGAGCTACCTGCTCACAGCTAAAGTGACTATTTCATAACCATCATCATGTGTCAAGAGCTAGCTGCCCACAACTAAAGGGATTATTTCATCATCATCATGTGTCAAGAGCTAGCTGCCCACAACTAAAGGGATTATTTCATCATCATCATGTGTAGAGAGCTACCTGCTCACAGCTAAAGTGACTATTTCATAACCATCATCATGTGTCAAGAGCTAGCTGCCCACAACTAAAGGGATTATTTCATCATCATCATGTGTAGAGAGCTACCTGCTCACAGCTAAAGTGACTATTTCATAATCATCATCATGTGTCAATGATTTATTGCTAAACATCCTCTTTATTTTCCGATTTCATCGTCAAAACAGAAACACAAAGATAATTACTTACGGATGGTTGCATCCTCAAAACTCTGATGGCATACTGAGCTGTGAGTGGATGGGGAGGGTACTGTCTGGAGAAATAGGATAATGCAAGCACCGGTGATACTTTTTCCCAGGTCATTATGTGGGACAGCTGTAATATTAACATACAACAAGTCAGGTATGATATTCTATTCAAAGATATGTACAATTTCTATGAAATAGCATACATATTAATATGCATACGTACATCTAAGAAACTTAAATAAAACTATCTCACGTTACTTTTGTGTTTCTCTCAAGCTTACTCTTAGTGTACGTGATCTAAACTCACATTTTTACACACTCTTTCTAAACAACAAAATTAAGAGAGTGCTTACATTTAGTCTTTGTAAAATATTTTATTTATTTGTAAACCTACAGTGATTTACTATACATCATAATGTGTAGAATTGAATGCCATTTTCAGAATATGCAACTATTGTCTTGTTTGAAGAGCGAAAATATATAGTAGGCATATATTAGATGAAATTTCATGATAAAACATAACAAATGCAAAATTTGATCAAAGATAAATTTTTTTTAATTACCTATAATTTCAGACATATTGCTCTATCATCATCTTCTTCTTCTGCGTTCATTCTCAAACTCCCGCTGGATCTCTCTTGTAGCAGGACCATGGTCCTATTAGATTTCCAGCAGGATGTGGTCCAGAGAATGGAAATGCGTTGTGTCGCTGTTTTATTTGTGCCAATGGCCCAACACATCCGTCTTCAGCGGAGCTCTAGCATCTAAAGTTAGCTATTTTGTATTGTATATGCATTTGTGCAACAATTGGGGAAGTTTCAAATGTTTCTATGCACAAATGAATGTTATGTGATGATTTTAGTGTTTGTTTGACATCCATTGAAGAATCTGCAAAATAACTTAGATTTTTCGAGTTACATTTAGTCTTTGTGAAATATTTTTTTTGTGTGTAATCCTACAGTGATGGGTGCAGAATTGAATGTCATTTCTAGAATATATGTCTATTGTCTTGTTTGATGAGCAGATATACATACACTAGAGGAAAATCTCAGATAAAACATACCCAATGAATGTAAAACTTGAAAACAAAACAATAGGTCCAACTTATACACAAATACGTACAGTCTCAGCAACATGTGACTATAATCTAAAGTTGGCTGTTTTGTAAGGTACAGATCTATTCATTTCTACAACTATTTGGAAAGTTCCAAATGTTTCTAAGCACAAATAAATGTTCTGTCGCCCGTGTGTTGCTGGGGGCCCATAAGGGGAGCAAAGCAAAGAATAGCAACACTGCATACCTTCCATGCATGTCATATGAGGCGACTAAGGAGGTTATGGGATGGAGTTGGCTATCCCATCCCATATAGGGTCAGTGACCCAAAACCATGCTGAAGTCAGATGTGTCAAGCCGAAAGGCGCAGATATCGCAGCAATGCTGTAAACTATGACACAACGCATTCCGTTCTCTGGACTACATCCTGCTAATCTGCAGGAGTTTGAGAACGAATAATGCAGAAGAAGAAGAATGTTCTGTGATGATTTGAACATTTGTTGACATGCGAATGTATTTAAAAATGTTTTGAAGTCTTTGCCGATCAAATGCAGACAACATTTCAACTTATGATTTCATTTACTCCTGAACTAATACCGCAAAATGGCTGACCATAGTCACGAGACAAGATCTTTAGAATTATTGTGATTGGACAAAATACTACAGTATTTTTACACTCTTTTGGTGAAGACTTTCATGGCAACATGTGGACACATCTAGACAAAAACAGACTGTATTTTGGGGAACTATCAAGGATCTTTTAGAAAGATGGGCTTTACATTACGAGTTAAGCAGTACCCTGTTCGAAGCTTACCTGCTGGATTTCAGTTTTAAGCAGTGAGTACATATTATCAAACTTAGGAAATAGAAATATCTGAACGAACCTCAGGGACATCATTCTCAACGCTGCCAGCTGTGACCAGAAAACCAATGGCTTCTGGGATATGTGATACGTTTTCAGGCAGGATGGAAACCAATCGTGTGACTTCCTTTTTCAGAGTTTCACAGTTTCGGAATCTACAATAGACAAAAGATAAAAAGAAAATAAAACTATATATGGCGGTGATATTTGTACACTATTTATATATGCCTCAACCATCATACTTTCATGACCTAATTCCAGCTACTATTGTCTATCCCCAGGTAGTTTGTTATCCACTCTTGCCGTTAAGCGTAGGGGTGATTGGAGCTCGAGCTTGCGCTCTAAAGCCAGATGTGTGGCCTCGGCTGTGCTATGACCGTGTTTGTTCAGGAAGTCGCTGATGTTTTCTATCCATCTTTTCCATGGTCTTCCTCTGGTTTTGTACTCTGATCTAATTTAGTTATATGCCTGTATGGGCAAATTGTGGGGATGCACTCTCATAATGTGGTCGAACCACTTGATCTGCTGCCTTTCTATGTAATCTGTGCAAGGTATTATACCTATTCTTTCCCTGATGTCTTGATTTCGTAATCCATTGATCCTGGTGACCCCAGCAGCTTTCCTTAAGCATTTCATCTCACATGACGCTATCCTTCTGTAATGTGAAGATGAGAGAGACCAGGTTTGGCACTGGTAACACAGTGTTGGTAGGAATATACTGTAGATCATTTGTCTTTTAATTTCCATCTCGATCTTGGGATGAAGAAGTAGTGGTAACAGTTGATATGTTATTGCATTTGCTTTTTGACATTTCATCTGGATCTCTCTGCTGAAGCTTCCATTTTCTGTAAAAACACTACCGAGATATTCAGCTTCTATACTGTTACGTCTTGGTCCCAGCTTCTATAATGTCATGACCTGGTCCAGCTTCTATACTGTCATGACCTGGTCCCGGCTTCTATACTGTCATGACCTGGTCCCGGCTTCTATACTGTCATGACCTGGTCCAAGTTTCTATACTTTCATGACCTGGTCCCAGCTTCTATACTGTCATGATCTGGTCCCAGTTTCTATACTGTCATGACCTTGTCCCAGCTTCTATACTGTCATGACCTGGTCCCAGTTTCTATACTGTCATGACCTGGTCCCAGCTTCTATACTGTCATGACCTGATCCCAGTTTCTATACTGTCCTGACCTGGTCCCAGCTTCTATACTGTCATGACCTGATCCCAGTTTCTATACTGTCCTGACCTGGTCCCAGCTTCTATACTGTCATGACCTGATCCCAGTTTCTATACTGTCATGACCTGGTCCTAGTTTCTATACTGTCATGACCTGGTCCCAGTTTCTATACTGTCATGACCTGGTCCCAGTTTCTATACTGTCATGACCTGGTCCCAGTTTCTATACTGTCATGACCTGGTCCCAGTTTCTATACTGTCATGACCTGGTCCCAGTTTCTATACTGTCATGATTGTTTCTTGTGTTACATGTTATTGATTACGTCAGTTTCTTGTGAACAATCATTGGAACTGTTCCTTATGACACGACAATACATTTGCTAGCAAACAAAAACTGACGATTGTCAATACATATTCTGCATCCATCTTTGTGATGGTTTCTTCTGCGACAACAACATGTGCTTGACCAGGCCACAGAAGATCATTTGTTACCTGTTGCCCCCTCTGAACATGTTTGCCTAATCTTTCACTGTTGTCTTCAAAACACATTTTCCACTATACACCGCCTGCATTTTTTGATGAATGTTGGTTGGCCGACATCCTCTGGCAGTAAAAAACTGAATAACTGCTCATTGGTTGCTTGACATCCTTTGGCAGTAAAAAAACTGAATAACTGCTCGTTGGTCAAATTCACTTGTTGATCACACCGGACATATTGTCGACTGCCTGCACAGGATATTAAGCATACGAAGAGAATGATCATGTGACCATTTATTCATCGATATGTAATTGTTATAACCAGGACCAGGTCATGTAAGTATGATGGCTGGACCAGGTCATGTGACAGTGATGACATCACACGCTCCTTGCGTGCTGGAATAAGTGAAGCAGTATGGGTAAGTTTTATTTCAACACGGCTCTTAATTAGGACACGTTATAAGACAGAGCTTTGGTGAAAATAGTTACAACTAGCAAGATTCAACTGGCAAAAGAGAATGAGGATAACAATATGAGGAAATATCAGATAGATTGAAATCATGGCATGGCAAAGAATCAACAATGATCCTGATACAAGATATATAGAGATGCTGGGGAGATGCCTATGCAAGTTGGCAATGCACCTGATGATGATGATGATGATGATGATGATGATGCGAACTACTTGTACTCTTAAGTTTACCTGAAAGGTAAGTAGACCGCCAAAGTAGGTGATAACTCCCATGAATAATTAGCAATGTCCCTCCATTGTTTCTCGGTCAAGTTATGTCTGGTCCATGTGTAAATTAGTTCTTCATCTGGAAGTTTCTGTTCAGCCAACTCCAGTGGATTATGCCAAGTGATCAGAGTATCAATTGCATTTGCCTGTACATGCACAAGTTATAATAACTGACACACAGAACATTTGGCTGTACATGCACAAGTTATAATAACTGACACACAGAACATTTACCTGTACATGCACAAGTTATAATAACTGACACACAGAACATTTGCCTGTACATGCACAAGTTATAATAACTGACACACAGAACATTTTGGCTGTACATGCACAAGTTATAATAACTGACACACAGAACATTTGGCTGTACATGCACAAGTTATAATAACTGACACACAGAACATTTGGCTGTACATGCACAAGTTATAATAACTGACACACAGAACATTTGGCTGTACATGCACAAGTTATAATAACTGACACACAGAACATTTGGCTGTACATGCACAAGTTATAATAACTGACACACAGAACATTTACCTGTACATGCACAAGTTATAATAACTGACACACAGAACATTTGCCTGTACATGCACAAGTTATAATAACTGACACACAGAACATTTGCCTGTACATGCACAAGTTATAATAACTGACACACAGAACATTTACCTGAACATGCACAAGTTATAATAACTGGCACACAGAACATTTACCTGTACATGCACAAGTTATAATAACTGGCACACAGAACATTTACCTGTACATGCACAAGTTATAATAACTGACACACAGAACATTTGGCTGTACATGTACAAGTTATAATAACTGACACACAGAACATTTGGCTGTACATGCACAAGTTATAATAACTGGCACACAGAACATTTACCTGTACATGCACAAGTTATAATAACTGACACACAGAACATTTACCTGTACATGCACAAGTTATAATAACTGACACACAGAACATTTACCTGTACATGCACAAGTTATAATAACTGGCACACAGAACATTTACCTGTACATGCACAAGTTATAATAACTGACACACAGAACATTTGGCTGTACATGCACAAGTTATAATAACTGACACACAGAACATTTACCTGTACATGCACAAGTTATAATAACTGACACACAGAACATTTACCTGTACATGCACAAGTTATAATAACTGACACACAGAACATTTGGCTGTACATGCACAAGTTATAATAACTGACACACAGAACATTTGCCTGTACATGCACAAGTTATAATAACTGACACACAGAACATTTGGCTGTACATGCACAAGTTATAATAACTGACACACAGAACATTTGCCTGTACATGCACAAGTTATAATAACTGACACACAGAACATTTGCCTGTACATGCACAAGTTATAATAACTGACACACAGAACATTTGCCTGTACATGCACAAGTTATAATAACTGACACACAGAACATTTGCCTGTACATGCACAAGTTATAATAACTGACACACAGAACATTTGCCTGTACATGCACAAGTTATAATAACTGACACACAGAACATTTGCCTGTACATGCACAAGTTATAATAACTGACACACAGAACATTTGCCTGTACATGCACAAGTTATAATAACTGACACACAGATATGTTGTAATATTCAATGATGATGAATGCAATACAATTGTAAATGAGAAAATGCCACTGGGTTTTATGTGTTACTCTTGATAAGATACATGTATCAGAGCACTGGGTTTTATGTGTTATTCCTGTTATTCTGTCAAACTTAGAACAATCATATCAAGATTTCAGTCAAACTTATACACAGAAAAATTATATCAAGATTTCAGTCACATTTAGACAATCTTACCACTAGACAAAGCAACACTCTAGCAAGTTTTTTTGTTAAACTTACAACTAGACAAAGAACTATCCTAGCAAGATTTTAGTCCCACTTACCACTAGACAAAACTATCATAGCAAGATTTCAGTCCCACTTACCACTAGACAAAACTATCATAGCAAGATTTAAGTCCCACTTACCACTAGACAAAGAACTATCATAGCAAGATTTCAGTCCCACTTACCACTAGACAAAACTATCATAGCAAGATTTAAGTCCCACTTACCACTAGACAAAGAACTATCATAGCAAGATTTAAGTCCCACTTACCACTAGACAAAACTATCATAGCAAGATTTCAGTCCCACTTACCACTAGACAAAACTATCATAGCAAGATTTAAGTCCCACTTACCACTAGACAAAACTATCATAGCAAGATTTCAGTCCCACTTACTAGATGAACTATTCTAGCAAGATTTCAGTCAACTTACCACTAGACAAAGAATAATGTTTCTCTTCCTGATGTAATCCTTGACCAATTTATTCTCATTGACTTGACCTTTCCTGCTTGTACCTGAGAGGAAGACACAAAACCTATTACCCCGGTAATGACTTCCAACATAAAACTTGAGACCCTACTGTTTAAACAATATCTCACAACAAACAAACAAAAAATGCATGAACTGATATTTTTCAAAACAATAAAATAAATGTATTCACAAAAATGATAAGATACATGGTGTCTCTAATGTAAAAAATGCATTACCTATCAACTTTCCAAAGGATTATTCAAAATAAATGAGTAGCGTATCCTAATCAGGGCGTAGCCATCATCTCAGCATTATTATTGGCTGTAATGATTTTCTAGAATAACAATGATATACAAGTGCCAAGAAACTCCTGATGACCACAAATAAGCTCCAAGGGTCTGATGGCGAGTTCCCAAGGTTGGACAATAACACGAGAAGAAGCTGGGCAGCTTACACAGAGCCGTGAGGCTTACAGAGTGGCAGTGAGGGCAACGTTCTGCATAGGACATGTCACATAGAGAGAGAAAATGATTTTCTAGGCATTATAAATATGTTCCGTAATTTGCCATTACTTTATGAACAGTCCAAATGTTCAACTGCCTGTGGTGGGGATCGAACTCGGTACCTTGGCCATCATAGATGCACTCTGTACCGATTTGCCACATTACAGAGCTGGAAGATTCAGAATATCAGCTCAAAATAGGCCATAAGTTCTTTTTTTTATATCAAGTGACATATTCTTTCCAGAACGCCTCTCTTTTTCAGGCAAGCAGGCCTGCATTGGCCACAGAAATGTACATACATTCTTCGATGTCCCTTGTCCATTATCTTCTTGGTCTTCCTCTTCTCTTGCCTGGCCCTCTGCTCTCTAGAATCAGCCTTTCTATACCATCATGACACTTTATGCGTTCAAATTACTGTAGCTTTCTTCGTATGATGGTATTTAGAAGCCAACCTTCATTTAGTTTCAGTAATTTCAAAATGTCAATGTTCTTCTTTTTCTGCATCCATGATATTCGTAGGATCTTTCTGTAGCACTTCATTTCAAATGAATGTATACATTTTGATACCTGTTCTTCATCATCATCCTCAAGTGCCATCTCCGCATCGAAGGTTGTCTGCAACATATCTCCAACATCTCCTGTCTCTTGTCTTGGTGGTGCACTCTGCTAGACTGTAACCTGTCCATCGTGTGATGTTACTCTCCCACTTGTATCTCTGCCTACCTCTTGCTCGCTTCCCTTTGATTTTACCCTCAAGTAAGGTCTTCAATAAGATGTCATGTCTTTTAATGTGACCAAAATATTTTATTTGCCTGATCTTTATTTCTCTTAGTAGTTCTTTCTTCATATTAAGTGTCTTTAGCACCTCTTTATTTGTTTTCTTCTCTTTCCATGATGTTCTTCCTATTCTTCTATATACCCACATCTCAAAGGCAAAAATTTTGTCTTCTAATTGTTTATTTAGTGTCCATGTTTCTGAGCCATACATTAATATAGAATAGATGTAGCATTTTATAATTCTCATTTTTTACTTGTTTATAATTTGTTTTTATATTAATAATTTCCTCATGTCATTGAAGGTACTTTTAGTCATTCCGATTCTCCTTTGCAACTTCTGTTTCACATCTGCCATCATTTGTGACTATGTGTCCAAAAACCTGCTCTTATTTCTGTATAAAGAATATTTTTATAAAGGTGAATATTATAGGCAATACGTATTTAATAAATATTTAAGAAAAATTGAGTATTTCTGTACAAAATAGTAACAATCTGTACAAGTTAGCACAGGTTCTAGATAAGAAAGATTCTTGATCATAAACTAGCATCATAGCATATTAGCATTATATTCTAAGCAATATAAGTTTACAATTGCTTTCTGATCCATCCAGAAGACAATTACCTGTGGCGGGATCTGAACCCTGTACCTTGGTGTCACAGACATGCTCAGTGCCTTGCCACCAGATTTAGACTACACTATAATATTATGCCCTATATACAATGTGTACCCTCTACTAAATAAAGACTTTCTGGTTGAAACACTGATGTAGTCTGATGTAATTTGAGAAACTTGCTTACATTATGTTTTCAAATTAGGCTTATAACATATAGATTTATGAGGAGCCATAGTGGTTCAGTGGTAAGTGCGTTGGTTTCCTAGTTGGATGGTCTACATTTGAATTTTCAGTCCAACTGGAATAAGTTTTAGACCACAATGGAACAAAGTTTTCAGATAAAAATGGTACAAAGTTTTCAGATCACAATGGAACAAAGTTTTCAGATCACAATGGAACAAAGTTTTAAGATCACAATGGAACAAAGTTTTCAGATCACAATGGAACAAAGTTTTAAGATCACAATGGAACAAAGTTTTCAGATCACAATGGAACAAAGTTTTCAGATCACAATGGAACAAAGTTTTCAGATCACAATGGAACAAATTTTTTAGATAAAAATGGAACAAAGTTTTTAGATAAAAATGGAACAAGTTTTTAGATCACAATGGAACAAAGTTTTTAGATAAAAATGGAACAAAGTTTTCAGATCACAATGGAACAAAGTTTTCAGATCATCACTAAAAATGTCGGAGATGTTAAACAGTTATTCGGTTGAGACACGCTCACATTCATAAACTATTTCTTCCAATGTGTTGTCAGGACCCAAAACAAAAGCAGGCAATATGGAAACACTGTGATTTTGTCATGCATGTCATAAGAGGTGACTATGGAGGTTTGTGGGTGAGTTAGCTGCCCCACCCCATAGGTCAAACGGACACAACAACCATTGTGAAGTCAGATGTTTCAGGTCAAATTGTGCAGGTATCACAGTCACAGTATAAACTATACCCCAATGTGTTCCATCCTCCAGACAAGATCCTGTTAATCAACAAGGTATTGAGATTGAATGTAGAATTAAGTGGAAGAGAAATAACCACTTCCAAACACAACTAAGTTGAAAGTGTTAGACTTAACCCTACAATCCTGGGGAAATGAGAATTAAGACATTCTTATATTCAGCATTAAGATATTGCATAATTTATCTTCACACGTTAACAACTATCTGTCGACATAGCTTTAATAAGTCTACATTTAACAACAATTAACATGATCATATAGGGTTAACTGTTAAAAACTACTAGATTTAACTACTATCAGCTGACATAACTATGTTAAAATCTCTGTTAAATACTTATAGATTTAACCACTTTCTGCTGACATAACTATGTTAAAATCTCTGTTAAATACTTATAGATTTAACCACTTTCTGCTGACATAACTATGTTAAAATCTCTGTTAAATACTTATAGATTTAACCACTTTCTGCTGACATAACTATGTTAAAACTTCCTTCTCTAATTAATAACTATCCATTTATATAATTGTGTTATAAACTTCCAGATAAAAAGATTAGTAAATGCATATACAAATGACAATAAAATAATATTTCCTGAATAGACAAAAATAGAACATTAGAACAATTGCATAAAATGACTAATATACTCTATCTGGACAGCCTCATGTCAAAATAAAAACTACAAGGTAGACAAAATAAATGGATATGGTTTGCGTACGACAGGGCGAGCCACATATAAACAGCCCATACTGATGGTTTATCAGGTAAAAATAAAAATTGTGTACCAAAATTATTTTTTATACTATAATAGTTCGTTTATTTTAAACATTAATGAATTATTTTTTATTTTTTTGTAGATTAAATGCTTCCCTAAAACAAACTTTATGAGCTGAATTAAAGTGTGTTCATGTCTTCTATACAAACCAAAGACAAACCAAAAGCAGTTGCTATAGTGACTTATTTACATTACCTGAACAGTAGTGATAATATCTCATGTTTTTGTTTCAAGCCATATTCTAATTGATTAAGAAAATGGCCCAATAAAATGCCAAATTGGCAACCATTATTATATTTGAGTTACATATGAAGCTGGTATTGTGGCTGACCTTGTACAATGTACAGCATGCACTAGTAACATGCTGATAACTGACAGTAACTGCTAGTTAGAATGATCTGGTCAACTGATGGAATTCTAGAAGAATCATTAAGATTGTGAGTGGGTAGTGCATCTGTGGTTATAACATTTCTTTATTAATGTAACTTAGAAATTTTAAACAGATTTGCAGAATCATGGAGTGATTGAGCAATATTTCATGCAATTTATCTCAATTATGGCTGATGAATTGTGAGTCAATATCAATCTCTGGTGAAGTCTAAGCTATGTAATTATGGCCGATCAGTTGTCAAACGAACATCAAATTTTGGTGAAAGCTCAGTCATAGAGTCTGTAACTTTCTGTGTAGTGTGGCAGAAATATTGACTTGAGTCATTGAGTTAAATACTTTTTGATGAATCCATAAGTTCTTTCAGTAAATGTTCATTCAGAGTTCAAAATAATGACACAGAATGCCCCACACTTCAAACCACACAATACCCCAAATTTTCCACCACACAATGCCCCAGACTTCACACAATGCCTCACACTACGTAGTAGATGAACAAAACACAAAGAGAGACAATTCATAGAGCCATATTGGGCATTTTGTAGACATTCTCTGTACATGAATGTAAGTACAATGCCTCATCAAACAGAGGAAGAATATAAGGCCCACAGACCTGACTATCATATTGCTGTTTTGATCCTAAGGAATTACAAGTGATTAGCTCTTACTTCCAATGTGCAATGGGGTGATTTCTTCAGAGCGATATTTCCTTCCCGAAGGCCATCAGAGATATGCAATGGCTTGAGAAGTCTTTAGAAATCAATAAACTATTGGACAAGATTTAGTTGGTGACTGAACCATAGAATTCATGTATGGTTTACAATAAGGTGACTGAACCATAGAATTCATGTATGGTTTACAATAAGGTGACTGAACCATAGAATTCATGTATGGTTTACAATAAGGTGACTGAACCATAGAATTCATGTATGGCTTACAATAAGGTGACTGAACCATAGAGTTCATGTATGGCTTACAATAAGGTGACTGAACCATAGAATTCATGTATGGCTTACAACAAGGTGACTGAACCATAGAATTCATGTATGGCTTACAACAAGGTGACTGAACCATAGAATTCATGAATGGCTTACAATAAGGTGACTGAACCATAAAATTCATGTATGGCTTACAATAAGGTGACTGAACCATATAATTCATGTATGGCTTACAACAAGGTGACTGAACCATAGAATTCATGTATGGCTTACAATAAGGTGACTGAACCATATAATTCATGTATGGCTTACAATAAGGTGACTGAACCATAGAATTCATGTATGGCTTACAACAAGGTTTCTGAACCATAGAATTCATGTATGGCTTACAACAAAGAATTAAACTTTTAGTATTAATAAAACAATTAAAAAAATGAAATAAATGAAACAGATGTGCAGGTTAGACTATTGAATATCCAGCGGCCAACACCAAAGTCTAAGCTGAAACATGCAGTAAGTATAGTCAAAAAAACATTTCATAAACATTGTCAGTAATTACAACATATAGAGGAGATCAAAGGAGGAACAGAGGAGATCATAGGAGGAACAGAGGAGATCATAGGAGGAATAGAGATCATAGATTCTTCAATGAAGGTATGCTGATTATTCTATGGGTAACAGTCGACACATCAAACATAATAATAAAAATCATAACCCATCAAGGTAGTATAGGTGTCACATTGTCAGGGTAGTAGGGGTGTTACATTGTCAGTGTAGTAGGGGTGTTACATTGTCAGGGTAGTAGGGGTGTTACATTGTCAGTGTAGTAGGGGTGTCACATTGTCAGGGTAGTAGGGGTGTTACATTGTCAGGGTAGTAGGGGTGTCACATTGTCAGGGTGGTAGGGGTGTCACATTGTCAGGGTAGTATAGGTGTCACATTGTCAGGGTAGTAGGGGTGTCATATTGTCAGGGTAGTATAGGTGTCACATTGTCAGGGTAGTAGGGGTGTCATATTGTCAGAGTAGTATAGGTGTCACATTGTCAGGGTAGTAGGGTGTTACATTGAGATATTTGATGCAGAAAGATCTCCACGCATCTCTATCCTCTACCATTCTGATAGTTTGGAAACTTCACATCCTCCCCAGTCCTTTATATTATCCAGTCATGTTTTCTTCCTTCCACTTCATCTTCTTCCATCCTCCACCGCACCTTGAAGAACATTCTCATCACGTGCCCATACTACCAAAGTTTACAAAGTCATATGCATCAAACATATGATCATTTTAATCCTTCCCAAGCTTGTATCAATTAATATTTATCTCTTTACTTCTCTAATAACGGCTCGGCGGTACAGCAGGTAGTTAGCTCCCTCGCAAACCCAATTCATCATAATAGCTTGTGGTTCGAACACTGATCATCCACATTGTATGTAATACAATACGAATGGCTGTATACTGTCTATAGTCTTTCCCCAGGTGAATGATTGTTGATCGCATTCACACTTGCCGTTAAGCGTAGGGGTGGTAGCTTAAGCTGTCGTTTCAAGGCCAGATGTGTCGCCGAGGTTGCATTTAGTCCATGTTTGTTCTAGGTTATCTTGATGTTTTCTATCCACCGTTTTCTTGGTCTACCTTTGGCTTTACGCCCGGATATTCTTGTATTATATGCTCTTATTGGTATTTGGTTTGGCTTCATTCTCATAAATTGACCGAACCATTTTACTTGCTGTCTCTCAATATGTTCGATACATGATATTATACCAACTCTTTTCCTAATTTCTTCATTTCTTATTTTATCTAGTTTGGTAACCATTGCAGATTTTCTCAGACACTTCATTTCACATGTGACGAGTTTTCTTTGCTGCGAAGCTGTTAAAGACCATGTTTGACATTGGTAGCACAGTGTTGGTATAAAAAATAGTAGATATTATTTTGCTGTATACTGTGGCATCTCAAAATTCAACAATAATTTAATTACTATGTCCGGTATATGCCTTCCTGTTTTTTGTGTGTTATTTCTCTAGTAGGAGCATAGGTCTGTCAAGTTGACAGTCTCACAGTAAACCTGTACAATGAAAGTATGAATTAGGGGGATCACTAGAAGCAATAGATGATACATCAAACACACTATCTCTGATACGACTACTACCCCCCTACACGACTCTCCCCATATCCCCCTCTAGTACATTCTCACCCTCACACTTTAGTCAAACTCTATTTTCAAAATTCACATTTCCCTTTGGTTATCAAACAAGAGAAGTTTGATCACAACAAAAGCACTTTAGATTAAGAAACTGTTCAGATGAGAAAGCAAACAGTCAGTTTTAAACAAATCCATGCGTAGTAGACGATACTTGCCGATGACAGCTTCTTTAGTTTCAAAATGTCCATAAATGCCGTACACAACTGATGACCGCTGTCCACTCCCACCTACTGCACATAACATGGACAAATATGACAGTCTGAAAACCTTCCCAGTGATCATAAATTCATATCATTTATTTATGTCTTCTTCTGAGTAAGATCAAATGTGTTTGACTCTTTAAATACTGTTTGTTGATGGCACAGTACTTAGAAACATATAATCTTAATAAGACCCATAACCCGTTAGAGTCAAAGGGCTGCCACACTGTGGACATCAGCACAAAAAGCCCTCTAAATACCTGTCTTTAGCCATTCAGACAAGTCTTGAAAAATCATACCCAGACCATTCCTTGATGTTTTCAATCCAGGATTTTCTTTGTTCAACTCTTGTTCTTCTATCGGCTGTTCCATGCAAAGTAGTTTTATAAAGAGATCCAGATATTGTTACATGTCCAAACCAAACAAGTTTACACCATTTCACCGGTATCAAAAGGTAACCAGCAAGTTTGTTTATGTGCTGCTGGAGAAATATATCTGTCTTGTGTTCTATATCATCATCATCATCAAGTGCCGTCTCCGCAACGAAGGTTGGCTGCAACGTATCTCCAACATCTCCTGTCTCTTGTCTTGGTGGTGAACTCTGCTAGACTGTAACCTGACCATCGTGTGATGTTATTTTCCCACTTGTATCTCTGCCTACCTCTTGCTCGCTTCCCTTTGACTTTACCCTCAAGTAAGGTCTTCAATAAGGTGTCATGTCTTTTAATGTGTCCAAAGTATTTTATTTGCCTGATCTTTATTTCTCTTAGTAGTTCTTTCATCATATTAAGTGTCTTTAGCACCTCTTTATTTGTTTTCTTCTCTTTCCATGACATTCTCCCTATTCTTCTATATACCCATATCTCAAAGGCATCAATTTTGTCTTCTAATTGTTTATTCTATATAGCTAATTCTTAATAAACATCTATAACATTTATATTTAATAGCTTGAATCCTTCTTAAAGTGTCTGTATCAAGTTGCAGCTTTCACATCCGTATAAATTATACCTAGAAATATGTATACATTGATCTTTACTGTAATATTGATCTTTCTTTTCCAAATCATATTCAACTTTGCCATTACAACCATCACAATCTAGAGTCTTAACTTAATCTCATTTCCAGTGTTGCCAATATCACAAATTTTGGATTCAAGATATTTATAACTAATTACTTCTTCCAGTTTGTGATGGGACTGATCTAATAAGGGCAATTACATATTTACTATAGAATCTGTAACAGAATATATTCATGTACATAGTCTGTAGCTATGGGAATAGCATCTTAGACAGCAGTAAACATGTTTATCACGTTTGACTGTGATTGGCTTTGTTGTTGGTGACCAGTATGTAGTACAAGAACCTGTTCTTTCATATGGCTGGTCTACTAGAGATATGGCTGGTCTATTAGAGATATGGCTGGTCTACTAGAGATATGGCTTGTCTATTAGAGATATGGCTGGTCTACTAGAGATATGGCTGGTCTACTAGAGATATGGCTGGTCTACTAGAGATATGGCTTATCTACTAGAGATATGGCTGGTCTACTAGAGATATGGCTGGTCTACTAGAGATATGGCTGGTCTTCTATGGATATGGCTGGTCTACTAGAGATATGGCTTATCTACTAGAGATATGGCTTATCTACTAGAGATATGGCTGGTCTACTAGAGATATGGCTGGTCTACTAGAGATATGGCTGGTCTACTAGAGATATGGATGGTCTACTAGAGATATGGCTGGTCTACTAGAGATATGGCTAGTCTACTAGAGATATGGCTTATCTAGATATGGCTGGTCTACTAGAGATATGGCTGGTCTACTAGGGATATGGCTGGTCTACTAGAGATATGGCTGGTCTACTAGAGATATGGATGGTCTACTAGAGATATGGCTGGTCTACTAGAGATATGGCTGGTCTACTAGAGATATGGCTGGTCTACTAGAGATATGGCTGGTCTACTAGTAAAAAAAGTAAACCATAGCATTTATTAATGCCGTAGGGGTGTGAGATGTTGTCGATCTCACATTTCACAGGCTCTGCAAATGAGGGCGGTAGCCATCTCCTCTCCCTCGCAGTCTTAACTTCCCGGATTAATCCGGTACCCATTTAAGGCTGGGTCAACCTGGGAGCCGTTGCGATCTGAAAACATTTCCGCCTCAACTGGGGAATGAACCCAGGACCACTCTACTAGAGATATGGCTGGTCTACTAGAGATATGGCTGATCTACTAGAGATATGGCTGGTCTACTCGAGATCTTTCAATCTACTTGTTCATCTTATGAGTGTCAGTAACTCTTTCAATCTACTTTTTCCTTGATATTCTTTCTTCTACCTCCACTTATTTTAATTTAACAAGTCGAAATGGTGCAAAACTATGCTCCGACTGGAGAAAACTGGAAACAAGGGATAATGAAAAGAGTTGAAAAGGTATAAAGGATTGACATCATTGTATAAGGGTTACTCCATATGTGCCCTGTCCCTCTCCACAAAGAGGCAGGCCACTTACTGAGAATACCACTCACAGTACATAACTCCATAACTTTAACAGATAATCGCCAGCATTCTTTGAAAAATGCTCTTTGTAAATAAGACATCATGAGATGGATTTGAACCCACAGCCTCTTGAACATTAAGCGAACAACTTAACTGCTAGGTCAGGAGAAAGCACTCAGAGAATGAAGTTTTGTTAATAAATGGAAACACACGGAAAACACATTAAATCAGGGGAAAACACATTAAATCAGGGGAAAAGGGACAATTTCTGAATTATTATTATAATATTTAACAGCAAACTCTTTTCAATGTTTAATGTTTATATCAATTCTTGATTATTCTACACTCCACAACTAACTTCACTCGTCAACAATTGATGTTCATATCAATTCTTGAATAGTCTACACTCCACAACTAACTTCACTCTTCAACAATAAAAGTTCATATTTAATTCTTGAATAGTCTACACTCAACCACTAACTTCACAAAACATAATCAAGTAAACTGCAAAACAAACACTGTGTATACTACCAGTACCAGAGAAACGTGCAAGATGGCATACATAAACAAAAACCCATTCTCCAAACTAGAACAGAGAACTAACACACACATCCTGCAACAATACTACAGTGTAGTCTTATTGGGTTATCTAACGCAGGGGTTCTCAACCTTTTCAAATGGCGAGCACTGCCCTCATGTAATTGTTAGTGCTCGCAAGACTTTCTAGTGTGCATGGCATGCGCACATGTCCTAACATAATCATCAGGTTGAGAATGCCTGATCTAAGACATGCTTGAAATAAAACAAAATGAGACAGATTCATGGCTACAAGATCAAAGATGACCAGCAGCAAATGAAACATAAACCAGATATAACAAAATTCAAAATCAAATTATTGGAGTCAAAATTCACTCTTGAATGTTATTAACCCGTAGCAACCCGTAGTCTACAAATGTTGACAAATGTCATCTTGCGATAGACATCTGACATCTACAAATGTCTACATCGAGGTAGCAATTTGTAGTCATGGACAACAATCGGCCATGTTTATTTCCCATCATGTTCTTATATTAAGTGTGTGCTAGAGTGATTGTTCATTAGTTTACTAAAGCGATATAAATACGCAGTCACAATTTATAACTAATTAGACACACTCATCCTCTCTTCTTCAGTTACAAAGCAATTTAAATGTGTTTTCAAGGATTGTCTATTTTCTTTATTTCATCATTTCTCATTCTGTCTAGTTTGGTCACTCTTATGGCTTTTCTCAGGCATTTCATCTCACATGTTGTACATGTTCTCTGTTGGGCTAGTCAGTGTCCATGTCTGGCATTGAAAGCAGAGTGTTGGCATAAAAATACTGTTTATCATCAGTCATTTGACTTCCATCATGATCTGTGGGTTGAGTAGTAATGGTGTTAACTGGTATTTCACTGCTGGCTTCCTGACATCTTGCCTCAATCTCTCTAATTTTCCATCGTCTGTGAATATACTTCCCGGGTATTTAGATTCATAAGTTTATTTCGCATTAGTTTTGTTTGTTATGTTCACTGGATTTGGTGACTTGCTGATTTTCATTACTTCTGTTTTCTGCATAGTTACCATTGTTCAGGGATTAAAAAAAGGGTAAAGAAATCACATTGGGTGGAGACTGAGATGAAGAACTAATGAACAATCTGTGTTCCGGTGAACAGGAGAACCCAAATTAAGACAGGAGAACCCAAATTAAGACAACAAATAACTACCCAATTCAAGGGACAAATAACAACTCAATAACAAGTAAATAACTGAAATTGATTGAAGTTAAAGATATGTTACAATAGAGCAGCACAAAACAATCCATACTAGAGGCATGGAACAAACTAATCTAGGGACATAGATCAAACAAAACAATCCATACTAGGGGCATGGAACAAACTAATCTAGGGACATAGATCAAACAAAACAATCCATACTAGGGGCATGGAACAAACTAATCTAGGGACATAGATCAAACAAAACTAAGCATAGAGCAACCCAACCTATACAAGGTTAACCCAACCTAAGTACAAGAAACAAAACTAGGGGTATAGAACAATCCACAATAATGGGTATAGAATAAATAAAACTAGGGCATAGGCCAACCCAAACTATGGGTATAGAATAAACAAAAGTAGGGGCATAGAACAGCCCAAACTATGGGTATAGAATAAATAAAGCTAGGGGCATAGAACAACCCAAACTATGGGTATAGAATAAATAAAACTAGAGGTATAGAACAACCCAAACTATGGGTGATGATGTTCCTCCTTCGCAAGCAAAGAAGAGCACGGCATGAAAAACAATAAATGTGATGAGCAAGTTGAAAAACAACAAAACATTTGTGATTGTTTAAATTGGTTTAGAATAATGGGTATAGAATAAACAAAACTAGGGACATAGAACAACTCAAACTAGGGGCAAGGAGCAAATATAACTAGTAGCATAGAACAAACAAAACTAGGGGCATAGAACAAACAAGACTATGGGTATAAAACAAACAAAACTAAGGCAAGAAACAAACCAAACTAGGGGTATAGAGCAAGCCAACTTAATTTTCCCAACTTAACAAAGGACACCTTAACTAAGGGTAAACTGAAGATCACAAAGTATGGGGAGGTCTAAATCATGTAAAATAATCACAATAACATGGGGGCACACAACAACTCAAATCACAGCGGTAAAGATTCAAATCACAGGGGGCATTGAACAACTTAAATCACAGAGGCAACACAGGAAAACTTAAATTACAGGGGCACAGTACAACGTAAGTTACAGAGACATAGAATAATTCAAATCACATGTGATCAAGAAAAAGATGATGGCCGCAGAAGAAAAAGATATATGATGATGGCCACAGAAGAAACTGAAACACTCAAATTGGTGAAGTGGTTACACACGAAAGCAACTATAAATGTGACTACAATATGTAGCAATCAAAAGCTGTAAGCTATAGATTTATGTGTGGACGCACTACAAGTACAATACAACTCATCAACTGTAAAGAGGACCACAACCAATTTAAGCATCCCATGCAAGTGTTTGAGAACCTTTCAAAGTATCGCTCAAATCATAGTCGCTGTAGGTGGCTGGTGGAGGATGCAGCAATTTGTCCAGTCATAATCAGATTGTGTTGTGTCCGTGATAGAGGCAAGCAGCAGTTAAGACATTTTATACATTCACATTATACATGTTTGTTTCAGAATCAAGATTTGAATAATTTATTGGTCACTCGTCATGAGATTGCTCACTGTTTGAAATAGACTGATCTTTTGACACTGGTCGGATACAACTGCAAATTACAGTCAATCTTGGTCAGTAACAGGAACATTCATTCAAATTTTTTGGTTTTCAAGTGGAACAAAATATTAATGACCTGTAAAATGTGTCCAAATCTGGCATGCATGTTCTCATAGACTGTATTAATGGGGAAAGTGCAGATGTCATATGTGTTTCTATAGACTGTTTTAGTGGGGAAAGTGCAGATGTCATATGTGTTTCTATAGACTGTATTAGAGGGGAAAGTGCAGATTCATATGTGTTTCTATAGACTGTATTAGAGGGGAAAGTGCAGATTAATATGTGTTTCTATAGACTGTATTAGAGGGGAAAGTGCAGATTCATATGTGTTTCCATAGACTGTATTAGAGGGGAAAGTGCAGATTAATATGTGTTTCTATAGACTGTATTAGAGGGGAAAGTGCAGATTCATATGTGTTTCTATAGACTGTATTAGTGGGGAAAATGCAGATGACATATGTGTTTCTATAGACTGTATTAGTGGGGAATATGCAGATGATATACTTTCTCTTGGTGTTTTTGTTCTGTGTATGACACAGAATGGTGTGTTTATTAATGTGAATGAATGTGTTTTATAATAATAATTAAAAAAATTACATAATTGTTCATAGAATAGGGGGTAGCAGTTAGACATAGCTCATTATGAACAGGGGGTAGCAGTTAGACATAGCTTATTATGAACACAGTTAGACATAGCTTATTATGAACAGGGAGTAGCAGTTAGATGTAGCTCATTATGGACAGGGGGGTAAGAATTAGAAGTAGCTCATTATGGACAGGGGGTAGGAGTTAGAGGTAGCTCATTATGAACAGGGAGTAGCAGTTAGACATAGCTCATTATGGACAGGGGGTAGCAGTTTGACATAGCTCATTATGAACAGGGAGTAGCAGTTAGATGTAGCTCATTATGAACAGGGAGTAGCAGTTAGACATAGCTCATTATGGACAGGGGGTAGCAGTTAGACATAGCTCATTATGAACAGGGAGTAGCAGTTAGACATAGCTCATTATGGACAGGGGGGTAGCAGTTAGACATAGCTCATTATGGACAGGGGGTAGCAGTTAGACATAGCTCATTATGGACAGGGGGTAGGAGTTAGAAGTAGCTCATGATGAAGGGGTAACATTAGAATTAGATTATTTGTTTATAAAGTGTAAGCAGAAAAGTCACAGAGAATAATGAAGCAATCATGTTCAAAGTACAACTGTTATTCTTCCAGGATGAAATGGCATTGCATTCTACAGAAACATGTGCATGCCAGATTCTGAAACATTTTACAGGTCAGTATTATTTTGTTCCATGTACAGAAACATGTGCATGCCAAATTCTGACACATTTTACAGGTCAGTATTATTTTGTTCCTTCTACAGAAACAGTTGCATGCCAGATTCTGACACATTTTACAGGTCAGTATTATTTTGTTCCTGTGCATCAATTTTATTTAAACCTCTTGTGCAGTGCAGTGGCTGCTAGTTTTAACAATTATGGTGGCCCTGATAGCTGCTTTAAAAAAAATCAATACTGCAACAATAATAAAACATAAATGTGAGGCTAAGTGTCTAACCATTATCCATCTTGTTTGTGTTGATTATAGAATTATTCTATCTATTGTCATTTCCACTTGTGCTGCCAACAAGAATTTTTCTTTTTTTGGGGGGGGGGGGGAGGGGAGATTCTGAGTTTTTATTTGGCCACTTGAGTTGCATTGGCCATGGTAAGCAGTGTCTATTTAATGTTTCTTTGATTATCACTGCCCAACTAATTCTTGGTCTTCCTCGTGCCTTGTTGCCTGGTCTTCTGCTGATGTATGCATGAAGGGCTGCTTGCACAGATTCTATTCTCATGACGTGACCAAACCATCTAGTTTACTGCCTTTTGATGTAGTCTTGACTTGAGATAGTCTTTACTTCTTTCCTTATATCTTCATTTTTCTGGTCGTTTCTTCTTGTGACATTTATAGCTTTCCTCAAACATCTCATTTGGCAAACTGTGATGTTTTTCGCTAGTGTGTTTGACATTGGTAACGCAGAGTTTGTATAAAAATATTGTTTATCAATTGTTGTTTTGTAGCCATGTAGATTGATGGATGTTTAAGTATTGGTGACAGTATGTCAGAGGATTGGCTTTTTGGCACCTTGTTTCAATCTCTCTGTTGAGTTTGCCATCCTTCGTAAATATGCTTCATAGGTATTTAAATTCTAAGATTTGCTTTAGTTTTGTACCATTGACTGACCTATTTTTTCATAGTATCTGTTTACAGAGTGATTATTTCCCTTAAATATAATGTGTGTCGCTGTGTGTGTTATCTGCCCACCCCATGGATCAGTCCATTATAACAGTCGGTAACTATGTGACAAGTACCACTTAATGTATGTATTCTTGTTCAGAAGTTAAGTTTAGCTATAGCCCTACAGAAAATATCATAGCTGAAAAATCCATGGCAAGGGACAAATAGAAAAACATAGTTAGAAGCTATATTTTTTTTCCAGTGGCAACATAGGTTGTGACATGCATGATATGACATCCCCAATGGAAAATAACTATGGCAGAGTACTAACATAAGAACCAAATTGTGTTTACTATGAACATGTGTATTTCCTGTGGCGACATATGGATATGAAGCATGGACACTAAATAAAACAGTGGCCAAGAGAATACCATCATTTGAATTAAAGTGTTATAGAAGAGTTTTGAGAATACCATGGACAGCGAAGAAAACAAACCAGGAGGTGTTAGTTTTTTCAGTCACATTAAGAGATGCAATGGCATGGAGTGTTACTGGAGGGGATGATAGAAGGCAACAGGGGCAAAGGCCGACATAGACGCCGTTGGAAAAAGACATTCAAGAATGCCTGCGCATGTCACTGGAAGATGCAGGGCAATTTGCTCGAGACCGCGGAGAATTCAAGAAATCCATAGGAAAGACTACGTTCTGAAAGAATATGTCACATGATGAAATGAATGGAAAATAAAATATCAGCATGTAAAATGAAATGTTATATAATGGTCCTGAGAATTTCATGGAAAGAAAGATGAGATAACACAGACGTCCAGAAATAGATAAATATAAAAGAAGACTGGCTCTTCAAAACTATCAAAATATGCAAGTTAAAATATTTTCGACATATAAAAAGACACAATGGTTTAGAAAGATTAATCATGGATGGAAAAGTTTCCGGATAAAAAACATGAAGCAGACTAAGACTACGATGGACATGGGATATCAAAGACCTTCTGAACATGACATTGGAAGAGGCTGACCAGCTTGTACAAATTTGAGAGACTTAGAGAGTGGGAGTGAGAGCAACGTTCTGTGTAAAGGACATGTCATATTGAAAGAATACAAGTTCAACACATGTGGAGCTTACAACAGCAGTCATTAGCAGTTGTTAGTCAAGAGAAATGGAAGAAATCCACATAGCAGTTGTTAGTCAAGAGAAATGGAAGAAATTCACATAGCAGTTTGTTAGTGAAAATAAATAAAAGGAATCTATGAGTATTGTGATGGAGTTTGGAAAAGGGGGTTGTCTTCTGTGTTATGTTACTGTGATGAAGTTCAGAGAAGGGGTTGTCTTCTGTGTTATGTTACTGTGATGGAGTTTGGAGAAGGGCTTGCCTTCTGTGTTATGTTACTGTGATGGAGTTCGGAGAAGGGGTTGTCTTCTGTGTTATGTTACTGTTATGGAGTTCAGAGAAGGGGTTGTCTTCTGTGTTATGTTACTGTGACGGTGTTCAGAGAAGGGGTTGTCTTCTGTGTTATGTTACTGTGATAGAGTTCGGAGAAGGGGTTGTCTTTTGTGTTATGTTCCCTAGGAACTATGATAAAAAAAACTGGAATATAATTAATAATAATGATAATAATAATAAAGTTCCATAACCCATCAGGGTCGTAGGGTTGTCCCACTGGAGACAACACAGAAAGCTACCCAAACAACTCCATCTTCTGTCATTTGGAGGAGTGCTGGAAAATCAAGACTAGACCATTCCTTGAAGTTATCAATCCATGATCTTTTGTGCTCCTCTCCTCCTTCTACCCTCAACTGTTCCTTACAAAACAATTTTAGAAAGCGGGTCGTTTCTCGTTATATCTCCAAACCAAACACGTTTATGACATTTCACCACCGCCAAAAGTGCTTCTTGATATCCCGCAAGTCTTTTTATTTGCTGTCGCGTGAATATATTTGTTGTGTGTTCTATATAGCTAATTTTTAACAAATGTCTGTAGCACTTGTTTTTAAAAGCCAATATCCTTCTTTCTGTGTCTGAATTGAGTGTCCAACTTTAACATCCATATAGAAATATACTTAGCACTAACGATCTGAATAGATTAATGTTTACTGTAATACTGATCTTACTTATCCAAATCATATTCAACCTTGCCATGGCAGCCATCACCATCTTGAGTCTTAGCTTAATCTCATTTCGCGAGTTTCCACCATCACATATTTGCGACCCGAGATATTTGAAGGTGGTAACTTCTTCAAGTTTGTAACCGGATATTCGTAGGATCTTGCTTCGTTTCATTAGTCACCAAAAAACTGGAAACAGGGTAATGAAGACTGGCTAATCACTGGTAACACACAGGAAAACACTCAATGTGCTATATTGCGTTCCCAATTAAGACTATTTGTTTGTTTGTTTGTTTTTCGTTCGCTCCATTGTAACCATCACGGATATCCGTGCGATTTCCGCCGGGAGCGTGATTACGTTGTGCCACTGTTATGCGCCTTGTAGGCCTAGCACATCCGATTTCGGCATGCCTTGACAATTCGGGTGGGCTACCCTTAGCCTGTGACAGCCTCTATATCTGTCTCAAGGCACGCGTAGTGGAGACTCTTCGCCCAGACGATGTTTTGCTTTCGTCTGACTCGAACGAGGTGTTCCACTGTCTATGAACTTGCCTCGTGTAATTGGACGTGCTGTGCCTGTGCCCATTGGGTACCGAACCGTTTCTCATCCGTGAGCCTGGTTCCTTAAGGGGAAGAACTCAACAGATGAGTTGGACCCTGGCTCTTTCGCCCTCTTAGCCGAGGTGTCATTCACCGACATCGTGTACCCCTTGTCCAAGATAAAGACTATTTGATAAAAACTCTCAATTTGTGCAGATTTCACGTGCATCCAGTAATTAGTCAAAAAAACATTACTGTTTCTAATTTTTGCCTGTCAGATTACAGTTATGCTATAGCTGTACCTATCATGAATTACAGGTAAGAATTATATTACAGGTAAGAATTATATTACAGGTAAGAATTATATTAACAGGTAAGAATTATATTACAGGTAAGAATTATATTACAGGTAGGTAAGAATTATATTACAGGTAAGAATTATATTACAGGTAAGAATTATATTAAAGGTAAGAATTATATTACAGGTAAGAATTATATTACAGGTAAGAATTATATTACAGGTAGGTAAGAATTATATTACAGGTAAGAATTATATTACAGGTAAGAATTATATTAAAGGTAAGAATTATATTACAGGTAAGAATTATATTACAGGTAAGAATTATATTACAGGTAAGAATTATATTACAGGTAAGAATTATATTACAGGTAAGAATTATAAACAATAACATCATTTTTAATGCAGGTATTTCTGAATAAGTGTTGTTTCTAAAAGGTACCCCTAATGATCCCAAGAGATTGTGATTTTCTTCTTGATGTTGATGGAGGGCAATAGGTGACAGACAAGACTAAAATATTCAGTAAAATATTCAGTAAAATATTCAGTAAAATATTCTGACATAAACAGTGACATATGGGAAGAAGTGAGAGAGTGAGGTTCTTGACAAGATAACAGTACTGTGATGTCTCAGACACTCAGAAATGCAGCAGCTAAACAGGACGTTGGCAAGTCTAATAAAACCTTTAACTGAAGTAAAATAAATGTTCCCGCCAGCACTACCTGAGATTCATCAAAATTGTTCATTGGGTTCATAGGTCATCTTCATAACAAGAGACATGCCCATGAATCAAATGCACTGATTGGTTGTCCAAAAAAATTGGTTTCTGTTGTATGCTTTATTTTTTTAATCTAAGAGACAAACTAAACAATAAAGCAAGCGGAAAAAAGTCGAACTATACTTTTTCAGTGGGTACCATGACAATGTGGTATCTTGCGGAAATGAGAGGGCCGTATCAAGAAAATAAGAGAGCTATGAAAACCATCAGAAGTGAATATAGCATGACAAAAGATGTCTACCTCTACCTAATTTGACAGGGACAGGTAATCATGATTCACCTGAGAACAGGACACAACAGACTGAATAAATACATGCACAGGATGTGACTGTGTGCCACACCAATGTGCACTTGTGGAACAGACTTCTGAGCACATTCTGCAGAACTGTCCCCAGTATGAACAATTGAGGGAGATGTACTGGCCCAATGGTGTAGCCCTTCAAGCAAAGATATATGGAACCAAAGAAGAGCACCAGACAATGGTGGAGTTCACCCATAAGACTTGTATGATGGTGTAGACATCAAGTAGAGAACATAAGACTTGTATGATGGTGTAGACATAAAAGTAGAGAACATAAGACTTGTCTGACGGTGTAGACGTCAAGTAGAGAACATAAGACTTGGCTGACGGTGTAGACGTCAAGTAGAGAACATAAGACTTGTCTGACGGTGTAGACGTCACGTAGAAAACATAAGACTTGTCTGACAGTGTAGACGTCAAGTAGAGAACATAAGACTTGTCTGACGGTGTACACGTCAAGTAGAGAACACAAGACTTGTCTGACGGTGTACACGTCAAGTAGAGAACATAAGACTTGTCCGACGGTGTACACGTCAAGTAGAGAACACAAGACTTGTCTGACGGTGTACACGTCAAGTAGAGAACATAAGACTTGTCTAGCTGTGTAGACATCAAGTAGAGAACACAAGACTTGTCTAGCTGTGTAGACATCAAGAAGTGAAACAAAAGAAAGAAATAATACACAATCAAGCACTTGCCTTCTCTGTTCAATAGAAAAAATATGGTTTCCTTCAAAGTTTTCATTTGTACATAGAATTCAACTCAGCAGCATGCAATGTTTTCAAAAGCCCAACCCCCAACCGCTTACTCAGCGGGGGTTTATGTGTATATACAGAAGGCATTTTCCATCATTTTCTATACAGACATTCACTGCCGAAGACGAATATGTCTGGCCATTCGCGCAAAAAAATGGCAACACAACGCATTACCATTTTCTGGACTACATCCTGCTGGAAATCTAGTTGGACCATTGTCCTGCCAAAAGGAGATCTAATGGGAGTTTGAGAATTAATGCTGAAGAAGAAGAATTATACAGACAATTCATCATAGCATGTAACCCATAAAATCACATAAAAACTGCAGATAGTCCCAGTCATTTAATTTGCATTAGATCGCCAGAACCACCGAATATGTGTCGGGCCACTGGATCAAATAAATAGACAACATAAAGCATTTCCATTCCCCGGACTACAGCCAGTTGGAAATCTTGAAAAACCATTGGTCTGCTACAAGAGAAATTGAGTGGGAATTTGAGAAAGAACACTGATGAAGATGGCAAGAGTTGATATCAAATGATGAGTTGTGGAAGAGAACACATCAATGCCCGGCTGAGGTGGAGATGGCAAGAGTTGATATCAAATGATGAGTTGTGGAAGAGAACACATCAATGCCCGGCTGAGGTGGAGATGGCAAGAGTTGATATCAAATGATGAGTTGTGGAAGAGAACACATCAATGCCCGGCTGAGGTGGAGATGGCAAGAGTTGATATCAAATGATGAGTTGTGGAAGAGAACACATCAATGCCCGGCTGAGGTGGAGATGGCAAGAGTTGATATCAAATGATGAGTTGTGGAAGAGAACACATCAATGCCCGGCTGAGGTGGAGATGGCAAGAGTTGATATCAAATGATGAGTTGTGGAAGAGAACACACTAGTGCGTGGCTGAGGTGGAGATGAAAAGTAAAAATTAGAGATGAAATGGACACACCTTTGAAAAGAGTCTGACAACATAACCTGACAGTCTGTGGACAGGAATGCACAGAGAAGGAGAAGAATTGGAAAACCAAAGATAACTTGGAGAAGAAAATCGGAGGAAGAGACCAAATCAGTTGGGACCTTGTGGGTGCTAATGAAGAAGACAGAGCACCATAGAACTCAGAGATCAATGGTTGCACCCCCATATTCCACAGGGAACTGAGAGAAAATAGAGCACAGAGAACACACATAAAAGTTGGTAAAATATACTATTCAGTATGTAGATGTCAACCAGGACAACCTGTTACTTGTATATGTCAACCAGGACAACCTGTTACTTGTATATGTCAACCAGGACAACCTGTTACTTGTATATGTCAACCAGGACAACCTGTTACTTGTATATGTCAACCAGGACAACCTGTTAATTGTATATGTCAACCAGGACAACCTGTTACTTGTGAAAACATTTTTCTCGCTATATGTCTTGTCTCAATTTCATATTTTTGTCTTCTGTCGTACTTATTCACTCGTTGCCTTACAGGTTAGCAAGAGAGTGCTTAGGTCAAGGCAGTAAACCCCTACAGGAACCAAAGGGGAGGCCCTAGGGCAACTGATGGTACATTAACCATCATCTGGAGTCTCCTGCATTCTATTTGTTTCCAAGCCATTTAGCATCAACTTTCTTCAGGAATTAATCAACAGCCGAGACAGGGTTAGTACAAATGGGCAAAGGGTTAGTGCAAATAGGCAAATTCTCTAAAATTTTTTCCGGGTAAGTAATCATGTGGGCAACGCAGAGACTATTTGTCACGGCAATTTAACCAATTTGATGACCTCATAGCCTATTTGAAAGTTACACTGACCTGTTTACTGATCTTCTGTAAAGACAAAAGGTCATCAAATTTATATAAGTAGGTTGCCATTGCCTTCTGAATGGTCATGTTGTATAACTGCCTATGGCAGAAATTTAACCTGTTCCCTTAGCCATCCAAGACATGTTCAGTCCCTCTCTCCCACAGAGCTAGAGAACAGAACACACATAAAGTCTCTCCCACAGAGCTAGACAACAGAACACACATAAAGTCTCTCCCACAGAGCTAGACAACAGAACACAAATAAAGTCTCTCCCACAGAGCTAGAGAACAGAACACAAATAAAGTCTCTCCCACAGAGCTAGACAACAGAACACAAATAAAGTCTCTCCCACAGAGCTAGAGAACAGAACACAAATAAAGTCTCTCCCACAGAGCTAGACAACAGAACACAAATAAAGTCTCTCCCACAGAGCTAGACAACAGAACACAAATAAAGTCTCTCCCACAGAGTTAGACAACAGAACACAAATAAAGTCTCTCCCACAGAGTTAGACAACAGAACACAAATAAAGTCTCTCCCACAGAGTTAGACAACAGAACACAAATAAAGTCTCTCCCACAGAGTTAGACAACAGAACACAAATAAAGTCTCTCCCACAGAGCTAGACAACAGAACACAAATAAAGTTTCTCCCACAGAGCTAGAGAACAGAACACAAATAAAGTCTCTCCCACAGAGCTAGACAACAGAACACAAATAAAGTCTCTCCCACAGAGCTAGACAACAGAACACAAATAAAGTCTCTCCCACAGAGCTAGACAACAGAACACAAATAAAGTCTCTCCCACAGAGCTAGACAACAGAACACAAATAAAGTCTCTCCCACAGAGCTAGACAACAGAACACAAATAAAGTCTCTCCCACAGAGCTAGACAACAGAACACAAATAAAGTCTCTCCCACAGAGCTAGACAACAGAACACAAATAAAGTCTCTCCCACAGAGCTAGACAACAGAACACAAATAAAGTCTCTCCCACAGAGCTAGACAACAGAACACAAATAAAGTCTCTCCCACAGAGCTAGACAACAGAACACAAATAAAGTCTCTCCCACAGAGCTAGACAACAGAACACAAATAAAGTCTCTCCCACAGGGCTAGACAACAGAACACAAATAAAGTCTCTCCCACAGAGCTAGACAACAGAACACAAATAAAGTCTCTCCCACAGAGCTAGACAACAGAACACAAATAAAGTCTCTCCCACAGAGCTAGACAACAGAACACAAATAAAGTCTCTCCCACAGAGCTAGACAACAGAACACAAATAAAGTCTCTCCCACAGAGCTAGACAACAGAACACAAATAAAGTCTCTCCCACAGAGCTAGACAACAGAACACAAATAAAGTCTCTCCCACAGAGCTAGACAACAGAACACAAATAAAGTCTCTCCCACAGAGCTAGACAACAGAACACAAATAAAGTCTCTCCCACAGAGCTAGAGAACAGAACACAAATAAAGTCTCTCCCACAGAGCTAGACAACAGAACACAAATAAAGTCTCTCCCACAGAGCTAGAGAACAGAACACAAATAAAGTCTCTCCCACAGAGCTAGACAACAGAACACAAATAAAGTCTCTCCCACAGAGCTAGAGAACAGAACACAAATAAAGTCTCTCCCACAGAGCTAGAGAACAGAACACAAATAAAGTCTCTCCCACAGAGCTAGACAACAGAACACAAATAAAGTCTCTCCCACAGAGCTAGACAACAGAACACAAATAAAGTCTCTCCCACAGAGCTAGAGAACAGAACACAAATAAAGTCTCTCCCACAGAGCTAGAGAACAGAACACAAATAAAGTCTCTCCCACAGAGCTAGAGAACAGAACACAAATAAAGTCTCTCCCACAGAGCTAGACAACAGAACACAAATAAAGTCTCTCCCACAGAGTTAGACAACAGAACACAAATAAAGTCTCTCCCACAGAGCTAGACAACAGAACACAAATAAAGTCTCTCCCACAGAGCTAGACAACAGAACACAAATAAAGTCTCTCCCACAGAGCTAGACAACAGAACACACATAAAGTCTCTCCCACAGAGCTAGACAACAGAACACAAATAAAGTCTCTCCCACAGAGCTAGACAACAGAACACAAATAAAGTCTCTCCCACAGAGCTAGACAACAGAACACAAATAAAGTCTCTCCCACAGAGCTAGAGAACAGAACACAAATAAAGTCTCTCCCACAGAGCTAGAGAACAGAACACAAATAAAGTCTCTCCCACAGAGCTAGACAACAGAACACAAATAAAGTCTCTCCCACAGAGCTAGACAACAGAACACAAATAAAGTCTCTCCCACAGAGCTAGACAACAGAACACAAATAAAGTCTCTCCCACAGAGCTAGACAACAGAACACAAATAAAGTCTCTCCCACAGAGCTAGACAACAGAACACAAATAAAGTCTCTCCCACAGAGCTAGACAACAGAACACAAATAAAGTCTCTCCCACAGAGCTAGACAACAGAACACAAATAAAGTCTCTCCCACAGAGCTAGAGAACAGAACACAAATAAAGTCTCTCCCACAGAGCTAGACAACAGAACACAAATAAAGTCTCTCCCACAGAGCTAGACAACAGAACACAAATAAAGTCTCTCCCACAGAGCTAGACAACAGAACACAAATAAAGTCTCTCCCACAGAGCTAGACAACAGAACACAAATAAAGTCTCTCCCACAGAGCTAGACAACAGAACACAAATAAAGTCTCTCCCACAGAGCTAGAGAACAGAACACAAATAAAGTCTCTCCCACAGAGCTAGACAACAGAACACAAATAACGTCTCTCCCACAGAGCTAGACAACAGAACACAAATAAAGTCTCTCCCACAGAGCTAGACAACAGAACACAAATAAAGTCTCTCCCACAGAGCTAGACAACAGAACACAAATAAAGTCTCTCCCACAGAGCTAGAGAACAGAACACAAATAAAGTCTCTCCCACAGAGCTAGACAACAGAACATAAATAAAGTCTCTCCCACAGAGCTAGACAACAGAACACACATAAAGTCTCTCCCACAGAGCTAGACAACAGAACACAAATAAAGTCTCTCCCACAGAGCTAGACAACAGAACACAAATAAAGTCTCTCCCACAGAGCTAGACAACAGAACACAAATAAAGTCTCTCCCACAGAGCTAGACAACAGAACACAAATAAAGTCTCTCCCACAGAGCTAGACAACAGAACACAAATAAAGTCTCTCCCACAGAGCTAGAGAACAGAACACAAATAAAGTCTCTCCCACAGAGCTAGAGAACAGAACACAAATAAAGTCTCTCCCACAGAGCTAGAGAACAGAACACAAATAAAGTCTCTCCCACAGAGCTAGAGAACAGAACATAAATAAAGTCTCTCCCACAGAGCTAGACAACAGAACACAAATAAAGTCTCTCCCACAGAGCTAGACAACAGAACACAAATAAAGTCTCTCCCACAGAGCTAGACAACAGAACACAAATAAAGTCTCTCCCACAGAGCTAGACAACAGAACACAAATAAAGTCTCTCCCACAGAGCTAGACAACAGAACACAAATAAAGTCTCTCCCACAGAGCTAGACAACAGAACACAAATAAAGTCTCTCCCACAGAGCTAGACAACAGAACACAAATAAAGTCTCTCCCACAGAGCTAGACAACAGAACACACATAAAGTCTCTCCCACAGAGCTAGACAACAGAACACAAATAAAGTCTCTCCCACAGAGCTAGACAACAGAACACAAATAAAGTCTCTCCCACAGAGCTAGACAACAGAACACAAATAAAGTCTCTCCCACAGAGCTAGACAACAGAACACAAATAAAGTCTCTCCCACAGAGCTAGACAACAGAACACAAATAAAGTCTCTCCCACAGAGCTAGAGAACAGAACACAAATAAAGTCTCTCCCACAGAGCTAGAGAACAGAACACAAATAAAGTCTCTCCCACAGAGCTAGAGAACAGAACACAAATAAAGTCTCTCCCACAGAGCTAGACAACAGAACACAAATAAAGTCTCTCCCACAGAGCTAGAGAACAGAACACACATAAAGTCTCTCCCACAGAGCTAGACAACAGAACACAAATAAAGTCTCTCCCACAGAGCTAGACAACAGAACACAAATAAAGTCTCTCCCACAGAGCTAGACAACAGAACACAAATAAAGTCTCTCCCACAGAGCTAGACAACAGAACACAAATAAAGTCTCTCCCACAGAGCTAGAGAACAGAACACAAATAAAGTCTCTCCCACAGAGCTAGACAACAGAACACAAATAAAGTCTCTCCCACAGAGGTAGACAACAGAACACAAATAAAGTCTCTCCCACAGAGCTAGAGAACAGAACACAAATAAAGTCTCTCCCACAGAGCTAGAGAACAGAACACAAATAAAGTCTCTCCCACAGAGCTAGAGAACAGAACACAAATAAAGTCTCTCCCACAGAGCTAGACAACAGAACACAAATAAAGTCTCTCCCACAGAGCTAGACAACAGAACACAAATAAAGTCTCTCCCACAGAGCTAGACAACAGAACACAAATAAAGTCTCTCCCACAGAGCTAGACAACAGAACACAAATAAAGTCTCTCCCACAGAGCTAGACAACAGAATACAAATAAAGTCTCTCCCACAGAGCTAGACAACAGAATACAAATAAAGTCTCTCCCACAGAGCTAGACAACAACAAATAAAGCTAATCTCTGATGCTCTATAAACATTTCCCAGATAGATTAGAAAATCCATGATATGCCATGGATGTTGGGACAGGGACAATACAAATATTGATAACCTAATGAGTGCTCACTTCAAATAAGTTTCATTGTGTTGTTTTATAATCATGTGCATTAGCTATACCAACAATTTATTATCCCCAAAAATGACTGAAACTCTGTGAAAATACAACAAAAATGCCTGAAACTGTAAAAATACAACAAAAATGCTTGAAACTCTGAAAATATAATTTAAAATTAGTTTCATAATTCATCTCTTTGTTACCTTCTTTTCTATTGTGATATGCAGAATGGTGTTCTCAGGGTGTCCAAAAGAAGCATTACAAGGACTCATTTAAGACATCACTAAATATCTTTAGTATAAACCATGATACGTGGGACGATGCTCCGTGGGATGATTCTCCGTGGGATGGTCCATGATAAGTGGGACAATGCTCCATGATACGTGGGACACTGCTCCATGATATGTGGAACAATGCTCCATGATACGTGAAACAATGCTCCGTGGGACGATGCTCCATGGGACGATGCTCTGTGGGACAGAGCTACATTGTGCTCTGTATTAAAAAAGATGCATCGTCTTGTGAATAAAGAAGAAATACAACAGATTAACGGAAGAGTCTGACTAGACCAGACACCATTCAAAGTGATTATATCTTGTCCAGACTGTTCTAAAACCTTTGGGGGTCACATAGTGACTAGACCAGACACCATTCAAAGTGATTATATCTTGTCCAGACTGTTCTAAAACCTTTGGGGGCCACATAGTGACCGCATATCAACCACATTCATAGATAAGGACAATAACTCTAACTTAATTTCATCAAAGGGGTGTAACAAATGGTCATCATCATCATCATCATGTGAATGACGAACAACACCTTCATTAAATGTATTACCTGTTGACCTCTTGGAATATGTGGTGTTACTGTTGAGTGTATTCATCCATCCTGACTGTAGTCTCATGTCAGACTGACCACTGCCTGTAGACATTGGTGGTGATGCTGAAGTCTGGTGGTCAATGGCATCAGCTACGTGTAAATTAAAAAACACACAAAATAAATTTCCAATGAGAAATAAAAATACTGTAGTAATTTGTGGCTTAGTGAACCTACAGCACTTGATGATGATGAACCTACGGCACTTGATGATGATGATGATGATGAACCTACGGCACTTGGTTGTTAAGTGAAATATTAACTCACAGAGTGATGATGATGAACATACGGCACTTGGTTGTTAAGTGAAATATTAACTCACAGAGTGATACTTTCAGACTCCCAAAGCATGCTGGGTATGAAAGAAAGGTGCATGTTGAGAAAAGAATGGGTCACATTACTAGACAACTCAGCTGTTCAAAATGTTATATGGATTATTGCTTTGGTCATGGGGGGGTCAGAGGCAATGAAAGAGCAGACTATTGGCGGGTACTGTTGTGGTTGATGGCACAGTATTGGAAAAAAAAGATACGGCCAACTTAACAAGGGTAGTCATTGATGTACATCAGAGTGAACAAGACAACGCTGGAGAGGTGATAGTGTGCACACACAGACAGAATGACAGAAATGGGGGGGGGGGTGACCAAGGGTGGGAAAAAGTGTACCCTCTCTAGAAAGATCTAAAGATCACATAATGAACATCTGGAACTTTGAGTCTGCATACTTTTGGATAGCTGCTGGAAGGGAGAGCGGGGAGCTGAACACTTATGGGAATGTGCGATGATGCTGGTTTGAATAGCTGCTGGAAGGGAGAGCTGAACACTTATGGGAATGTGCGATGATGCTGGTTTGAATAGCTGCTGGAAGGGAGAGCTGAACACTTATGGGAATGTGTGAAGATACTGGTTTGAATAGCTGCTGGAAGGGAGAGCTGAACACTTATGGGAATGTGCGATGATGCTGGTTTGAATAGCTGCTGGAAGGGAGAGCTGAACACTTATGGGAATGTGCGATGATGCTGGTTTGAATAGCTGCTGGAAGGAGAGCTGAACACTTATGGGAATGTGCGATGATGCTGGTTTGAATAGCTGCTGGAAGGGAGAGCTGAACACTTATGGGAATCTGCGATGATGCTGGTTTGAATAGCTGCTGGAAGGGAGAGCTGAACACTTATGGGAATGTGTGAAGATGCTGGTTTGAATAGCTGCTGGAAGGAGAGCTGAACACTTATGGTAATGTGCGATGATGTTGGTTTCTAATCAGGAATGTATGGAGTACACTCTGGACATGCTATGAAGAATACAGATAACCTGGCTGCTTTTCTGTTTGAATGCACACACTTTCTTGTTCTATCTGATTTCTGTGTAACAACTAAACTAGATATACTATGCTAGATCTAGATGTACTGTGCTAGATCTAGATGTACTATGCTAGAACTAACCTAGATGTACTGTGCTAGAACTAGGCTAGAGGTACTGTGCTAGAACTAGGCTAGAGGTAATGTGCTAGAACTAACCTAGAGTTACTGTGCTAGAACTAATCTAGAGGTACTGTGCTAGAACTAGGCTAGAGGTACTGTGCTAGAACTAATCTAGAGGTACTGTGATAGAACTAACCTAGAGGTACTGTGCTAGATCTAATCTAGAGGTACTGTGATAGAACTAATCTAGAGGTACTGTGCTAGAACTAATCTAGAGGTACTGTGCTAGAACTAATCTAGAGGTACTGTGCTAGAACTAATCTAGAGGTACTGTGCTAGAACTAATCTAGAGGTACTTTGCTAGAACTAGGCTAGAGGTACTGTGCTAGAACTAATCTAGAGGTACTGTGCTAGAACTAATCTAGAGGTACTGTGATAGAACTAATCTAGAGGTACTGTGCTAGAACTAATCTAGAGGTACTGTGCTAGAACTAATCTAGATGTACTGTGCTAGAACTAATCTAGAGGTACTGTGCTAGAACTAACCTAGAGGTACTGTGCTAGAACTAACCTAGAGGTACTGTGCTAGAACTAGCCTAGAGGTACTGTGCTAGAACTAGCCTAGAGGTACTGTGCTAGAACTAATCTAGAGGTACTGTGCTAGAACTAATCTAGAGGTACTGTGATAGAACTAATCTAGAGGTACTGTGCTAGAACTAATCTAGAGGTACTGTGATAGAACTAATCTAGAGGTACTGTGCTAGAACTAATCTAGAGGTACTGTGCTAGAACTAATCTAGAGGTACTGTGCTAGAACTAGGCTAGAGGTACTGTGCTAGAACTAATCTAGAGATACTGTGCTAGAACTAATCTAGAGGTACTGTGCTAGAACTAATCTAGAGGTACTGTGCTAGAACTAACCTAGAGGTACTGTGCTAGAACTAGCCTAGAGGTACTGTGCTAGAACTAACCTAGAGATACTGTGCTAGAACTAGGCTAGAGGTACTGTGCTAGAACTAGCCTAGAGGTACTGTGCAAGAACTAACCTAGATGTACTGTGCTAGAACTAACCTAGAGGTACTGCTAGAACTAACCTACCTAGGGGTACTGTATTTGAAGACAGATGCTTCTTGTCATAATGCATCTTCTGCCAGTATGTGATCAGCAACATAATATCCTCCCTAAGTTCACTAGGTTGTTGTGATGGACAGATTGGAGGACCACTGTTTGAAACACAAAATGGAAATGTCACAAACACAAAATTGAAATGTAACAAACACAAAATTGAAATATGACAAACACAAAATGTAAATGACACAAACACAAAATTGAAATGTCACAAACACAAAATTGAAATGTGTCACAAAAACAAAATTTAAATGTCACAAACACAAAATTGAAATATGACAAACACAAAATTGAAATGTCACAAACACAAAATTGGAATGTCACAAACTCAAAATTGAAATGTCACAAACACAAAATTGAAATGTCACAAACATAAAATTGAAATGTCACAAACAAACAAAATGAAATGTCACAAACAAACAAAATGAAATGTCACAAACACAAAATTAAAATGTCACAAACACAAAATTGAAATGTCACACACACAAAATTGGAATGTCACAAACACAAAATTGAAATGTCACAAACATAAAATTGAAATGTCACAAACAAACAAAATGAAATGTCACAAACACAAAATTGAAATGTCACAAAAATAAAATTGAAATGTCACAAACAAACAAAATGAAATGTCACAAACACAAAATTGAAATGTCACAAACATAAAATTGAAATGTCACAAACAAACAAAATGAAATGTTACAAACACAAAATTAAAATGTCACAAACACAAATTATTTCTAATTAGCAAATCGTGGCAATCTTTGTGGGTCAGCGAACAAATTGCTACCTTTTCATGTGGTATGAGACCAGAATAGTCTCAGAAAAGGGTTTAAAAGGCATCTTTTGAAGCTCCATTTAGCGTTATTTGAGCTGATTTTAATCCAAACTCATCTGCATCTACGAACACACCAAACCCACATGTTTTGTTTTTTCTACTTATTAATCATACTTTTATTGGGTTTTTTCATGCTATGCTCATCTTCGCTTGCGAAGGAGGAACATCATAATCTGAGCTGGGAGGGGGGAGAGGGGTGTGGGGAATCTATTGAATATAGTAATTTTTTATCAAATTAGCTTGAGCTAGACAAAAATGGCTCGGTGGGTCAGAGTTGACCCGCAGGCCATATATTGCCCACATTTATGTGTATTAAAATGATATTTGATGTATTCACATAGTAAAATGTAGCATTTTATAATTATACATTTTAGCTTGTTTTTTTAACATATTTAGATGTCAATATTTTTCTCATGTCATTCAAAGTACTTTTAGCCATTTCATCAGAACTTACCAAAAGAAATCCAATGTAGCAGCATAGACCCTCTCTCTCAATACAGCTTTAGCTGGTGTGTTTGGAAGAATATCTCCCTGAAGTAATGAAAGACCCATGGAAAGAAGCCTGCCAGACAAGCAATGACAGTTGTTGAACATGAGAGTTATACAAGCATTCTTCTTTGCATGTATATAATAATAATAATAATAATAATAATAATAATAATAATAATAATAATAATAATAATAATAATAATAATAGTAGTAGTAGTAGTAATAATAATAATAATAATAATAACAATAATAAAAATAATAATAATAATAATAATAATAATAATAATAATAATAATAGTAGTAGTAGTAATAATAATAATAATAATAATAACAATAATAAAAATAATAATAATAATAATAATAATAATAATAATAATAATAATAACAATAATAATAATAATAATAATAATAATAATAATAATAATAATAGTAGTAGTAATAATAATAATAACAATAATAACAATAATAAAAATAATAATAATAATAATAATAATAATAATAATAACAACAATAATAATAATAATAATAGTAGTAGTAATAATAATAATAATAATAACAATAATAAAAATAAAAATAATAATAATAATAATAATAATAACAATAATAATAATAATAATAATAATAATAATAATAGTAGTAGTAATAATAATAACAATAATAACAATAATAAAAATAATAATAATAATAATAATAATAATAATAATAATAATAATAACAACAATAATAATAATAATAGTAGTAGTAATAATAATAATAATAATAACAATAATAAAAATAAAAATAATAATAATAATAATAATAATAATAATAATAACAATAATAATAATAATAATAATAATAGTAGTAGTAATAATAATAATAATAATAACAATAATAAAAATAATAATAATAATAATAATAATAATAACAATAATAATAATAATAACAATAACTATAATAAAAATAAGAAGAAGAAGAACCATAACACGTTAGGGTCATTGGGGTGCCAGAATGGAGACATCAGCACAAGAAGGCCTCCAAAGACCTCTGGCGTCAGTCATTCAAATGTAGAAACATCATGCCCAGAACACTATTCCTTGATTTTGTCAATCCAGGATTTTCTTTACCGACCTTTTCTCCTTCCACACTCGAACATTCCTTTGATTCACTCATCATTGTAAAAAGTGAGTCATGTCTTGTTGTAGCAAATATAAGCTTTGCACCTGACAATTATTTGTTCAATAGGGGATGTGAATCCAGAGGGTAATTATCAGAACATTAATGTTCTGAACTGTTAAGGATATGTGACACATGCTCCGCCGTGAGACTTGCAGTGACTTGGACGCGTCACTCATCCAGTATCTCTCTTGATCGCATGGTAGTACTTGCAAGGTGATGGACTTGACTCCTCTTTAAGACCTACCCCGTAACCTATTAATAACTATACGCAACTTGTCACTCTCACTTTTATTGTTAAAATAACTTAAGTTCAGTTTACGCTATAATTTATAGTTAAAACAAGTTATAATTCTACGTCTCAGAACAGGAGACAACCGACCCCGCAGTCACATGTATACAAAGTTCACGATTGGCAACACTGCCATGTTTACATGTGGACAGGCAGCACAGAGTGCCAAACATATACTTCAAGAGTGTTCTGAGCATGAAACGCTGAGGCAGACATATTGGCCAGAGGAAACAACACTGGAATCAAAACTCTATGGGACACTGTATGAACTACAAAAGACAGTGAGTTTTATTCAGGAGACAGAATTACAGATATAGACATGTTTCAAGTGAACGAAAGAAGAAGAAGTTTACACATGTAACATTTAATAACGTCTCCCAAAGATGCCAGTTCTCAATAAATACAAACATTACATAATAATATACAACATAATTCAGTATCAAACAAAAAAAAAACAGAATACATATCTTATAATAATTCCAGCACTGAAGTTTATATCTTATAATAATTCCAGCACTGAAGTTTATATCTTATAATAATTCCAGCACTGAAGTTTATATCTTATAATAATTCCAGCACTGAAGTTTATATCTTATAATAATTCCAGCACTGAAGTTTATATCTTATAATAATTCCAGCACTGAAGTTTATATCTTATAATAATTCCAGCACTGAAGTTTATATCTTATAATAATTCCAGCACTGAAGTTTATATCTTATAATAATTCCAGCACTGAAGTTTATATCTTATAATAATTCCAGCACTGAAGTTTATATCTTATAATAATTCCAGCACTGAAGTTTATATCTTATAATAATTCCAGCACTGAAGTTTATATCTTATAATAATTCCAGCACTGAAGTTTATATCTTATAATAATTCCAGCACTGAAGTTTATATCTTATAATAATTCCAGCACTGAAGTTTATATCTTATAATAATTCCAGCACTGAAGTTTATATCTTATAATAATTCCAGCACTGAAGTTTATATCTTATAATAATTCCAGCACTGAAGTTTATATCTTATAATAATTCCAGCACTGAAGTTTATATCTTATAATAATTCCAGCACTGAAGTTTATATCTTATAATAATTCCAGCACTGAAGTTTATATCTTATAATAATTCCAGCACTGAAGTTTATATCTTATAATAATTCCAGCACTGAAGTTTATATCTTACAATAATTCCAGCACTGAAGTTTATATCTTATAATAATTCCAGCACTGAAGTTTATATCTTATAATAATTCCAGCACTGAAGTTTATATCTTATAATAATTCCAGCACTGAAGTTTATATCTTATAATAATTCCAGCACTGAAGTTTATATCTTATAATAATTCCAGCACTGAAGTTTATACGAGGCGTGTTCAAATGAAAACGGGACTTGTGGATTTATTTAAAAAGTATCATACGCAATTTAATATTTTCAACGGAATTGAACAAAGCAACCACTTGTGAATAAGAATGCACCTGGGTTCATCAGAAAAAATCTCCGTATGCATTTAGGCAAGCATCCCACTGTTTAGGTAGACGTCGAATGCCGTCCGAGAAAAAGTTGCGTGGCTGTTCTCTGAACCATGTGCTCACCGCTGTCTTCACGTCTGCGTCGCTGTTGAATCGCTGTCCCTTTAGTGCTTTCTTCAACGGTCCGAACAAATGGAAATCACACGGGGATAAATCGGGACTATAGGCTGGGTGATGAAGAACTTCCCAATTCTTCTTTGCCAATGTTTCCTGCACAATTTTTGCGACGTGCGGACGAGCGTTGTCGTGGAGAAGAATCACACCTTGAGAAAGTCTGCCTGGTCGCTTAGCCTTGATGGCCTTATGCAGCTTGTCTAAAGTGTCTTTATAATGGGCGGCATTGATGTTGACACCAGGTTCCTTAAAATCAGTCAACAAAAGCCCTTCATGGTAAAAAAATGCAGTCACCATAACCTTCCCAGCAGAAACCTCCGTCTTTAAACATACGCACCCACTCCATCACTCTGGTCCTCGACAAACATTTGTCACCATATGCTGCCTTCATTCTCCGATGAATGTCTACTGCTTGACATCCTTCAAATGAAAGAAACTGGATCACAGCACGCTGATTCACTTTGGACGGGTTCGGAATCACACCCGCCATATTGTTAACAGTCTTCTGCAGCACATATGCATGCTGGGAAGATGAACACGTGACCGTATGTAAATTATTGGATACTCATTACTAGTGCAAAATGTCATCAATATCAGTGCGCTCTATCACGCGTGGTGTAACAAGTCCCGTTTTCATTTGAACACGCCTCGTATCTTATAATAATTCCAGCACTGAAGTTTATATCTTATAATAATTCCAGCACTGAAGTTTATATCTTATAATAATTCCAGCACTGAAGTTTATATCTTATAATAATTCCAGCACTGAAGTTTTCATCTCCTAAAGCTCAGTTAATTTTCCTCTCAATTAGTAAAGATTTTAAACTGCCAAGTGTGTCACTGTCCAGACACAACAGAGCGAAAAGTAGGTCAGGACTCGTCTCTGGTCAGCTTCTTGACACGGATCAGTAACTCTCAATCACAATATTTCATAAGGATTCTGACGTCAACGGGTAACATCTGGATTCTGGCTGTTCCTTTTCTTGAGATACTGAAGTATATTCCCAGATGTCTTGTGTGATTTCTGCTTATTATCTGAATCTAGCCTTCAATAGTAGGACCTATCATTTGTCCTGGAATTATCTGCCTCCCTAGTCTTGGAGTTCTTCCTACCAAAATTCTAAGTTAGATAAACAAATCACAGTCATTCAACTGAACCAATCAAGTGCAAATGACCAACAATCTGTCACAAACTTAACCCAACGATATAGGTTATCTTATAATAGTTTTAACAGCCTATGCCTACGCCCATCTACGCTAGGTTATGAATTATATCTCCTTAGTCTTCTCTTGCACCATGCAACTTATTACTATATTATAAGTGATCTTACACAATCTGTTATTCTCTAATCTGCGTCTTGTTATTAGTCTTCTCTTGCACCATGCAACTTATTACTATATTATAAGTGATCTTACACAATCTGTTATTCTCTAATCTGCGTCTTGTTATTAGTCTTCTCTTGCACCATGCAACTTATTACTATATTATAAGTGATCTTACACAATCTGTTATTCTTTAAACTGCGTCTTGTTATTATAAGATTACTACAAAGTCTTCACATGCGATATACACTACTATAAGCTTCTGCTAGATATCTTCATTCTTAACTTTTTTAATCTGTTCTTAACATTCTTCTATAAAACCACTACTTTCTCATCATAATTTACTTTTTATCAGATCAACCCCTTCATCAAGGACAACTCTTTAAAATGGAGATGGGGTTTAGCCCAGCCAACATAGACTGGAAACTAAGATTGGTCTGGCCATACCTTACATCGAGCTGGACCCTAGTCCAATCCAAACAATCACTGGTACTGAAGTTGGAGATACCAGACCGAGAGGTGTACCAGCAAACATAAGATAATGCAATAACACAATTAGATAGCATGTCTTCACAACAAAAAATAGGTTTTAAAAATTATAAACAGTCTCCTACCTGAATCTTGGACCTATCGCAGCAGTGTGACGGCTAATAATGGATGGCCGACGACCAACAGATACGGACAATGATTTATTCAGCAGTGACAAGACAATCTGTATCTGTGCAGAGTCGCTGTACTTTGCAATTTCAACCCGCTCTTGTAAGAACTGTTCAGAAAGATCACAGAGAAAGATCTTTGAAGATAGCAAAATTAATACATTTCTACTGCAGCTGGCCAAATAACAGCATTTGATTGCAACATGAAGTTATTGATAAATTTAGTTGTCTTGAAGAAAGAAAAAGACAAATCAATAATGTTATTAAAATTGTGTTTTTGCTGACAAGATTTCTTGAACAATGCATAACCATATTTGATTGCATTAACGTAACTCATTCCCCCCATAAAAACGATATATCATTGCAGATAGAATCCCCATTTCAGATGTATTTACGATTATTCTTTCTTTAAGATATACCATCTAAATTTGCTTCGTTTTGATAAAAAATGACAAGTATTAACTTATTTAGCCATTTAACATTTAGAAATCTGGCTAGCAAAAGGAAACCCTCAAGGTAATGTGTGATTAGACGCGTTTGAGATATTTATTTTAAATTAAAATCCGAACAAGGTAGGTTCAGCTTTTCTGAAATTAGCAAAATGGCTTCATCTTTCACTGGTAAGAGCTCAAAGATTTAACAAAATCTGGCTTTATTATTTCTTTGAGTTTTATATATCTATCAATCAATCAATTGCTATGTCGAATGGTGTAGGTGATCAAGTTTCTCCACAACTCTCTGTCTCATGTGTTGTCAATGAGCTCAGTTGGTGAACTTCTACCATGCTATAATACTAGCCCATCCAGTATTTTCTCTCTTTGTCATCCCGTCTCTTCTCCTCTTGATCTTTCCAGTGGTTATTAACTCTTTCAGGATGGAATTATTCCCAGGGTTTGGACGTAATTAATTTTAGCTAAGTTTTTGGACCGAAACATGATTTAGTGCAAGCTCCTGAAGACAAAATATTAGCTATGGCAGGTCATATAAGGAATCAAATGAAATATAGTTAAATGTGTAATACGTATACAATATAAAAATATAAGAATTTTTAACAACAAAATACAAAAATTACACCACAAACAGAAATTTGGATGAGCATAACAAATTTAAAAAAAATATTTTGTTCTACTCACAATCACTTTCACTTGTCTTGAAATGTTGATATCCAATCTTACTAAAGTAGATGCCTTGACTGTCCATTTGCTGATCATAATTAGTTTATTTGAAGTAAATCTATCAACTAATACTTTTATAGTTAATACTTTGTCTTGAGGAAGCTTGTGCCTAAATGATGTTGCGGTCCAAAAATTGACATGACCTCATGTATCTGATCTGACCTCTAGTGACATGACCTCATGTATCAGATCTGACCTCTAGTGACATGACCTCAAGTATCAGATCTGACCTCTAGTGACATGACCTCACGTATAAGATCTGACCTCTAGTGACATGACCTCACGTATAAGATCTGACCACTAGTGACATGACCTCATGTATCAGATCTGACCTCTAGTGACAAGATCGTACATGTCACCTATAGTAATAAAATGTTCAAACATCTTGACATCTATTTTTGTGTCAGTACACATAACACCACCGTACCTTGGTCCAGCTGTTATGTGGCGTGACGACTGGCGGGTTCGGTGACAGTTTCTGATTTTCTGCTTTAGCTAAAGGATCTGGTCGAGTTTCATCTGGGGCAAATATTCCCAGCTTCATGTCTGCACAGACTTGCCACGCTGATGCCATCAGACACAGGAACTGCAGTGATATTTGACAACTTGTTAGATTGGTTGTAACATGACAAACAGGAAATACAAAGATAAATCACAACATTGTCATAAATAGCACGACAGGTTGGAAATATAGGGGCTGAAATAACACAGGGGAAATGTTAGTATTAACAGAAATAGGTAAATGAAAGCATAACCAATAGTAAAAACTTAGACTGTTTAATGCATGCATACTACCTGTATTGACATACTGATGCAAAAATCTGAAAATCCACACTAGAAATAAACACTAAATTAATAATCTTTGAAAACAAATGACTTCAAAGAATATTGAACATAAAATTGACAGATTTTAAAACCAGCAATTCACTGAGGAAAAAAAGCAAACCAATCATTTGTGTCAAGTTTTAAAAGAAGATGCAGGTATATCTGTGATATACTTAGAATGGATGAAACATTCTTTGACTTCTTAAACAAATCACCATGTGGAAGGCAGAGGGAAAACAGAAAAGTAGGTTGCCCAAAAGAAACTACGTAAAACAATCAATGGGAAAAACTCTATATTGGACATAAGCAATACACGAGAACTACAGAAGCTTTCAATCAGGCGCTTAACATAGAAAGTAATTACTACTGCCTCGTGTGCCATTTTTGACCCCAAAATAACTAATAATCTAAATAACACTCTAAATATATTAGTGAAAAATAAAGTCATTAAACAAACCAACACCTTCAAATACTTAGGCATAACATTCTCTTCAGATGGAAAGATGGAAACCAAAATAGACATTCGTTGTAGCAAAGCGAATCAAATACTGGGTCAATTATCCCCTTTATTGCAACACAAAATGCTACCAATGTCAATAAAAAAACATCTTATCCAAAGTATCTTCATTCCAACCAGTGCTACCAATGTCAAACATGGTCCTTAACAACAAAACATAAGAGAAAACTGGTTACAACAGAGATGAGATGTCTGAGAAAAGCCACAGGAATGACCAGAAGACACAGAATTAGAAACGAGGTCATAAGAGAAAGAGTAAGTGTCAAGGGTAAAAGAGGAAGGAAAGAAGAAGAGGCATAACAACAGAGGAACACAGGATAGATGACATTTCAAGGCAAAATCAGAAATCAACACACAAGTTTTTAAAGTTTAACACCCATTTTTAAATGCAATGAAACGAATTAGGGCACCTTCACTTGTAGGATCCTACATAGTATATGTGTATGTGTGAAGTTACATACTTTCAGTTTTGTACATATATTAGCACATGGTCATTATGTGGTTGGGAAGAATCCTGGTCAAACATACAAGTAAGAGAAGACACCAAACAGCAATATATTTCTACAACAATAAGAAGAAAATTATGGACTTAGACATGTGCTTAGAATTCATGAAAACAGACTGCTACTACAAGCATTAAAATGGGTACCAGATGGCAAAAGGAAAAGACGAAGATAGACTCTTCACAGAACAACCATCAAAGAGCATATGACTATGAATCTCAACAACATGCAACAATTACACACAGTAGCATTACATCTCTCAAACTGGAGAACTCTGGTTTCTGTCATATGCACCAAATCGGCGATGAAGGATGATAGTTAGATTGCATGCACCTGGTAAACAAGAATGCTTTACGTATTATGGGTTTTTTTAAAAATAAATCAGTCCAGGAATCTATACAGTCGACTTATTGGACGCCCTCGTAAAAAGTGGATAGATAGTGTATTAGAGACACTCGGAAATATAACAGCAGAAGAGGCAAATAGAAGAGCAAAAGACCGTACACGCACTCTCCCCTCAACACCGAAAGGTACATGAGGACAGAAAGAAGAAGAAGAAGAGGAATTTATTTAACAGTCCTTGTACATTAATGCAGAAAACATTTAGCACTTCACAATTCACATTTCTAGATTGCTTGCAAATGTTATAGAAAGATCTTTAAGAGATAATTGAGAGATACCCTAAACAGAACTCCACACACACACTTGAACATAGAGGAAGATTGATTTCTGAAAAACAAAACAAAAACATGTTTTAGGTACATTATGGTAGCATACCTTTTCAGGATGTTGTCAACAAACCCAGCATTTTTTAGCTGTAGTGATTTTCTAGGCAATAAAAATACATTAAATAGTTTGTCACTGCTCTATGAACGGTCCGGATGCACAATTGCATGTGGTGGGATTTGAACCCTGTACCTTGGACTTCACAGACGCATTCTGTAACATACCACCATAAAGCCGGACTATAAGTACATTCTTCTGCTTATGATCCATGTCGTGTGGCGCCGGTTATCATGTCTTTTCACAGCCTTCTGTTTCATGTACTGTCAATTATTTCTGCTTAACTCTTTATGTCCACTGAGCCGCTAATATCCACATTTTGGAGACCCACTATGCCGAAAAGCCGCTCAAATCTACATTTTAATATGAATTTACTATCATGTTCGGCACAGCAGGAAAACCGTACGGAGACAAAGAGTTAATTAAAGTCCATGCCGTGTGGTGTTGGTTATCGTGTCTTTCCACAGCCTTTTATTTCATGTGCTGTCAATCATTTCTGATACCAATGTTCTTCCATGCCACAATGCTAGGTTATCAGCATCTTCTCTCTTGGTCTTCCCCTATCACACTTGCTCTTCAACTTGCCTGTTGTTACAATGTGTTCCATCTTTCTTCTTCTCATGATGTGTCCAAAAAATGTGGACTGGCTCATTAAACTAACTGTGCAATGTTCTCCACAATCTATGGCACCATGTTGTTTAGGTACATACAAAGACAAAATGAGTTAAAAAGATTATCCTTGAAAAAGAGGGCTCCAGGAAACACAAAGAAGCAGCTCAAAACAGTGATGGACACAGAATACTTGTCATCGTTTAGTTATAACATTAGAGGAAGTAGAAGTGATAGTACTGACTGAAGAGGTGTACTGAGTTGCAGTGAGGAAAATGTTCTCCAAATAAGACATCACATAGAAGGCAAGCTGACATACCTCAACAGTAAACTCTGGCCGAGCAGATAACATCCACTCCCAACACATCACAGCCACTTCCATGATCTCCTCTGTGAAAAGTTTAATGGGAGCCCAACATATTTCTTGCAACAAGTGCCTCTTCACGTCTGGAATCATAAATTGTAAGAATCATGTTAGTTACTGTTCTTTTTTTGCTATGTAAAATCTATAGTTTCAAGATGTCTTGCAAAAAAAGCAAAGTCTGTGGAGAGCATATTTTTCTGTGGGCATAAACTTTCTCGGGGCATAAACTTTCTTTGGGTATAAACTTTCTGTGAGCATAAACTTTCTGTGGGCATAAGCTTTTTGTGGGCACATAATTTCTGTGGGCATGTGGCCAGGTATATAGCAACCTAGACAGTAGCAAAATGTCCGGCAAGGTGGTAAACACTCAGCCACCAGGAAATGTGTATCTAGGTTCGGGCTCTGGGAAAATTAAGGAATGATGCCATCACCACAGAGCTTGTGTTGAATACCGCAACAGCCAGATGGTTTCTGGTCAACCATAGGCTAGAAAATTTTAGCACTTATGATCAAAACCTTACGCTATGATGCTGATTCATGATTGGTTGCTGATCAAGCATAATTCCATTAGCTCATGCCTTTAACCTAAAATTATACTGGGAGATCTGTGTATTTACTATCCACCATGGGTCAGGGAAAAAAAATCACCACACCACCTGAACGGTAGGTTTATATATATGTACTGTTTCAAATTAAGAAGTGCGGTAGCCTAGTTGATTAAGCCTGTTAATGAGAAACGGTGCGATAGCTTATTAGTGAATTTGCTTACTATCGCCATGTTACTGATTGCCAGGTTCGAAACCACGTCCCGATATTTAAAAAAATTATCCCCGTAAAAAAATTATCCGGCTTGTGATTTCTTACCTGGCAAAAAAAACTTTATTAAGATGGCAAGACAAGATTCTGGATACCATTGTCTTTGAGAAAACTGGTATTCCTAGTATTGACACTATTCTCATGCAGACACAGATTCGTTGGGCAAGTCATCTGGTAGATATACCATATCATCGACTGCCAAAGATACTTCTCTATGGTGAATTGTAGAAGGGCATACAATCTCATAGTGGCCAAAAGAAGTGTTACAATGACTCATTAAAAACCTCAAAGTTTTTGAAACAGATCAAGATACATGGGAAGAATTTGCACAAAATATAGCTACATTGTGCTCTTTCACTTTTTTTCATTGCTGCATATTTTCCTGTTAAGGAGTGCAGGGAGGCTTTCTATTGGCTGTGGAAATAAAAACCGCTTTGCCAAAGCTGTCGCCGTGACGTGTACAGGAAGAATTTTTATTGCACCTCCGAAAGACAAAAATCCTTGTCCCAACTGCAGATTTAACCCAGGACCTCAGGATTCTTGATTCTTGATTAGAAACTGGCTTCACAGCACGCGGGACATTCCCATAAGTGCTCCGCCCTCCGCTCCAGCAGCCATCCCAGTGTATGTAGACTCATAGTTCCGGTCAGGTGTTGATTGTGTGATCTTCGGGACTTTCCACCTTGTGAGGCCACATTGTGGTCTACAGCCATAAAAGCACAGCATCTTGTGAAAAGAGGTGAAATGCATTAGCTCAACAGTGGAGACTATCTACAAAATCACAGGTAGACCAAAAACCACCTGCAGTAATCCTCTCATGCCCGAATAGTCCAAGCACATTTGTGGCCAGAATAAGGCTTATTAGCCATCTACAAACTCATAGTCCAAGCACATTTGTGGCCAGAATAAGGCTTATTAGCCATCTACGAACTCATAGTCCAAGCACATTTGTGGCCAGAATAAGGCTTATTAGCCATCTACGAACTCATAGTCCAAGCACATTTGTGGCCAGAATAAGGCCTATTAGCCATCTACAAACTCATAGTCCAAGCACATTTGTGGCCAGAATAAGGTTTATTAGCCATCTACAAACTCATAGTCCAAGCACATTTGTGGCCAGAATAAGGCTTATTAGCCATCTACAAACTCATAGTCCAAGCACATTTAATGGCCAGAATAAGGCTTATTAGCCATCTACGAACTCATAGTCCAAGCACATTTGTGGCCAGAATAAGGCTTATTAGCCATCTACGAACTCATAGTCCAAGCACATTTGTGGCCAGAATAAGGCTTATTAGCCATCTACGAACTCATAGTCCAAGCACATTTGTGGCCAGAATAAGGCCTATTAGCCATCTACGAACTCATAGTCCAAGCACATTTGTGGCCAGAATAAGGCTTATTAGCCATCTACGAACTCAAAGTCCAAGCACATTTGTGGCCAGAATAAGGCTTATTAGCCATCTACGAACTCATAGTCCAAGCACATTTGTGGCCAGAATAAGGCTTATTAGCCATCTACGAACTCATAGTCCAAGCACATTTAATGGCCAGAATAAGGCTTATTAGCCATCTACGAACTCATAGTCCAAGCACATTTGTGGCCAGAATAAGGCTTATTAGCCATCTACGAACTCATAGTCCAAGCACATTTGTGGCCAGAATAAGGCTTATTAGCCATCTACGAACTCATAGTCCAAGCACATTTGTGGCCAGAATAAGGCTTATTAGCCATCTACGAACTCATAGTCAAAGACAAACTTTAACTGATTTTCAAAATTGGATGTAACAAATACACAAGAACTATATCAACTTGCAATGAGACACTCAATACAGAAATAAATTACTATTGCCCTATATGCCATATTCAATCCAAAATGAACAAACTAATAAAGGATTAAAGTCTAAATTCCACAACAATGATGGATGAGATTCCCCAATTTGAGTCACAGGTTCACATGTACCGTTGTGTGTCATGTCTTCTTCCTCTTCTTATTTTTCCTTTTTCATCCTCCTGCAGATTTGCAGGATGCAGCCCTGTGAACAGATTACATGTGTCATCGTTTACATCTTTATTGCAACATCTGAGCCTTTCAGCCTGATACATCCGATTTCAGCATGGCTTCTGGGTCACTTTGATCCTATATGGTATGGTACCATTAACACCAACCCATAACCTCCGTAGTTGCCTCTTATAATATAAATGAATGATAAAGAGTGTTACTATTCTTTGCTCCCTTTTCTGACCTCAGAACATGTCATCCCTATTACATCACATAACATGACAAGATGTACCCACCCTGACACTTGATCTGTAAGGCTGTGATACGAAACAAAGCTTGCTTGGCTTTGAGAATATCTGCAGATGAAATAATGAGTGCACCATTAACTCTAAGAGAAACATGAGTGCACCATTAAATCTAAGAGAAACATGAGTGCACCATTAAATCTAAGAGAAATATGAGTGCACCATTAAATCTAAAAGAAACATGAGTGCACCATTAACTCTAAGAGAAACATGAGTGCACCATTAACTCTAAGAGAAATATGAGTGCACCATTAACTTTAAGAGAAACATGAGTGCACCATTAAATCTAAGAGAAATATGAGTGCACCATTAAATCTAAAAGAAACATGAGTGCACCATTAACTCTAAGAGAAACATGAGTGCACCATTAAATCTAAAAGAAACATGAGTGCACCATTAACTCTAAGAGAAACATGAGTGCACCATTAAATCTAAGAGAAATATGAGTGCACCATTAACTCTAAGAGAAACATGAGTGCACCATTAAATCTAAGAGAAACATGAGTGCACCATTAAATCTAAGAGAAATATGAGTGCACCATTAACTCTAAGAGAAACATGAGTGCACCATTAACTCTAAGAGAAACATGAGTGCACCATTAAATCTAAGAGAAATATGAGTGCACCATTAACTCTAAGAGAAACATGAGTGCACCATTAACTCTAAGAGAAACATGAGTGCACCATTAACTCTAAGAGAAACATGAGTGCACCATTAAATCTAAGAGAAACATGAGTGCACCATTAACTCTAAGAGAAACATGAGTGCACCATTAAATCTAAGAGAAATATGAGTGCACCATTAAATCTAAAAGAAACATGAGTGCACCATTAACTCTAAGAGAAACATGAGTGCACCATTAAATCTAAGAGAAATATGAGTGCACCATTAACTCTAAGAGAAACATGAGTGCACCATTAACTCTAAGAGAAACATGAGTGCACCATTAAATCTAAGAGAAATATGAGTGCACCATTAAATCTAAGAGAAACATGAGTGCACCATTAAATCTAAGAGAAATATGAGTGCACCATTAAATCTAAGAGAAATATGAGTGCACCATTAAATCTAAGATAAATATGAGTGCACCATTAACTCCCAGTCTAACAGAAAGAAATGAGGGAATAAAAAGATGGATATCTTTGATGCACAAGTAGAGAGGACAATTAGCCAGTTGACTACAGTTGAGACAATACTCAGAGAAGGCAATTAGCCAGTTGACCACAGTTGAGACAATACTCAGAGAAGGCAATTAGCCAGTTGACTACAGTTGAGACAATACTCAGAGAAGGCAATTAGCCAGTTGACCACAGTTGAGACAATACTCAGAGAAGGCAGATCTTGAGAACAATAATAGAGAACAATGCAGTGAGCGAGGTTGCCATCATATGACATCACCTCTGATGGGTCAGTCCGGCATGGAGATGAGGTTTCTCTAATAGAGTAAGAGGAAGGACCGTAATTAAACAGTGCTGAGTTTATGTGGCAATACACTCCGGTAAGAGAATGGAGGCAGTTACAGCAGCCTTATGATGGCTCTTAAGAAAATATGTTGAATAGGGCTGTTATTAAGTCCAAATCTCAGTCAATTCTACAGAATATACAAAGCAAATGGCTGCATCATGAATAGGCAGCATACATAGATACCTCTGCCCTTCAGGAATTCGTATGGATTTACTGTCCAGGTCATGTTGAGTGAGCTGAAATGAGCAAGCTGAAATGCTTGCTACAAGTGCACATGTGGTGGACCCATGGAATATGGACAAAGGCGAGATCTTCGAAGGAACACTAGACCACCTAATGGAGAATGAAAATTCACAGGATGATACAGTATTACATAGACTGAAGGAATTTGGGATGACGTGTGGGACAAGCAGAGAAGGACAAGAGAGAGCTTGAATTAGGTGCATGCAAAATCAGCTCGCAATGGGAATGATAAGCATATATATACTCTTCACTAAAACCTCTTCACTTTTAACCTTTTTTAACCTTACTCTTCACTAAAACCTCTTAACTTTTAACTTTTTAAACCTTACTCTTCACTAAACCATCTTCACTTTAAACCTTTTTTAACCTTACTCTACACTAAAACCTCTTCACTTTTAACCTTTTTTAACCTTACTCTTCACTAAAACATCTTCACTTTAAACCTTTTTTAACCTTACTCTACACTAAAAGCTCTTCACTTTTAACCTTTTTAACCTTACTCTACACTAAAACCTCTTCACTTTTAACCTTTTTTAACCTCACTCTTCACTATCTGCTAAAAGAGATTGAGCAATTGTGGGTCTGCCCAGAGTTTGTTTGTTTGTTAGTTGGGGGATTCGACCAGGCACTCGCTATGCCTGGTCACGTCGCTTTCCACCTAGTCCTAAAAAGGACTTTTTCTGGCGATATCACGACGTCGGGGTGACGTGGGGAATGGCGAAACGTCCTTGAGCCTTGGCGAAAAGTCGAAAAGGCTGACGAAAGTTTTGCTGAGGCTTGCTTGAAATCCCGGGACGAACTGTAGATGAAAGAGTCGTTTCTCTCTTGGAAGTTTCCAAGTCCACAGCAGGTTTCCACCTCAGCTGGAGATCGTCCGATCCTTGCTACCTTAGCCAGATTTCTCTGTTGCCCAGGGTGCTCCGCGGGGAGGCGTAGCAAGGTCTGAACCAGTATGAGTCCTGGTCCTGGCGAGCGAAGCGAGCACAGGTGCTCGCTTCAACGTCTCTGCACCCCGTCTGCCCAGAGTGATATGGCATTAGTTCTTAAATACTTGAATGAATAAACTCACTTCTAGTGTTTATATAGCATATACTTGAATGGGTAAACTCTCTTCTAGTGTTTATATAGCATATACTTGAATGGGTAAACTTCATTCTAGTGTTTATATAGCATATACTTGAATGGGTGAACTCCCTTCTAGTGTTTATATAGCATATACTTGAATGGGAGAACTCCCTTCTAGTGTTTATATAGCATATACTTAAATGGGTAAACTCACTTCTAGTGTTTATATAGCATATACTTGAATGTGTGAACTCTCTTCTAGTGTTTATATAGCATATACTTGAATGTGTGAACTCCCTTCTAGTGTTTATATAGATTCCCACTTGCCTTTACGGAAAATGGCAAACTCCATAAAGAGATTGAAACAAGACATCAGAAAGCTAATGGTGTAACTTATCAGCTGACACCAATACTCAAACACCCATCAATCTCCAAGGCTACAGAACGACAATTGATAAATAATATTTTTATACAAACTCTGTGTTACCAATGTCAAACATGGCCCATGACAAAGACACTAGCGGAAATGATTACAGTGTGTGAAATTAGATGAGGAAAGCTATAAATATCACCAGTAGAGACTGAAGGAGAAAGGAAGAGATCAGGAAAGAAATAAAGACCATCCGAGGTCAAGACTACATCAAGAGACAGCAAACCAGGTGATTTGGCCACATCATGATAACAGAATCAATGCAACCAGCTCTTCAAGCATTGAAATAACCAAACTATCAGAGGACGTCAAACAAAGTGGAGAGTGCCAGAGTAACTGAATAAATAAGCGATAAATACTATATAAAGTACTAAGGTTACTATTAAAACGTAACTATCAATTAAAAAAATTAAGAACAAGAACTTTTTACTATGTTACGGTCCAACTGGGACCTTTCTCAAGAAACACATAAACATGGAACACGAAATATCAAAATATAAATGTGATTATTTGGAGACCTCTTTGTTACAGCAAGACGTACTAAATAATGCGCACGTTTAGTGGATGCTGAATTATGTGCGCTCACAATGATTACGCACCATTGACAGACAGAAATTCCCATAGATTAAAGAAAATGAGATACCATAAAACAGATCAAATGAAAGCCCAATGTAAAAGATGAAAAAAGTGAACACAGACCACACACACACACACACAAACTAAGTATTGTATATGTAGAAAACAACATGAGGACAATAGCAGAGTTGGAGGCATACAATAGCAGAAGATTGGGCTACAAGGCATGAGAACGACTAAGAACTAGATGGGTGGAGACAATCAAAGACACATGGGCTGACCATCCCAACTGAACCCAATATGGCTAAAGACAAACAATTCCAACTTACCCCCATTGGCTGACCATGCCAATTCACCTCAAATAGCCAAAGACAAACAATTTCAACATAACCCCATGGGCTGACAATGTCAATATAATCCAAATGGCCAAGGAAAGACAACTCCAACTTCCCCCCATAACAACTAACTTCACAAGTGGAAATGACAATGGGTAGATACCAAATATAGGTAGATATCACTTATTCGTTCGAAGCAGATCAGAAAAGAGCTCAAGCAGGTACAACAACTTTGTATTCTGAGACGGACAGATGTCCGGAGTGATGTTCTAGAGGACCAGTTGTATTTGTAAAATACTGGAGTTTGTAGTTATATGCCAGAATGTTGAACAATGAAAATAAAAGACAATTACCGGGTAGTGACAATTGGAATGGTCACGTTAACTGGAAGATCGTGACAATGGAACAGAATTCAGAATCAAAAAATTAAAATACATTTGGACATAAAATATTGGCGTACTGAGAAGGGGTTACTGACAAGTGGAATTGGCACCTGCATGCAATGACATCACCATAAAATAGCATCCACATGACATGACACCATCAAGAAATATCTACATGACATGACACCATCAAGAAATATCCACATGACATGACAACACAAGAAATATCACCATGACATGACAACACAAGAAATATCACCATGACATGACAACACAAGAAAATGACAACATTATGAAATGTCATCACTAAAAAATGACAACACCACAAAATGACAACTAAATGAAATGACATTAGTTTGAAATAACATTACTATGAAATGATATCACCACAAATGACATCACCATGACATGACATCACTATGCCCATGAAAAATAATACTCACATGAAAGACAGGTAATGAAGTCCTACTGAATGACGACTAAAACACTACACACTATCACTAACGGATGTAGTATATGCTATATAAACACTAGAAGTGAGTTTACCCATTTAAGTATATGCTATATAAATTATATTCCCATGACATGACATCCACAAAGAATGGCATCACCATGAAATGACACCCCTATGACATGACATATCCATGAAATGACATCCACATGATATCACCATGTAATGATATCACCATGTAATGATATCACAGTGAAATAGCATTCACATAGAATGGCATCACCATGAAATGACATCTCATGAAATGACATCTTCATGAAATGACATCTCCATGACATTATCATTCTTATTCTTTACAGCACCTTTATCTTTGAATGCATTCTGCAAATTGTCACTGAGTTTTTCCTCTATAGTCTTCAAATCTTCACAGATGTCCAACATGCCATTAACCTGAAACATGAAATGGTCATAGTAGAAGTTAATGGATTTACATGATGTGACATCATGAGATACTCACATGAAGTGACATCATGAGATACTCACGTGAAGTGACATCATGAGATACTCACGTGAAGTGACATCATGAGATACTCACGTGAAGTGACATCATGAGATACTCACGTGAAGTGACATCATGAGCTGCTCATGTGAAGTGACATCATGAGATACTCACGTGAAGTAACTTCATGAGATACATGAAATGACATCATGAGATACATGGAATGACATCATGAGATACATGGAATGACATCATGAGATACGTGGAATGACATCGTGAGATACGTGGAATGACATCATGAGATACATGGAATGACATCATGAGATACTCACGTGAAGTAACATCATGAGATACTCACGTGAAGTAACATCATGAGATACGTGAAGTAACATCATGAGATACATAGAATGACATCATGAGATACATGGAATGACATCATGAGATACATGGAATGACATCATGAGATACTCACGTGAAGTAACATCATGAGATACTCACGTGAAGTAACATCATGAGATACATGGAATGACATCATGAGATACATGGAATGACATCATGAGATACATGGAATGACATCATGAGATACATGGAATGACATCATGAGATACTCACATGAAGTAACATCATGAGATACGTGAAGTAACATCATGAGATACATGGAATGATGATAGAATTATAGATTCGCATGAAGCAAGATAACAGGTTGACATTTTCACAAATAGTGAGGTCAAGGTTGATAGATTCAAAAGCAGTGAGATCACAGTTAATAGATTCACAAATAGTGAGATCACAGTTAATAGATTCACAAATAGTGAGGTAAAGATTATAGCCATGCAAGGAGTGAGGTCAATTTTGACTGATTCTCAATAAGCACTCATAACTGCTAGATACACAGGGAGTGTAGTTATGGTTGACAGATTCACAAGGTGTAAAATCATAGTTACTAGATACACAAGGAGTGAAGTCATGGTTGACAGATTCACAAGGAATGAGTTTGTGGTTGACAGATTCACAAGGAGTAAAAACATGGTTTTTAATGATGATGTGATGTTCGTCCGTCGTGATCGACGATGACCAAAAACTCAACCATAATAATAATATCAATAAATAATAATAAAATAATAAAAGTTAATAGTGCGTTTTTAAATGACTAGCAAGTCCAATGCGCGCACAAAATGTTCTTTTACAGAATTGACAACAATAGAAGGTATCTGTGTGAGGTTGAGATATTTTTTCTTTTCTACGTGTCCGCTTCTGTCTTGCAGTTTCTTGTCTGAATTCTTCCGCCGCTAGTGCTCCCGTTCTAATGCTGTAACGCCATGCTGTTTTATCCTGAGCGAGGCTCTCCCAAGCACCTATGTCAATGTTAAGATGTTTCAAGGATGACTTGAGCGTGTCTTTGAAACGCTTTTTCTGTCCACTAGCTTTTCGAAATCCTGCCTTGAGTTCTCCATAATATATTTGTTTTGGCAAACGTGAGTTCTCCATACGCACAAGATGGCCTGCCCAGCGTGCCTGCGCCTTCATAAGTATTGAAGATAATACAATAAAATTGGTTTTTAATACACAGGAAGTGAAATCCTGGTTGAAAGATTCACAAGAACTGGGATCATGGCTGCTAGATTTCTTTAAGGTGTTGTTACTCGTTCACATGATGATGATGAACATTTGTTACATGCACTTTTTACATTCAGTTAAGTGTTATGCCCTTTACTATGAGTTCATAGATGACTAATAAGCCTTATTCTGGCCACAAATGTCCTTGGTCAGTATGGGCATGGGATGACTTCGGTAGATGGTTTTGGTCTTGGTCAAGACCAAGTGGAATCTTGGTCATCTGACTCATAAAGTTGATTGTTCTGTGGTCTTCGCAATCTACTGCACCAGGTTTCTTTCGTAGGACTATGAAAATTGATTGCAGCAAATCTGATGAAATATAGCCATTGTTGTAGATGTCATTTAACATTTTGGTGATAATTTCAATGCCATAATCTCCCAGAACTTCTAACACTTTCTTTGTAATATTATCCGGACTCGATGATGTGTTGTTTTTCAAGTGTTGTGTAGCTTCCTTTACCTCTGCCGTTAATATACTTGAACCTTCATTGTTATAATTTAAGTTAGTATCATTTCTGTTTTCGTACAGTTAATATATTCTTCCCATCTGTGCATGATTTCATTTTCTTCTATTAGTATGTGCCCCTGCCTAGATTTCAATAATCCAGTCTTGTGAGCCGGCCTTCTGCCTGTTAGTTCCTTTATTTTGCAAATGTGTACCACCTATATTTCTATGATGATATTTTTCTATTTCACAGCACTTTGCATTTAACAAATCTTCTTTAGCCTTTCATATATTTAGCCTTAAATATTATTGATCCTCTTTAGCCTTTCATATATTTAGCCTTACATATTATTGATCCTCTTTAGCCATACATATTATTGATCCTCTTTAGCCTTACATATTATTGATACTCTTTAGCCTTACATATTATTGATCCTCTTTAGCCTTACATATTATTGATCCTCTTTAGCCTTACATATTATTGATCCTCTTTAGCCTTACATATTATTGATCCTCTTTAGCCTTACATATTATTGATCCTCTTTAGCCTTTCATATTATTGACCCTCTTTAGCATTGCTGCATTTATATTTATATTTAACTTCTTTGTTCATCTTATTGTATTCTTCAAAGTTATTCTTCCTCTGTCTTCTTTGCTTCATCATATTCAAAATATCTTCTGTCATCCAGTCTTTCTTATTGAGATGTTTCTTAGGTGGCAGGATCTCTTTAGATGTTTGCTGCAATGATTCTTTTAACGTCGTCCACTGTTCTTCAATGGTTTCATTTTTTTCTATCACATTGTACCTATTTTGAATTGTTATGTTATACTGTTCTTGTAATTCTGTATTCTTTGTCAGCATATTCACATTAGGTTTGTTATCTGCCCTCGTAGTTTTTAATCTCTTTAACCTAATATTAATCTTTACCACAACTGGAACATGATCACTGTTACAATCAGCACTTGGACGTGTCTTAACAGACTTCAGTGAATTTCGGAATCTTATTATTTTTTTAATGTAATCCATTTGATTGTGTGTCTTATTATCTGGACTTTTTTATGTACATAGCCGTCTTGGTTGATGAGCAAAGAATCTGTTCCTTATCACCATATTATTATTTTTGGCCCAGTCTACCAGGACCTTACCTCTTTCATTTTTGGTGCCTATTCCAAATCTGCCAGTAACATCCTCATCTTGGCTGTCCCCTACCTTAGCATTCATATCACCTATGACAATATTTACTTTGTGTTGTTTGTATTGTTTCATAGCTATGTTCAAGTCCTTGTAGAATTGTTGTATGCCCTCTTCTGTACTCTCTGATGTTGGTGTATAAACTTGGATGATATTTTTATATTAATAGGTTACCCCTTTAGATTTACTAATAAAACTCTGTCTGATATATTCCAGAATCGATAACAGATTTCGCAATCTGCTTATCCAATATTACTCCAACGCCGTTCCTATGTTGTTCTCCTCCTGAGTATATTATTCTAAGATCTTTTGATACTATGCTATCTGTTCCCAGCCATCTCATATCACATAGACCTAGTATGTTGATACTATGCTACCTGCTCCCAGCCATCTCATATCACATAGACCTAGTATGTTGATACTATACTACCTGCTCCCAGCCACCTCATATCACATAGACCTAGTATGTTGATACTATGCTACCTGCTCCCAGCCACCTCATCTCACATAGACCTAGTATGTTGATATTCATTCTGCTCATTTCTTGTTTTATATTATCTAATTTTAATAAGTCTGTCATGGTCCGAATTCCAGGTTGCAATCTGGATTGACTTACAGTTTGATAGTATGCCAGTTTGATAGACTTGCTTATGGGAACTCGCATGTTATGTGAGTTGTGACGAAACATAATGTAATCTAGGGATAATACAGCAGTAGTTTCCCACTAGTTTTCTGCCAGTTTGATTATGGTATTCTCCACTAGCCTTTGGCTAAACATAGCCTGACCTACAAGGCAGCAGAGATTTGATTTCAGAATGGCCTTCTCTTAGATGAATTACCCTCCTGAAACTAACGAACTCCATCTGTCTGGAATACACAATGAAACCATCACCTGTCACTATTTTTCGAATAATTGTGTCACATTAACAATCTGGGAAATTTCACAGTTCATACGCAAAAATCCCACAAAAACAAAAGTTAACGCACTATTGTAGACAGAACATGAAAATATCCATTATGTCAGGAAAATATGTCACAATGGCACAGGGAACACAGTTTAAGATGACATTTTCTTGCTTAAACAATTGCAAGCTAGCGGGTGAAAAAAATGCCACTGTCATCCACCGCCATGTTGATCACATGTTTGGCAACAATACAATAAATAAGATCTAGATTTATCAACCATACAAGAATATGTTTTTTTAACCAGGGGAAAAGTGACTGACTGACCTCTCCCAAATACCGTGACCTAATACTGAGATTTGCCATGAAATTAGAACTTTCTGAATGTACACAACTTGGACGTCGGTCAATGCTTGATGTCTGCAAAGATAACATTACAGGAATTGCATCAAATATAAAATAACTGTAAATTAGATTTACCTCATTTGATATTATGATTCCGTGTATCATTTAAAATTAGTATTACCTTGTTTGATAGTATGTTGTGCCGTGTATCATTATCATTAAGAGCCGACATGTGTACAAACACACAAAGATATTTATAGATGTGTGTTTGTGTATACATTACATCAACACATTCAAATAGGTGGAGATGTTTGTGTGTGTGTTTGTACACATAAAGGTTATGTATGTCTGTAGGTGTATGTGTGTGTGTTTGTACACATAAAGGTTATGTATGTCTGTAGGTGTATGTGTGTGTGTTTGTACACATAAAGGTTATGTATGTCTATAGGTGTATGTTTGTGTGTGTTTGTACACATAAAGGTTATGTATGTCTATAGGTGTATGTTTGTGTGTGTTTGTACACATAAAGGTTATGTATGTCTATAGGTGTATGTTTGTGTGTGTTTGTACACATAAAGTTTATGTATGTCTATAGGTGTATGTTTGTGTGTGTTTGTACACATAAAGTTTATGTATGTCTATAGGTGTATGTTTGTGTGTGTTTGTACACATAAAGGTTATGTATTTCTATAGGTGTATGTTTGTGTGTGTTTGTACACATAAAGGTTATGTATTTCTATAGGTGTATGTTTGTGTGTTTGTACACATAAAGGTTATGTATGTCTATAGGTGTATGTGTGTGTGTTTGTACACATAAAGGTTATGTATGTCTATAGGTGTATGTGTGTGTGTTTGTACACATAAAGGTTATGTATGTCTATAGGTGTATGTTTGTGTGTTTGTACACATAAAGGTTATGTATGTCTATAGGTGTATGTGTGTGTGTTTGTACACATAAAGGTTATGTATGTCTATAGGTGTATGTGTGTGTGTTTGTACACATAAAGGTTATGTATGTCTATAGGTGTATGTGTGTGTGTTTGTACACATAAAGGTTATGTATGTCTATAGGTGTATGTTTGTGTGTTTGTACACATAAAGGTTATGTATGTCTATAGGTGTATGTTTGTGTGTGTTTGTACACATAAAGGTTATGTATGTCTGTAGGTGTATGTTTGTGTGTTTGTACACATAAAGGTTATGTATGTCTGTAGGTATATGTTTGTGTGTGTTTGTACACATAAAGGTTATGTATGTCTATAGGTGTATGTTTGTGTGTGTTTGTACACATAAAGGTTATGTATGTCTATAGGTGTATCTTTGTGTGTGTTTGTACACATAAAGGTTATGTATGTCTGTATAAGACTGCATTTTTAGCATCACTGAAGTGGAGCGTTCACTTAACCAGGTTTGATACTGTGTGTTTGTATATGCCTGTGTGCATAGTTAGCATCATTGAAGTGGAGAATTCACTATGAGGTTTGGCACTATGTGTTTGTATGTGCCTGTGTGCAACTGAAAGCACTAGTGAGTTATACAATGAAATACAAACTGTATAACTCACTAATATTTTCTGTAGTGCTGTATGGTCGTGAGAGTTGGACACATACTGCAGACATGGAGAGAGAACTGCAGGGTTTTGAACACAGATGAATTCAACAAATCTCTAATAGAGAACATAAGATAAATGTGTACGTAAGAAATAAAATAGAGATGTATATAGGCTTATAAGAACCATTGCTTTCAATAGTGAAATGACAAAAACATGCATGGTTTGGACATGTATGCAGGCATGATTCCTTCTCAAAAACAATACTGCAAGGAACCGCTGAAGGTGGAAGAAATAAAGGAAAGCAAATAAAGACATGAACAGACAACATCAGAATGGACACATTTTTCTTCCCTCATCCACATCGTTGAAGATAGAAATAGCTGGAGGACTGTGTGCTGAAGCATCCAAAGTGGTACCCAAATAACCCTGATAGGTTACAGGTTTATGATCAATTGATATGCTTGTGTGCATTGTTATCATAGAAGTGGAGCATTGACTCTATCAGGTTTGGCACTATGACTCTTGTAGCATTCCCCTCATCCTCTCACTCCTAACAACTTACCTCTGTAAATTTCAGTCCATCAACAGTACATTATTGGTACGTACACTTGTAACACACACTACTTTAAACTAAACACGATCGTGATTGAGTCATTTCATACATACATTTTCAAATACTGTAGTGCACTGATAACAGCACTCCAGTGTATTTGTTGTTGCTTCAATATCTGGGTTTTTTTTCATTTTCTTAATAAAGATCCCAGTTGTACCATAAAGTAGAAAAAGTCTTGTTTCTTTGTTATATTTCATTTACAACATTTTTGTGTTTAGTCATTTTATTTATTATTTATGAGTTTTATTTCTTTTGCTCAGATGACAAGCAGCATGACAATGGGGATTTTAGCAGTAACCAAAGATTTCAAATGGGTGTGCTCGCAGACTATGGTACATGCATGTATACTCAGTGACTTGATGAACATGATTGAGAAAGTGCAAGCAGGGTACATTCGGGAACAGTGGCTGAATGCGGTGAAGAATTCCTGTGTGTGAAAAGTGATTTTAATTTTTGTGCTGAGACATGTGGAGTCCGGGGCAATGAGAGAGCAGATAGTTGGCCACACACGAGGCTATTGGCGTTGACGGAGTGATGGATCAGGCAGACATTTTGAACGTCTTACAGGAAAACGCACCAACAAATAACTATATGTGACGATGACTCTTGTTCCATGACTATAATAAGGAAGCTTGGTTTTAAATGTGGTTGGCTAGAAAGGAGTGGTTTCGTGGGTGAGGAAGAATGATGGTCAATCAACGGTATACTGGGATAATCAGTCAACATGCAATGGCCAATACACTCAGGGAGAGATCTGGGCAACTATGGACTTGTCGAGAGTGCTGTGACGATGATCCAACGACTAACTAACTAACTAACATTAGTTTTATTAGTAACAACTAGTACACTATCCTTAGTGTTATCACTTGTTATTGTTGTTACTGCGGAACTCTCCACTTTGTTGAATATGCTCTGACACTTTGTTTAGTGGAATAGTTAAACAACTGCTTAAAAAAAAACCCCAGCAATCAACATGACAATCAAACAACATGTAATAAATGCCAACTATATTCTAACATTATGTTACTAGTGCCAGACATGGCCCCTGACAAAAGTGCTCATGAGAAAGACTATAAACATCACCAGAAGATACTGAATGAGAAATGAAGACATCAGAAAGATAGTAAAGACCATATCATGCAAACAATATAGAGAGAGACAAGAGATCAACTGGTTCGGACATATTATGCCAATGGAACCATCACAACCAGCCATCCAGGCATACAACAGCAGAAAGAACGGCTACAAAGCAAGAGGAAGTCTAAGAACAAGATGGGAAGATTCAATCAGAGAGATAGTTATTGTTAAATAATATTGTTAAAAATCAGAGAGATTGTTAAAAAACACAGCCCAGCCAAGGCAAGCGCAACAAAGATGGCCAAAGACAGACAACTTCAACTCCCCATGACGCCTAACAGCATTTTTGGAAAAGACAACAGATAGATAGCTAAACCAATTGGAATAGTTGATATGACTCCATGTAGTTAAACTTATTGAAAATGCAACAATCAACATCAAAGGACATTAGGTATGTTGATTATCCTCTTTGCACACCAAACATATCCATAGGTGCTCAGATCTCCGCTTCAGTAAATCTCTCAGGCAGGGCATAACAGCTGATGGCTACAAATATATGTTGATTCACTGATCCTTTTGAAATCTTTGTTAGCTGTTCTCTATGGGCCATTTTTATCCTCACTCCTAATTCACACATTCTTGATATTGACATAGGACATAGAACAACCAACATGGTTGTACATAGAACAACCAACATAATTGTATGTAGAAAAATCAACATGGTTATACATAGAACAACCAAAATTATTGTATGCAGAACAACCAACAAGATTGCACATAGAACAATCAGCATGATTGCACATAGAACAATCAGCATGATTGCACATAGAACAATCAGCCTGATTGCACATAGAACAATCAGCATGATTGCACATAGAACAAATGACTTGACAAGATATAGAAAAATCAGCACACTACACATGGAACAATCACCATGATTTGACTTAAAACAATTGACTTCAAATGATACAGAACAATCAACTTAACAGTAAAACTCACAGAGGAAGCCCCTCCTCCGCCCTTGTATCCAGCATAATTAAGCACGCTCTCCGTGGCCATGGCTAGACCACTGTGTTGAAGTAATCCCTTCTCATTCATGTCCATCTGGAGAACATACTCTATCAGGTGAGAGCGGACAGCATTAGGTGCCCATTTCATGGATTCCTGGAGGATGTTGGAACTACATGCAGAACAGTCTTTGACAACTTGCTGTTGAGTAGAGAAATAAAAACCTGAATTGCCTGTGTTTTATAAGTTAACGTATGCAAACAATAACAATGAAATAATTGACTGTACTTTATACGTTAACATACAGCAAGGAATTAAATAACGACTGCATTAAAGTGGCAGTTGCTGATCGTAACCATAGCAGCAGCAGTAGATATATATATATATATATATATATATATATATATATATATATATATATATATATATATATATATATATATATATATATATATATATATATATATATATATATATATATATATAAAATGCTGAAGAAGGCCCAACTTAGAAAGAAAGGACATGTACGCATGCCTGACATGATCATCCCAAAACAATTGATGTATTGTGAAATCGATAATATGTACTTTTACTGTGCAAAACTGAAATCCAACAGATAGATCCAGGAATATGGTAATAAAGTTTTGCTAATTAGAGACAAACATAATAACATACATAAATGGACGTTTCAACCAAAAGTTCTTTATAGAGACAACAATTGAAACAAAATTAAAATTAAAACATATGAAAACAAACAGTAATAACATCGACGCTCACATTTTTACAAAAGTATTACTGTTTGATGGTTGGTTGATTACTGATCCAGCGGTCCAAGGGCTCATCCCCTTTGACCTGCCATTGTGTGATATATGCATGTGTTTGTGAGCTGTTGTTTTGTTTCATATAATGTGTTTATCATATAATTCCATTTATCTGGACCCGGAGGGAGAAGCATTTTCCTGATGTCATCCAGTGCTGGGCATTCAAAAAGGTGGTGGTCAACAGTTTCATAGGGATGAGTGCACATCCGGCACCCTGGAGTGCATTGTATTCTGTTCAGGTGATTGTTAAGCTGTACATGTTGTGTGTGCAGTCTGAAGATGATACTCTTGTCTTTCCTTCCCAGGAGGTTGATGTTGTCTTTAGGATTTGGACTGGTCATATATTTATAGATTTCCCTCCCAGTGTTTCCCATGGCCTATCTGTTCATCCAATTTTCTTTGTTCACAGATTTCAACATTATTTTAAAAGTGTGTATGGTTGTTTATGTATATGGCTGTTCTTGTTGTGCTCCCTTTTTTGCTAGTCTGTCTGCCTTATCATTACCAGGTGTGTTTGAGTGGCCAGGAATCCACTGCATAACAATGTTGACATCATAAGATGTGAGCAGCTGGTTTGCATGGTGATATATTTCAACTAGCTCAGGCTTACAATGTCCATAACATTCTAGTGCTTGAAGAGCGGACATAGAATCTGTAAAAATCGCAATGTTTTGGACTGTATAGAAAAGCATCAACTTTGGTCTTCAGGTGGTACAAGGCAACTTTCTAGTGCTGTTATTTCAGCTTCATAGTTAGAACATATCTCCTCACAGGCATCAAACAACTCATCAGACGTTGTGTCTGGATATTCTATATACACCATAACCTGTTTTGATGGTGGCTTTAAAAGCAGAGAAATTTGATAGTTTACTGTTTTATAGTTTGAATATCCAGTCACATTTTTACATTAGTTTTACTGTTTGATATCTTGAATATCCAGTCATATTTTTACATTAGTTTTACTGTTTGATATCTTGAATATCCAGTCACATTTTTACATTAGTTTTACTGTTTGATAGTTTGAATATCCAGTAACATTTTTACATTAGTTTTACTGTTTGATATCTTGAATATCCAGTCACATTTTTACATTAATATAGAGATTGAATCAGTAGTAGAACTTCCAAAACAACAGAAGTAATAGTAGTTGCAAATGATGCCATGAACTCACCTCTCTGGAAGTAATATTCTCCATGATACGAAGCTTATAGGGTGTCCCTGGGATCTGAATCTCTGGTGCATCTTCGTGAGGATCCTTCAATACACAAGAAAAGCATCACATTTATTTTATAAAGATTGAAATTAATACCTGTGATACTTTCCTAATATCACTAATCATACCTCTACATCAACTACTACCTGTGATACTTTTGAACATGGCCCACTACCACAAACAGGACCAACACCAGTACCACCACCAGCACATCCATAACCACCACCATTACAACATCAGTTATTTCATAAATGTACTGCTTACATTTTAAAATATGAATGTTCTATTTTTCTGTACCGAGTTGCCATTTTGTAAGAGAAATATAAGCAATTTTAGGCTCCAAGCTCATGGCTTGTCAGTAAAAAATACCTGTGAGAATTTGTACAGGTGCAAAACATAAAAGTATATGAAGAGAAACTCAAGTAGAGCATTATCAATATCTTGGCAGATGTGAAACAGAAGTTAAACAGAGAATCTTGGCAGATGTGAAACAGAAGTTAAACAGAGAATCTTGGCAGATGTGAAACAGAAGTTAAACAGAGAATCTTGGCAGATGTGAAACAAGTTAAACAGAGAATCTTGGCAGATTTGAAACAGAAGTTAAACAGAGAATCTTGGCAGATGTGAAACAGAAGTTAAAAAGAGAATCTTGGCAGATGTGAAACAGAAGTTAAACAGAGAATCTTGGCAGATGTGAAACAAGTTAAACAGAGAATCTTGGCAGATGTGAAACAGAAGTTAAACAGAGAATCTTGGCAGATGTGAAACAGAAGTTAAACAGAGAATCTTGGCAGATTTGAAACAGAAGTTAAACACAGAATAGGAATGGCTAAAAGTACATTCAATGATGTCAAAAAAGGCACAACATCTTGTGAAAAGAGAAGAAATGCAGCAGCCTAACAGCAGAGAGCAGCTAGAAAGTCATGGGTAGACCAAAAGCCATCTACAGTGGTCATTTCATGTCCGAACTGTCCAAGGACATGTGTAGCTAGAATAAGGATTACTAGTCATCAACAAACTCATCATCATCATCAGACGTCATGCTGGCTGGCGTAGGCGATCATGGCTCTCCAAAGATCTCTCTCTCCAGCATTATGTATCAAATCGTTGTTGTTTCCTTGCCATGCCAGGTTTTCAAACTGTTTAATATTTTCTCACGTTCTCACCCTCTATCTCTGTTGCCTTAAATCTTGCCTGTTGTATGTTTTCCACACTTCCCTGTCTCATGAAGTGGCAAAAAAAATGAAGATTGTATTTTTCTTATATTATTGACTAAGTTCCGTCATGCATTTAACTCTTTCAACACCTCCACATTAGTTTTTCTGGCAGTCCATGGTATTCTCAGAATTCTTCTCTAGAACCACATCTCTACTGCTTCTAATTTCCCACTTTCCAGTTTGTTTATTGTCCAAGAATTGCATCCATATGATAGCATAAGAGTTATATAGCACTGAACAACTCTCTTTTTCACCTCTAATGACAAGGTCATATTACAAACTCATAATCAAGGGTATAACTCTAACTGAATTTCAAAAGTGGATCTAAAAAATCATCATCATTACTTGTGATGGATGAATAACAACAATAACATCAATGACTCAAGTTGTTCCTACCAGATCCAATGCTTGACACACAACTTGCAAGATGTCCAACATGGTTTTCAGAACTCTGCCACTCCACAGTAAATGAGGAAACCTAATTGAATACAGAGTAAGGATATTTAAAATCATCAAACTTCACAGTTTGTAGGGGTGCCACTCTCATATTTCAGCATTTGCAAGGGTGCCACTCTGCAAATATCTACATGAAAAATATTACCTTGAGTGTGGTGAAACTTAATCCTTTCATATTATCGACCCATACTGTCTTTTGTACTCTTTTTTCTTCAATGCCTTGTAGAATAGTTCTGTGTAGCATAGTTATTTCCCAGTGGAAAATGTCCCTGTCAGATAGTTTCTTATATGATAGTTCCCTGTAGGATAGTTCCCAGTGGAATAGTTCCCTGTCTGATAGTTTTTTATGGGATTGTTCACTATGGCATAGTTGCCTGTAAAATAATTGCCCACGGAATAGTAGTCTATCTGTTAGTTCCCCATAGAAAAGTTGCCTGTAGGATAGTTCCTTGTAGAATAGTTCCCTGTGAGATAATTTCCTGTAGAATAGTTTCCAGTTAGATAGTTCCCTGTAAAATAGTTTCCTGTGAGATCGTTTCCCATGGAATAGTTCCAACAGGATAGTTCTATGTATTTTCCTGTGGGATAGTTCATTTTAGTATAGCTCCCTGTCGGATAGTTCCTGTGGAATAGTTTCTTATGGGATAGCTCTATATAGTTCCATGTGGGACAGTTCCTTGTAGGATAATTCCCTGTAGGATAGTTCCCTGCAGTAGTTTGCTATGGGACAGTTCCCTGTAGGATATTTCTCTATTTTTCCATAAGACAAGAACTAACAAAAACAGCTGTCATGATAGGACAGAACTAATACAAAAGCTATCTTGATAAGAACTTAACTAACAAATAAGATGGAATAATAAAATTGAACTAACCTGCTAACGAATTTGGAAATGAACTTGTCTGCCATGACTCTGACCCGCTTGTATGTATGGTTGAACTTGACCAACAGAAACTGTGCCTGGGCTTCAACCTGTTTCTCCTTCTCTTTCGTCTTTGGCTGGAAGATAAGAGAGACTGTATTTGACACACATACCAGCATTTGTACCAGGGTGTTTACAAAGTCACTGTGCACTAGGCAGGAAGTGAAATGGAGCAACACAGACACCCACTGTCTTACGGAGAAGCAAAACCAATAATCCACAACACATATACAGCAAAGTGGAAGAAAGAAATGGAACGGGAATATAAACATGATGCAATACATCTCCTCCAAAGATGTCAACAGACCACAATATTTTGCCTTAGAACAGGACACTGCAGACTGTTGGGCCACCATTACCGATTAAGGATCTCATACACAAATGAATGTCCATGTGGATCCAGAACCCAGACACCGGAACACATACTTCAAGACTGCCCAACATACAAAGAGCAGAGACAGCAGACCTGGCCAGAGGATACAGACTTGAGGCAAAAGCTATGGGGCAGCCCCTCTGATCTGGAGAAGACAGTGAACGTCACCTTGACGACAGGCCTGACGGTATAGCATGACCACACATGCTGAACGCAGAAGAAGAAGAAGAAGACTGTGCACTCATTTTCATTGGTGATGACACGATGTCATATGAATTGTGAGTGTTCAATGTGGATCTCTGTTGGATGTCAGTGCACATTGTGAGTCTTCAATGCATATCACTGTTGGATGTCAGTGCACATTGTGAGTCTTCAATGCATATCTCTGTTGGATGTCAGTGCACATTGTGAGTGTTCAATGCGGATCTCTGTTGGATGTCAGTGCACATTGTGAGTGTACAATGCGGATCTCTGTCGGACATCAGTGCATATTGACTTTATAGACACTATATTTGTTATTTATAAATGCCACCTTTTTATCCTTTTTTCTATTTTTGCTCCTTTTCCTGTTGGAGTATATGCTGATATGGATTTTTGTAATTAATGTATCAGCGGGTCATTAACCTTCACCAAGCCTATATCAACCACGGCCGCCGAGAAACAAAATGGCGGCGCGCGCTGTTGGCGGCCCGTCCCACCCTATGAGAATATCGTGAGATTTACACGTACCACAGTCCGTGCACATAGCTGGGGACATGCGCAATCGAAGCCGGTACATCCCCCACTTCCGAAATGATCGTTTTTAAGAATGGCTAGCTATTCGTAAAGGTTTAAGAGCAATTAATCTGACCACATCTGCACACCGGTACGATGCCATGATGGTGGATCGGTTTTATAGACCTTTATTTCATCATATTTCGAATAAAATAACATTGAATCGTGGCTTGAATCATGAATTATTAGGTTATTTAGTTTCACAGCAGTAAATATACAGAATGCTGTGTTGGTTTGGGGACTTGTACGTTTGATATCGAATATTTTGAAGTGGCAGAAAAAATAACTCTAGGCCTAAGCTCAAAGAACTATTTTACTGCAAATCTACAAGTTTTATACAGTTCCCCCGGCTATATTTTGATAATTTCGCAGTGAAAGAACATAAATACAATAGATTTGCATGATTTAGTTTACAGTGTTGCCAAGGAATTCGATATGTAAGGTAAGTTATTTTTTTTACTTATTTTTTTCCTCTTTATTTGTTATAAAATGTATGTTTTTTGTGAAAAACATCTTTACCACTTTCTCATACGTCTGGTATCACACACACACGTACATAAATTACACCAATATATGCATAATTCATTTCTTTATTTATATGTGCAAATATTATTTAAATATCTCTAACAACCAAAAAAGTATCACATTTTCAAAAAAGTCACCATCAATAACGCAAATTTTCAAAAAAGAATCCGGTGGCAGGGAGACGTTTCATATTTTTTAATCTGGCTTGCTAAAGGTTAAGAACCACTGTCAATAAAATCATAAAACTTCTTAAATTCTGGTGGAACGGGTATATGATGAAACATTCCTCAATGACAAGAGATATTCTTCAAAGTACGGTGGAGGGTGGAAGAAGAGGAGGTGGACAGAAGAAGACAGCTGGATAATATCACGGACTGGACAGGGCGTGAAGTTTTCAAATTCAACAGGGTGGAAGAGGATAGAGATGCATGGAGATCTTTCTGCACTATTGTTTCAATGTGACACCCCTATGACCCTGATAATGTGACACCTCTATGACCATGACAATGTGACACCCCTATGACACTGACAAAGTGACACCCCTATGACACTGACAATGTGACACCCCTATGACCTTGACAATGTGACACCACTATGACCGTGACAATGTGACACCCCTATGACCCTGACAATGTGACACCCCTATGACCCTGACAATGTGACACCCCTATGACACTGACAATGTGACACCTCTATGACCCTGACAATGTGACACACCTATGAACTTGACGGGTTATGGATTCTATTATTCTACTATTGTTATGGATTTCATCTTTGAACTGTACTGTGGTCAACAGTCCCGAAACATGGGCCGTAGAGCTTGACAGTTAGAGTTTTCCATATGTGGTTATATTCTTTTGGTATCGTACAGTGTGCGGTTCTATAAAATATATTTTGTGTTTGTTGTAGATTTTCCACAGGGGCACATAAAAGGGTTGCCAATTTCTAGCCTTTCTTTGACTTTTCATACATGTATTATTTGAGTCTGCTGTTACATGATCTTAATCTCCACATATATTCCTAAATTCACAATGTTTTACTTGTAGCTGAACAGTTCTTAAAAAAAGACGTTCATGGCAACTACTTGCTGCCGGGGATGAAGATAATTCTGTATATGATAAGCCACAGAAACTATTAGGTGGGGTAGCAAGTTTTATTTCATTGCTATGTTTACTTATGTATAGCATAACAGATATAAAGCCAGAGGCAGATCATGTAAAATATGAATCACAGAAATCAAAGAAGCTACAGGAACAAGCTTACAAACAGCACACAAGAAGGCCATCTCCAGAGAACTCTTCCACCCCTGACACCGTAAGGTAAACAAGGGCAACAGCGTATAGGTAAATAGAGTTTACCCTTCCCAACCCATGCAACAGGTACCCATTTACAGCTGGGTCAACTGGACGAATAATCGTGTCATGCAAGAAATCACAACCTTGAATTTTGTTAATCTGGATGTGGTTTCAAAACTGGCATGATGTAACCAAGTAAGTAAGCAAGTTCACTATCAACTAGCTTCAGTTCTATTGTACAACAAAGTGGACATATTTATTAACAATCTAATACAGCAAACATCTACGGTCATATTTATGGTACCTGAAATTTGCTGCCAATACATTATTTCTATCCCTCCATTTATACTAGTATGGGAGTGCTAAATGTACTGCATTTCTCTCGGTGGACCCAGGGTTAAAATAAAAACCTCCTTGTAGTGCACCCTGGAAACAGAAGTACAGCGGCTCGTGCTGCTTTTGGCAAACACTTTTGGGGATCATGTCCATTAATGTGGAGTCTGCACATGGAATGAGAATTGACTGCAAAAAGACAAGCTATATCTTCAACACCTCTGTGCCAACGCATACGGCATCACTGTTGGCACACAAAGAGAAGCAAGACAGTTCGGCTTGAATACAGAAATAGACATGTTTCAAGTTAACAAAAGAAGTACAATGAGAGGGCAGAACAGTGCCAGAGGGCAGCACTATGTGCAAAAGGAATGGGAAAAATGTTAGAAGGAAATTGGAACTAAAGTTTTGTTCAGCTCAGGAACAAGTTTCTAGTCCCCTGTGCTGTTTAAAAAAAATGTGCAGAGACTCAGACTTGCACGAGGGGTTCATGATGTTGGTGAATGACACCTCGGCTAAGAGGGTGAATGACACCTCAGCTAAGAGGGTGAATGACACCTCGGCTAAGAGGGTGAATGACACCTCGGCTAAGAGGGTGAATGACACCTCGGCTAAGAGGACAAATGAACCCGGGTCCAACTCTAACGTCGATGCTTTCCTATACTGTAATCATGCTCGGTGAGAGAAATGGTTCAGTACCCAATAGGAACAGGCATAATACTTCTTATTATGTGAGAGGAGTTCACTGGCAGTGGACCTCTTCATATGAGATTTGTGTAGTCAACCCAAGCCTAGATGCATGACTACAGTCTCCATGGAGACTGCCACAGAGGAAAATGTTTTGGCCTGAAAAATCCAAGGGCACAGTGGGTGTAAAACTGTCACAGCATAGAGTTCCATCCATCGCCTGGCAACAGATAGGAAGGCTGTTACAGATTAGGGAAGCCCACTACCCGAATTAAAGGTATGACAAAAATGGATGTGCTGGGCCTCCGAAGGTGCAAATAACAACACAGCTATGCTGTAAACCAGCAGCACAATGTATTTCATCTATTTACCTCCAAGCTAGCGATAAAACAATATGTTTAGGTACAAAAAAATTATGAAGAATGTCTTACTTTAGCTTCCAGTACGTCCATGTACTTGTCAAATGTCTTCTCCGTCACCGCAGCAATGCAGTGCCACATTCCTGGAAGTACAATATAAACATTTAAATGAGATGAGTTTTGTAATGGAGATTTTATATGTTCTATTCCTTTAAATGTTGTGTACATTGACATCAATAATATGGAATGCTCCACAAATATCCAGGTTTGTCCTTGTCACTTCTTTGTCACTTCCTTACATTGAAAAATCTAAGCTAAGCTGAGTGAACATTGAAGCATTGGATGTGATGGTTAGTGACTTTCTGAAATGACAATGATGATGATGACAGCTTTCTGAATTTTTAGACAGTCAGGAATCAGGCCAGCGAAAAATTAAAATGATCAATGAGGCCTTCAGAATTTCACACATGATGCTTCCCTGGGCAGGTATTAAGGGAGAGAATGCCTTGACCATTTGCACTCACCCCTCTCAGCTCTGTTGATTAGTTCCAAGGAAAAGGCAATGATAATATGTTTGGAATTAAGAAGAACTTCAGGTGATGACAGAAGATGGTCAATAAGCCTCAGGGTCTTCCCTCTGGATTTTCTGTAAGGTGTAGGGGGTTACTCCCTTGACCTGATGTACTTCCGTGCTAACTAGCTAGGAAGTGGAGATTTTTTACAGGGGTTGACTCCATTAAAAAATTTCTCTTTAATCTATTCCTTAACAGTGCCACCAGTGAAATTGTGATCCTAAGACAACAGAAATATGAAATCAAGATTCCTTACCAAAATGGCAGGATAGTGAAATTCCCCGGGAATTTCTACAACTACGTTATTCGCAGCTAAAATGATACTTAGCATAAAGAACTCCCGTGTTAACCCATAAGCCAGCGGGTGAATAAGTAAGACAGAAGACAAGTCAGAGAATGAGACAGGAGACATGTACTGACTATGGTTTTATCACAGGCCACATGTTGTCAGCCTATCGCCCAATATTCTGTAGTGACCTCCTATAACAAGTCATTGACAACAGTACATTCCAGCCATTTCCTAGTTGACTCTGTTAGAAGATGATGAAGGGTATGTACCTAGCTCCCATTGACAACAGTACATTCCAGCCATTTCCTAGTTGACTGTTAGAAGATGATGAAGGGTGTGTACCTAGCTCCCATTGACAACAGTACATTCCAGCCATTTCCTAGTTGACTCTGTTAGAAGAGTGTGTAAGGGTGTGTGCCTAGCTCCCATTGACAACAGTACATTCCAGCCATTTCCTAGTTGACTCTGTTAGAAGATGATGAAGGGTGTGTACCTAGTTCTCATTGATTACATATCTTCCTCAATCTACTCCTTAACACTTTACTGACCAAATTCAACGATCGCCACAGTTCCATTATATAACCTTGGTGATCGATTTTGACGATTGCCAAAACAGATATACTTCACAAATATGACAACAGTGGAGAAAGTATTACTAAAAATAGCACAACTGGGATAGCACATTATTCCAAAATTATTGCACACACTTCTTTCTTATCATACACTTTTCTTTCCTTGTTTGCATTACTAGCAAAGTAAGAACCGCCGTCAATTCCTCAATCTCTATTCTCATACTCGATGTAGCTGTGCAACAAGCAGTAGAGAGCTCTTCACCACACCACTATTATGTTATTATGGTAGGCAAACTTGATTTCATATTTCTGTCATCTTAGAATCACAACCTCACTGGTAGCAGTACCGACATATGCCAAACTTGATTTCACATTTCTGTCATCTTAGAATCACAACATGACTGGTGGCAGTACCGACATTGTGCTGGACCTCAGACATCCTGACCACAAGTGGCCAACCGAGGTGCAAATAACTCAGTTCTACTGTGGAACTTGCAGCACAACATACTTCACATTCCCCGGCAGAAATCAAACGATATATTCATTGTAGTTATATGAGAGCGAACGCTGAAGAAGAAGAAGAAATACCAACATATGCCAAACTTGATTTACAAATATTCTAGTCTCAGAGAAGTATCATCAACGGCAGGTATTTTTAAACAACAGCAACCTACCAAGTTTATCCAGAAAGAGAAATTTATCTTCCAGGTATTCAAAGATGCCATAGACTGCCTCAGGGTCAGTAGAATGTGTCACCCTACAAGGAAGTAAACATACATATATATATATATATCAATCATCATAGGGATATATCATCTTCATCATTCTATCATCATTATCAATATAATCTTCATCATCATCCACACCATCTTCATCATCACAATCATCAACACCATCTTCATCATCACTATCATTATCAACACCATTTTCATCACCATATTCAAAATCATATTACAAGTCATCCAAAAAAGCTAAACAAGACAGCCAAAGGAAAATGGGACAGCCAAATCCACCCCCAAATCTACTTAGTCACTTCTTATGACATGTTTAGAGAAAATGTCAGAAAGAAAGAAAGCTAAAAATACCCCAAAATATTCACTTATAGATAATGAGACCTGCAATGTGAAGAACAGCAAAAATTCAATGGATAGAAACAAAATGCAGAGAAATAGAGATGTCCGTACACTTGAAGACAAAAAAATGCATATGGAGATAAGACAGATAAAATGTCCAAAAAAGTATCTATATTTGCTTCATAGACTACATTAAGGTCTTTAACAGAGTCCAACATGAAAAATTATTTGAATGTCTTCTAGAAATAGGCATAGATGGAAAAGACATCAGACTGACTAGAAATATATAATGGGATATATATTGGAAATGGGCTGCATCAATAAAGTGTGAAAACAGCTACTCACCATACATAGAAATAAAAAGAGGGGTAAGACAAGGATGTATTTTATCACCAAGTCTATTTAATATCTACACAGAGAATATCTGTAAACATAGAGAAGAAATACTAGGATTAATGATCAATGGGAAATAATAAACAACCTGAGATATGCAGATGACACTGTTCTTTTAGCAGAAAATGAACATGAACTACAAAGAATTCTAGACCACGTCAATAAATCAAGTAAAGAATATGGACTGGATATAAACATCAAAAAACCAAAAAAAACATGATAATCAGAAAAGCCACAGAAGAACGGGCGCTAAACATAAAAATATATGGAAACTGCAACAAGTAGAACATTACCAATATCAGACATATAATCACAAATGATGGCTGATATGAAACAGAAGTTAAAAGGAGAATAGGAATGGCTAAAAGTACTTTTAATGACATGAGGAAAATATTAACATCTAAACAAATTACGAACAAGCTAAAATTGGAATTATAAAATGCTACATCTATTCTATATTAATATTTGCCTCAGAAACATGGACAACAAACTAACAATTAGAAGACAGAATTGATGCCTTTGAGATGTGGATATATAGAAGAATAAGCTGAGTCTACGGAGCAGTGGTACTTCCAGTGCTGTTAGCTATCTCTCTATCTTATCTTATCTTATCTTATCTTATCTTATCTTATCTTATCTTATCTATCTATCTATCTATCTATCTCTATCTATCTATTCGCTAAACCCTTTGTTGCCTTTTAGCATCAGGGGTAGTGCTGTTATACGCTAATGAAACAACGATTGTGTATATATATCATGTGAGGAAACTCAATCACTTTCATACAACTTGTCTCAGAAAAGCTATGAACATCAGATGGCAAGACAAGATTCCAGATACCACTGTCCTTGGCAGATCTGGTATCTTTAGCATTGACACTATCATAATGCAGACACAGATTCGTTGGGGGCAGGTCATTTGGTATGTATGCCAGACCACTGCCTGCCAAAGATACTTGTCTATGGTGAGCTGGAGAAGGTATACTATCTGAAGTTGGCCAAAAGTAGCACCACACTGACTCATTAAAGACCTCACTGAAAGCCTTTGAAACAGACCAAGATACATGGGAAGAACTTGCACATGGCACTCTACGGTCATAAAGAGTCACAATCTTGTAAAAAGATGAAAAATGCAGCAGCTAAACAGTGGAGAGGTGGACATAACAAAATCCTTTTACAGTGGTCATTCCATGCCCAAACTGCCCAAGGGCATTTGCAGCTCAAATAGGGCTCATTAGCCATCTATGAACTATTAGGCATGGATATAATCCTAATTGAATTTTCAAAATGTTCAGTGGATGTAACAAATGGTCATCATCACTGGTGATGGCTGAACATACATATAGAATAATAGGGAGAACATCATGGAAAGAGAAGAAAACAAACAAAGAGGTTCTAAAAACACATAATATGAAGAAAGAATTATTAAAGGAAATAAAGATCAAGCAAATAAAATATTTTTGATACATTAAAAGACATGACACCTTGTTGAAGACCTTACTTGAGGGTAAAATCAAAGGAAGGCAAGCAAGAGGTAGGCAGAGATACAAGTGGGAGAGTAACATCACAAGGCGGACAGGTTACAGTCTAACAGTTGGTACCAACAAAACAAGAGACAAGGGATGTTGGAGGTTTATTGCCGTTGCGAAGATGGCACTTGATGATGATGATGACATGCTTGGCAAATACCAGTGTCACTATTAGTATACCCAGTGTACCCGTTCTTTGCTCTCTTTTCGAGCCCTACAGCAAACAAGTGTGTTCTTACTTTTAACTTTTATCTCAAAACATGGAGAGTTAGAATAATTAATACCTACCTTATTGTCTCCAGCTTAAAAACAGACAGAAGAAGAAATGTAGAATACCTACCTAAGTGTCTCCAGCTTAAAAACAGACAGGAGATAGAATGATCAATATCTACCTAAGTGTCTCCAGCTTAAAAACAGACAGAATGTTGAATACCTACCTCAGTGTCTCCAGCTTAAAAACAGACAGGAGACAGAATGTAGAATACCTACCTCAGTGTCTCCAGCTTAAAAACAGACAGGAGATAGGTGCACTGAGCAAAATTGAGTCTGTTAATAATTGTTGTAGCCTCTGGGTTGTCCAGAAAACTTGAGATATTGTTTCTTAGATCAGCTAGTTCACTCTAAGACACACAAAAATGATCAAGTTTTACAATTTGTTAAGTTATTCTATCTATGTATTGTCATAGTTATTCTATCTATTGTCATTTCTACTTGTGCCGTTAAGCGTTGTGGAGGAGAATTCAGAGTGTTTTTGTCTGGCCATTTGAGTTGCATTGGCCATGCCTATAAAGTTGTAAGCCTGTGTTTATTTAATGTTTCTTTGAATGTCTCTGCCCATCTAGTTCTTGGTCTTCCTCATGTCTTGTAGACCGGTCTTCTGCTGATGTATGCATGAAGGGCTGGTTGTACAGGTTCCATTCTCATGACGTAACCAAACCATCTGGTTTGCTACCTCTCAATGTAGTCTTGACTTGAGATAGTTTTTACTTCTTTCCTGATATCATCAAATCTCCGGCAGTCTCTTCTCGTGACATTTATAGTTTTCCCTCAAAGAACTCATTTCGCAAACTGTGATCTTTTAACTAGTGCCTTTGTCAAGGGCCATGTTTGACATTTAACACAGAGGTGGTGATAAAATACTGTTTATCAATTGTCGTTTTGTAGCCATAAAGATTGATGGGTGTTTATTGGTGACAGCTGGTAAATCACAGCATTGGCCTTTTTAGCAACTGTTTCAATCTCTTTGTCGAGTTTGTCATCCTCCGTAAATATACATCCTGGGTATTTAAACTCTGGGAACTGCCTTAGTTTTGTAAGATTGACAGATACATTTAACTGGTCTAGTGTTCTGCTTATCTTCATAGTCTCTGTTTTAGATGTGTTTAGTTTCATGTTTTGTTGTTCGCAGGTTGTATGGAGCAAGTGTGTATACCGCTGTAATTAATTTTCAGATTCGTATATTAAACACCTTTTTGCTCAGCTGTCGTAGCGCAAAAATAGCATCTGTGCATTCCATACCTTTCCTGAAACCAGATTGTGTCTTATTTAGCTGGGGTTCTATTATCGGTCTTACTCTCTGTTCTGGGGTGCAAAGGGAACGCATTGCTCTAGGCGGACCCAGGGTTAGCAGATAACCAAGATCCCAAATGTACCTCCATGCGGTGCACACTGGAAACAGAAATACAGCAGCTCGTGCTGATTCTGGCCAAATCATTTGGGGATCGTGTCCGAGAATGTGGAGGTAGCAGATGGAAAGAGATTTGACTGCACGAGAGACAGACAATATCTCCGACACCACCAGCAGCACCACATATAGCGACACTGTCGACATACAGTGAAGCTAGTCAGTCCAGTCCGAACATTGGAGGGGCGGCCAATGTAAAATGCACGTAAAGGTAGATGCATGGCGAGAGACAAATAGATTTCATACCGAGTACAATGAAACAATGAAAGGGCAGAACAGCGCTAGAGGGCAGCGCGAACTGCAAATAGAAAATGGAAAGTTCCTAGGAAAGGGGAACTACAAGCTCCGTCAGCTCGAGACAAGCTTCTAGTTACCTGTGTTCCTTACAGGCAGAGACCATTCATTGGCGTTTGGTAAAGCAAGAAGACCTAATCCAACTCTAATGTCGAGCCTTCCTAAACCGGAAATATGCTTGCGAAGAGAAAGGGTTCTGTACCCGATGGGCTTAGGCAAGAAAGGGACAACGATGGTAGTCCTGGCCCAACTCTACTGTCAAGGTTTCCTATACCGGAAGTACACTTGCAGAGAGAAAGGGTTCCGTATTCGATGCGCTCAGGCACAAAAGGGACAACGATTTAGCCCTGGCCCAACTCTACTGTCAGGTTTTCCTACACCGGAAATACACTTGAAGAGAGAAAGGGTTCAGTAGCTGATGGGCTCAGGCGCTATTGGGACAAGGACGCTCAGCTCGAGAACGCCTTGCTCTCAAACGCGTGGTGTGAGACTCGAACTTGGACAAGGGGTACACGATGTCTGTGAATGACACCTTGGCTAAGAGGGCGAAAGAGCCAGGGTCCACCTCCTCTGTTGAGTTCTTCCCCTTAAGGAACCAGGCTCACGGATGAGAAACGGTTCAATGTGTCAGGCACAGCACGTCCAATTACACGAGGCAAGTTCATAGACAGTGGAACACCTCGTTCGAGTCAGACGAGAGCAAAAAATCGTCTGGGCGAAGAGTCGCCACTACGCGTGCCTGGAGACAGATATAGAGGCTGTCACAGGCTAAGGGTAGCCCACCCGAATTGTCAAGGCATGCCGAAATCGGATGTGCTAGGCCTACAAGGCGTATAACGGTGGCACAACGTAATCACGCTCCCGGCGGAAATCGCACTGATATCCGTGATGGTTACAATGGAGCGAACGAAAAACAAACAAACAAACTCTCTGTTCTATGATTTTTGCGTACATCTTTCCTATGTGGCTGAGCAGAGATATTCCTCTGTACATCTTACAGTCTCTTTTGTGTTATATTTTGTTTTTTGTTAAACAGCTCGTAGAAAATGAGGTTATTTCTACAACAGATGTTGAAAGTTGTGCTTTAGGAAAACTTCATTATGAATGTTGTAAAATTATTTAGATATTTACTATCATATTTAATAATAAAATGTCTGCCCCACAAGCCCTTGACAGCAATAAACTGCCAGACCAAAAGGAAGCCCTACGAGAAGTGAGTATCCAAAGAAGGGTAGCACTACAGTGGATACCATCCCACTGTAGCATACCAGGAAATGAAGAGGCAGATATGCTGGTAAAAGATGGAGCAACACAGGAATAAAAATACTTAGAAATCACCTACCAAGAAAAGAAGACCCTCATTAATGCTACTAGGAAAATTGACCATCCAAAAGACAGCTATCACTATCTTGACAGAGGCGAGTGGCTTATTAACATCAATATGAGTCCAGGACACAAAAGACGACACAGTAACTTAAATAAACTAAGACTGGTTCCATCACCTGTGTCCACGTGGGCAGGCAGCACAGACAGCGGAGGATATCCTGCAAGACTGCATTACATTAAACCAGTTAAGAGAGAAACACTGGCCCACAAAGACGGATATCCACAGAAAGCTGTTTAGGTATTAGTTTATTGCTTATCCTCCTCGCATACCAAACACATCCATAGGTGCTCAGACCTTAATTCAGTAAATCTCTCAGGGTATAACGGCTAATGGTTCCAGTTCTATTTTGGATCAATGTTGTTGTTTTTTTAAATTTTTGCGAGGTGCTCTCTACGGGCCACACCTATGCTCACTCCCAATTCGCGTATTCTCGATATTGACCCATGCTCATTCATCTCAAAATCCTCTGATCGTGTGGACTCATAAAGAGCATTGATTATGTCCGCTTGGTCCATAGGCTGACCATGTGTTATGGTGGAATGGCTAGCTAATTGGTCGGCTCATTCATTTCCCTCCACACCCGTATGTACAGGGACAAAGAAATGGGTCAGTTTCCATAGTGATACCTGCATTTTAGCTCTCTCTAATGACTCCACCCATCCCCTATGTACATAACCTATTTCGACTTTCTGAATTATGTTCATTGAGTCACTTAGTATGCACGCAGAGGAATAGGCTTGAGATTCCAGCCAGTTAAGTACCTGCGCTACGTCAAATACTTCCATTCTGAGAGTATTGTTATCCACAGAAAGCTGTATGGGAGCACCATGAAGATATCAAATACAGGGAGATTTATTAAGAACACCGGAATTGCTGTGTAGACATGTCAAACTGTGAAGAAGAAGAAGATCCTATTGGATTATTCAACAGTTGTTCCATCACAAATATTTTTTGTTCAGCTGTTAGCACCACTCTTGGTCAGCAAAAATATTAACTCTGCATCTAACAGCATTCTGCTGAGCACACTGGACAATGAAAATACACAACTTTCAATGATGCATACTTCTTTGCACATTCAGCAACTTTATAGACACCATGTATACATTCTAGTATTATTTCTTAATTCTTTTATATTCATCCCCCCCATCTGGGCCAACTCCTTGAAGTAAAAATTGGGCTAAGTTCAGTTAACTGAGGCTAGAAACTAAGATTGATCAGGCCAACTCCTATTTCGAGCAGATTCACAGTCCTGCTCAAGGAGGCGCAGGTGATGAAGTCGGCGATACTGCACCAATAGGCGCACCCTTAACCATAGTATCATGCAAAACACAACATGTATATAGCGAATAAAAGAAAGAAAATATTCATCTTTCTTTCAGTGTGGCACATGTCCAAGAGATTAGAGTCATGGCCTCACACCTGTGAGGTTCAGGGTTTGACTTCCAGTAAGCACTGGGTTGTTTTCTATAGGAGGGCACATTTAAAAAAAAGTTAGGCATGACATGCCCAACAGCAAGGTCATGCAACCTTTATCACACAAGCCACTTGCAACATCCCTGCAACTCCCTAATGCAACCTTTATCACACAAGCCACTTGCAACATCCCTGCAACTCCCTAATGCAACCTTTATCACACAAGCCACTTGCAACATCCCTACAACTCCCTAATGCAACCTTTATCACACAAGCCACTCGCAACATCCCTGCAACTCCCTAATGCAACCTTTATCACACAAGCCACTTGCAACATCCCTGCAACTCCCTAATAAGAGAAATGCAGTATTGGTAATTTTTTTGTTTTTTGCTTATGTTTACATTGTCGTCATCATCTGTAAAATGCTCTCTAGAGCCGTACTACATACAGACATACTTACAGGAGCTACTGCATCATTCCTCAAGGCTGTGTTGTAAAGAAGCTCTTTACTGATGTGTTCCTTGGAGATAAGCAGTGGTGATTTGGTTGCAATGAGACACACACCCTCATACCACTCTGCTGGCCATAAAGCTGGGAAAATAGAATGATTACAATGAATTACCATTCTTGGGTCAAAGTACATGATCCCATGGACCGCTGGATCACCAACCAACCAACCAACCAGCTAGCCAACCAGCCAGCCAACCAACCAACCGGCTAGCCAACTAGCAAACCAACCAACCAGCTAGCCAGCCAATCAACCAACCAGCCAGCTAGCCAACCAACCAGCCAGCTAGCTAACCAACCAATCAACCAATCAGCAAGTCATACAGACAGCCAACCAACTAACCAACCAACCAGCCAGTCAACCAACCAACTAGTTGTCAACATAATATAAAAAAACAACACACAAACTCATCTTGCAGTCAAAATAACATAAAAACAGTAAGATAAAATAAACATATATAAGGTACGTACCTTGGTTTTCATTAGTAAACCCCATTACTACAGAGTACTGCCAGAAATCTCGGAACAATTTATGAAGTCTTCTATTAGGTTCTTTTATGGGAGGTAATCTCTTCACAAGCTGAAACACAGAGTGATAGTCTCCCTTTTACAAGTTTGTGAAGCATACAGATCTCTCTTAACAAGCATTAAAATGTACTGCTTTTTCAGAAGCAGATATGTACAACCCTTTCCCATTGTGTGACTTACAGTTCTCTTACAAGCTCAACAAACTATCTGGTCTGTGAGTATTACATATAAAACATATCATCTGCAAGTATTTCAAATAAACATATCATCTGCAAGTATTTCAAATAAAACATTATCTGCTAGTATTTCAAATCAAAAATGTCATCTGTGAGCATTTCACATAAGACATCTCTGTATTTAAAATAAAACATATCATGTGATATGTTTTAAAATATATATCTGTGAGTATTTCAAATAAAACATATCATCTGTATTTCACATAAAATATATCTGCAAGTATTTCAAATAAAACATATCATCTGCAAGTATTTCAAGTAAACATATCATCTGCTAGTATTTCAAATAAAATATTATTTGCTAGTATTTCAAATAAAATATTATCTGCAAGTATTTCAAATAAAATATTATCTGCTAGTATTTCAAATAAAATATTATCTGCTAGTATTTCAAATAAAATATTATTTGCTAGTATTTCAAGTAAACATATCATCTGCTAGTATTTCAAATAAAATATTATCTGCCAGTATTTAAAATAAAACATTATCTGCAGGTATTTCAAATAAAACATTATCTGCAGGTATTTCAAATAAAACATGTAATCTGTGAGCATTTCATATAAGACATATCTGTATTTCAAATAAAACATATTATGTGATATGTTTTAAAACATATATCTGTATTTCAAACTGTATTTCAAATAACACATATATCTGTAAGTATTTCAAATAAAATATATCATCTGTTAATATTTCACATAATATATATCATCTGTGAGCATTTCAAATAAAACATATCTGCAAGTATTTCACATAAAATATCATCTGCAAGTATTTCACATAAAACATATCATCTGAAAGTATTTCAAATGAAACATATCATCTGCTAGTATTTCCCATACCATCTTGAACATACCATCTTCAAGTATTTCACATAAAACACATCATCTGAAAGTATTTCACATAAAAACATACCATCTAACAGTATTTCAAATAAACGATATCATCCTCAAGTCAGACTTACTTTACAGAAAATATATCATTTGTATGTACATTTTCAATATAACTGTGTCATTGGCAATTATTGCTAAAATATCATTTATCACTTACAACAGCAATAACTGGTATCAGCAGACCCAGGTTTCCTGCACTGGATGAAGCCTGTTTGGTGAGAAAGGCAGAAGTGTTCATTGATAATGGGGGAGGAACTATAATAAATAAATCTACATTTGACAAAATATCAAAGCAGAAATGAAGGTAGTTTTAACAGAGTACAAAGTAATGCAAGAAATTAGTTAGTGATCATCTGAACAGATGGTGGTATACTCTGGTCATCTTCATAGGAGTTCTTTCTCTTTCAGCAGGTGGTGAAGTCTGGTGCTCGAGTTGCTCGAGATGTTCGAGACCTGAATTTGAGTGCTGAGATGTTATATCGAACTAATTCTTTTTTTATGGATGTGAAGCATGGACTGTAAACAAAATAATTCAAAATGAATTAGAGGCTACAGAAATGTGGTTTCTGAGAAGAATGATGAAAATACCATGGACAGCTAAGAACATTAATGCAGAGGTTTTCATTGATGCTGGCATAAAAAGATCAATTATATCAAACATTAGGGGCAGACAGTCAAGGTTTCTAGCATGTGCTGAGAATAGCACAGCTTGAACACTCAAAAACCACTGGAAAGATCAAGGGGAGAAGAGATAGGGGATGACAAAGAGAAAATTTGCTAGATGTACTAGTATTGTGGCACGATAGAAGTTCAACCGAGCTTATTGACAATACAAGACACAGAGTTGTGGAGAAGCATGATCGCCTACACCATTCGGCATGGCACTTGATTGATTGATCTGGTCATCCTCATATGAGTTCTGTCTCTTTCAGCAGGTGGTGCAGGGTATACATGCTGATAGTTCCCCTGGTGAGGTGTGTATATTTTCTTAGTCCTACCCACCTATCGTTCCATACAGAATCTTCTCTAGTAATTCTTAACTCCATCAATCTCTTAATAAGTCACATCCACCATCGTTCTTCATCCAGCACATGCATATATACAGAATGTATACAGAATGTATACAGAATGTATACAGAATGTATACAGAATGTATACAGAATGTATACAGAATGTATACAGAATGTATACAGAATGTATATAGAATGTATACAGAATGTATACAGAATGTATACAGAATGTATACAGAATGTATACAGAATGTATACAGAATGTATACAGAATGTATACAGAATGTATACAGAATGTATACAGAATGTATACAGAATATATACAGAATATATACAGAATATTTAAAATTTTAAAATTGGTAGCATATCCTATCCAGGACGTAGCTATCAACCCAGCATTTGTTGGCTGTGGTGATTTTCTAGGCAATATAAATATGTTCAGTAGGTTGCCATTGCTTTCTGAACGGTCCGGATGCACAATTGCCTGTGATGAGGATCGAACTCGGTACCTTTGCCGTCACATACGCGCTCTGTACCACTTCGCCACAGAGCCGGACATACAGAATATATACAGAATATATACAAAACATACAATGTCCCATTTCCTGTTTTGTATGTTCTCAAACTCCGACAGGATCTCTCTTATTGCAGAACAATGCTCATACCAAATTTCCAGCAGAACGTAATCCAAGCAATGGAGATGCATTGTTTCCTCAATACATTTGTATCATTGGTCACTTAACATCACATGTTAATAGTAAACCGCATATGATTGCATAGGTGTCAACCAGTACGGATTTTTCTGTGTTGATACGGATTTCTGCCCCCTCCCCCTATTTTATAATTATAATTTTATATTATTATAATATTTATTAATTAATTAATTAATAATTATCTCACATGCTCATATTGTAGGGGGGGGGGAATATTTAAATTTGAAGGATTTTAGGGGGATTGCAAACTAATGACATTTTCGCTGAAATACAGAAATAAATTGTAAAATATATGGATTTATGAAAAAAATAAGTTGACAGCTATGATGTATTAGTTGCGTAAACAAATGCAGCAATATTTGACAAGATATGTCCTATATATCAGTTGCATATACAAATGCAGCAATATTTGACAAGATATGCCCTATGTACGATATGTTTCTATTATATTATTCTATGACCAGACTCACCTTCATCAACCCTGAGATCTTCTCATTGATTCTCTTGGCATCCAGCCCTAACTGAACAAACAATTCTAGCAGTCGAGAAAGTAAATCAAGCTGTTCTGTCTCACCCATTATATTACCTGCTATATTGGCAAAGGCATTTATGACTGCCTGGGACACCAATCTGTGGATATTAATCATAGATTACAAATATGAAACTTTGATAAATGTCTGGGACACTGGTCTGTGAATGTGAATCTTAAACATGGATTATAAATACAAATTGAAGGTGAATCTTAACCATATGGACTCTTTAGACGACTATAGATGCCGATGACACTACGTTATCAGGGCCCATTGACGTCTACAGTCACCTTCGTTACTATGCTCCGATTCCTCAATACAGAATCATATGAAGTTAATCTCACATGACGTAGAATTCCCGCCACACGAAGCTAGGAATACATCACAGCCTAAAGGTCAAATTCCTTTACATATTACGATTGCACACTTCCCAGCAATATAATGTCCTTTTAATGGCATTGGGAAAGAAAGGCATGAGCCCATGACTGCTGGATCAGCAACCAACCAACCAACCATTACAGTTGTATTATATATCCCTAATGGTAAAGCAGTACCTCACACAATGATCCCTACCTGTAAACCAGTACCTCACACAATGATCCCTACTTGTAAGGCAGTACCTCACACAATGATCCCTACTTGTAAGGCAGTACCTCACACAATGATCCCTACTTAAAAAGCAGTACCTCACACAATGATCCCTACTTAAAAAGCAGTACCTCACACAATGATCCCTACTTGTAAGGCAGTACCTCACACAATGATCCCTACTTGTAAGGCAGTACCTCACACAATGATCCCTACTTAAAAAGCAGTACCTTGCAAAGCACAATGTGGCTACCTTGGAACAGGCTTCATATTCCCCCCCTCCCACCTTGATTTTGTTTTGTTCCCTCGACTGAAATCAGCACTGAAAGGACAGCAATTCAATGATGCAGATGGTGTATCACCAATGCAACAAGACCGTGAAGAAAGATATCAAAGAATGAGCTTCAATGAATGTTTCCAGCAGCTGAATGCATGTTGGCAAAAGTGTATAGTTGCCAAAGGAAACTACTATGAAGGAAATATAGTGTAGATAATTCCATTGTTACTTATTTCTTTAGAATCCACAAATTCTTGCATTTTTTTAAGCTACCTCATATATCAATCTTTACTGACTGCTCATTGGTCTGTGAATATGGATCTTAATCATGGATTACAAAAATAAGTCTTTGATAACTGCTGCATACATTTGTCTGTGAATATGGATCTTAATCATGGATTACAAAAATAAGTCTTTGATAACTGCTGCATACATTTGTCTGTGAATGTGGGTCTTAATCATGGATTACAAATCTGAATCTGTGAACTGACCTGAAACCTCGAAGTTTATCATCCACTTCATTGACATTGTATGGAGAGCTGCTCTCAACACTGATTTGTGTGAACATGCTGAGAACTTCATGGGCTATACTTGCCTGCAACAAAGAGATACATGACATTACTGTTCTGCTTGGTGATATTTAGGGTTAGGGTTAGGATTGTGGCTGGCTTTAGAAAACACACTGGTTTCATTATTTTACAGTTAAAATGTTAGTTTAATTTAATTTGAATGTCACCAGTAAGTGGTACTGCAGTGTCAGGTTTTTCTTATAGTCTGTGTCATGAGATATTGGTTATTATGTCTGTCCACAGCCTTCTCTTACATCTGCTGCCCATCATTTATTCTTATAGTCTATGCCAGACTATCTGTGAGTATGCCTGCATACTCAGTGACTCTATGAGCATGATTGTGAAATTCAGGCGGGGTACATCCTGGAACAGTGGCTGGATGCAGTTTCGTTTGGCTGAAATGTCAATTTGTGTGTGTTATTATGTCTGTCCTTAGTTCTTTGCAAAACTTCATTACCCTATTCCTGGATTTACATGTTGGATTTCTGTTTTGCGCAGTAAGTACATATTATCAATGTACTCACATAACTAGCCATGGTCATATAGCTTACCTTACCCTTACCACACAATCAGTCATGATAATACAACCCACCTGATCCACACATAAAGACATCAATGTACTCACACAACCAGCCATGACCATACAGCCCATCTGGTCCACAATCAAGACATCCAGCTGCGAGGGAGGTGAACAGAATCTCTGTTGGAATATCTGCAAGATTGACTCTACAACCTTCGGCTGATCCTTCAACACTACAGCTAGATGTCCCAGAGTCAAGATGGTATTGGTAGAAATAAGATTTGATTCTCTGTAGAAACCAAGACAAATTTAGGAAACAAGATTGTTAAACATACAAATAAGAACAATTCTTCCACCTAAAACTGCATATCACACACACAAAAATGTAATGATTTCAAGAATGGACTAGTAGTTGCTGAGTGAGTACAATAAGCAATCACAGGTTCACTAAGTTTCTCTTTACAGATGATGTGCTACACTGAACTATATCTATATGAATGAATATCATATCTGTAGGAGAGAAATGAATATGATATCTGTAGGAGAGAAATGAATTAGAGAAATTAATATGGTATTTGTAGTAGAGAAATAAAAATGGTATTTGTAGTAGAGAAATTAATATGATATTTGTAGTAGAGAAATTAATATGGTATTTGTAGTTGAGAAATTAATATGGTATTTGTAGTAGAGAAATTAATATGGTATTTGTAGTAGAGAAATTAATATGGTATTTGTAGTAGAGAAATTAATATGATATTTGTAGTAGAGAAATTAATCTGATATCTGTAGTAGAGAAATGAATATGGTATTTGTAGTAGAGAAATTAATATGGTATTTGTAGTAGAGAAATTAATATGATATTTGTAGTTGAGAAATTAATATGATATTTGTAGTAGAGAAATTAATCTGATATCTGTAGTAGGGAAACAAATATGATATTTGTAGTAGAGAAATTAATCTGGTATTTGTAGTAGAGAAATTAATCTGATATCTGTAGTAGAGAAATTAATCTGATATTTGTAGTAGAGAAATTAATCTGATATCTGTAGTAGAGAAATTAATCTGATATTTATAGTAGAGAAATTAATATGGTATTTGTAGTAGAGAAATTAATATGGTATTTGTAGTAGAGAAATTAATATGTAAAGTTTCTCTTTACAGATGATGTGCTACACTGAACTATATCTATATGAATGAATATCATATCTGTAGGAGAGAAATGAATATGATATCTGTAGGAGAGAAATGAATTAGAGAAATTAATATGGTATTTGTAGTAGAGAAATTAAAATGGTATTTGTAGTAGAGAAATTAATATGATATTTGTAGTAGAGAAATTAATATGGTATTTGTAGTTGAGAAATTAATATGGTATTTGTAGTAGAGAAATTAATATGGTATTTGTAGTAGAGAAATTAATATGGTATTTGTAGTAGAGAAATTAATATGATATTTGTAGTAGAGAAATTAATCTGATATCTGTAGTAGAGAAATGAATATGGTATTTGTAGTAGAGAAATTAATATGGTATTTGTAGTAGAGAAATTAATATGATATTTGTAGTTGAGAAATTAATATGATATTTGTAGTAGAGAAATTAATCTGATATCTGTAGTAGGGAAACAAATATGATATTTGTAGTAGAGAAATTAATCTGATATTTGTAGTAGAGAAATTAATCTGATATCTGTAGTAGGGAAACAAATATGATATCTGTAGTAGAGAAATTAATCTGGTATTTGTAGTAGAGAAATTAATCTGATATCTGTAGTAGAGAAATTAATCTGATATTTGTAGTAGAGAAATTAATCTGATATCTGTAGTAGAGAAATTAATCTGATATTTATAGTAGAGAAATTAATATGATATTTGTAGTAGAGAAATTAATATGGTATTTGTAGTTGAGAAATTAATATGCTATTTGTAGTAGAGAAATTAATATGGTATTTGTAGTAGAGAAATTAATATGGTATTTGTAGTAGAGAAATTAATATGATATTTGTAGTAGAGAAATTAATCTGATATCTGTAGTAGAGAAATGAATATGGTATTTGTAGTAGAGAAATTAATATGGTATTTGTAGTAGAGAAATTAATATGATATTTGTAGTTGAGAAATTAATATGGTATCTGTAGTAGAGACATTAATCTGATATTTGTAGTAGAGAAATTAATCTGATATTTGTAGTAGAGAAATTAATCTGATATCTGTAGTAGGGAAACAAATATGATATCTGTAGTAGAGAAATTAATCTGGTATTTGTAGTAGAGAAATTAATCTGATATCTGTAGTAGAGAAATTAATCTGATATCTGTAGTAGAGAAATTAATCTGATATCTGTAGTAGAGAAATTAATCTGATATCTGTAGTAGAGAAATTAATATGATATCTGAAAAAGAGAAATGAATATGATATCTGTACAAGAGAAATGAATATGATATCTGTAGTGAGAAATTAATCTGATATCTGTAGTAGAGAAATTAATCTGATATCTGAAAAAGAGAAATGAATATGATATCTGTACAAGAGAAATGAATATGATATCTGTAGTAGAGAAATTAATCTGATATTTGTAGTAGAGAAATTAATCTATCTGAAAAAGAGAAATGAATATTATATCTGTACAAGAGAAATGAATATGATATCTGTAGTGGAGAAACGAATATGATATCTGTAGTGGAGAAACGAATATTATATCTGTAGTGGAGAAACGAATATGATATCTGTAGTGGAGAAACGAATATGATATCTGTAGTGGAGAAACGAATATGATATCTGTAGTGGAGAAACGAATATGATATCTGTAGTGGAGAAATGAATATGATATCTGTAGTGGAGAAATGAATGAATCTCATATCTGTAATAGAGAAATGAAAGATACTCATATTTTGAATAGAGAAATGAGTGGCAAACATAACTATTCAGCCCAGGCTGCATGACCAGATACGTGGTGCCTCACCCTGTCGAAGCAATTTTTACAACTAAATCTTCTCAGAAACACAAGATTCAATTAAAATCTATGTAACAAGATTTATGTGAAAATATGTAACATATAAAGAAGCTACTACAACTTCTACAATATTACAAAAATATCATCTACCTACAATACTACAGTAAGTCACACAATCATGATCTACCTGTATTACTACTCTGAATCACACTGAAATTACTACAAATGTTATTTTATATAGGAAATAATATAACATGCAGGCCTATATTATATTTTTTAAATACTTCATTTTTATCATTTTGATGGTTTTCTGGCCAAAAATTAACATAAAATTTCCGATTATAACGTACTTGTGTAATTTAGCATTTTTCCGAATAAATATAATAAACGTCATATTATAACTTCATCATAAATTTATACCGAAGTAAACTATAGACATACAACAATCATATAATTATTTATTTCTATAATGTAACTTGTTTCCCTTCGTGAACAAATAACCTATTTCTATAACAATTTACGTTTACAATTCAGATTGTTTAGATAACCTATTTCTATAACAATTTACGTTTACAATTGAGATTGTTTAGATTAAATGTAACTAGTTTCATATCATATTTACTGTTACACATTAGCTATCTTCTTAGTAAAAAATATATAACAAGTTTCCTAATATAATTTACTTTCATAATGTAGTGATCTTCCAGCAAGTAAACATAAAATTTTTTTTACTGGTAAATTACAATTCTGACTTATAACATAGTTGTGAACTTAGTTTTTCATAAATCCATTTAAAAAAAAATAATTTCCATATTTCAATAAAAACGTCCATAATTTAGCACACGCACATAAAAACTACCCAAATTTAATTTAAAAATTTTTTTTTTTTATTACCACTCAATATATCGTGTCAGACACACAAAAAACGACCGCATTAGTAATAATTACTAGGAAATTTAAAACCAAATTACATTTTCTTTTTTAAAAAAGATAATTTTTTTTTAAAATTGGGTTTTCCAAGGTTTTTTTTGCCCGAAAAAAAAGGGCCAGAAATCTGTATTAATAGGGAAAATCCATACTAGTTGACAACTAGGTTATATATTCAAAAATATGAATCATAAAACTTGACTACTGAAAGTTTCAATTCGAATAAATACATTTAAAGAACAACTGCAAAATTAGTGAAACATCAACATAACATAATAAAAAAAACATTAAAAAATTGGACAATGTTAGAATTCGAATGTATTTCCAATGTTAGAATTCGGATGTTTTTCAATGTCAGTATTCAGATGTATTTTCATACTTAACCCTGTTTTCCTTATCATGTACCATTCTCTTGTCATATTTGACAATTTAACTCGTACTTATCGTCTGGCTATGTGGCGACAAGGTACAGTGCATGACTGATGGCAAAGGTGCCGGGTTCAAATCCCGCCACAAGCAATTGTGCAAAATCATTCAAAAAGCAATGGCAAACTACTGAACGTATTTATATTGTCAGCATATTTATATTGTCTAGAAAATCACAACAGTCAATAACTGCAGAGTTGATGACTGCATCCTGAATAGGATGTACTACCATTTTCTTTAACTTTAACATTTTTTCCATAATTTACAGATTAGTCTTTGCTAGAAATGTAGACGTATTCTAATGTATAATCTATATAGCATTTGGTAAAGTTTGTACTAGGGATAATAGCACTATATTACACAGCGTAGTATTTTTACAACAAACTGTCTGGACTAATATATCTTGATCACTTTTTACGTTCACAATTTACAACAAACTGACAGGACTAATATATCTTGATCACTATTTTTTTTATGCTCGTGTGCTGCTGGGGCACAAGAGGGGAACAAAGAATAGCAACACTGTTTACCTTCCATCCAGTCATAAGAGGTGACTAAGGAGGTTATGGGATGGAGTGGCTGTCCCATCCCATATAGGGTCAATGACCCAAAGTCATGTTGAAGTCGGATGTGTCAGGCCGAAAGGCACAAACATCACAGCAATGCTGTAAACCATAATACGACACATGCCCTTCTCTGGACTACGTCCTGCTAATCTGCAGGAGTTTGAGAATGAATGCAGAAGCAGATCACTTTTTGTGTTCACAATTTTAAGAGTTTTTCTAAGAGGATATTAACCCTTTAGCTGCTACATTGTTCGCAGTAACTGGTCTCAGCTGTGCTCTAATTCTATCTATAAAAACTGCTGTTTCCGTTGTTTTTTAACAACAAAAATAAGAAAGCTTCCAGGGAATTAGCTTGTTATTATCTCCAGAAATTATATACAGGATGGATGGTATAGTTGACGCATACTGAGGCTTGGCAATTTCAGAGTGAAATCATTTTTGCAATTAGGAGATAAAAAAACACACAAAAATGGGTTAACTCGTCAATAACAGTAAGATTGAGGAACAAGTAAACTGGTGTGCAGCAGCTAAAGGGTTAAAGAGAAAGCTTCCTCATCATCTTAAAGAACATTTCAAGGTAAATATAAATTAGAATCATATAATACAGTGGTTTTCATCATGAATCATATGTCTTCTGGGGGTCAAAGAAAGTTTTAGGAGAATATGGAAAAAAATTAGGTGCTCATGTGGAAAAAAAGAATACTGGTCTGTAAAATGCATCCAAATCTAGCATGCACAGATTTCCATAGAATGTATTAATGGGGAAAGTCAGATAACGTAATGATTTCTGGTAGTGTTTTTGTTTTGTGTCACGTACAGAATCACTGGTTTATTCATATGAATGAATACGTTTAATAATAACTTTTAACAAATGGTGTGGTGCATGGATACAAGATTAGAGCACTGGTCTCACATCTGTGAGTTCAGGGTTCAACTCACGGTAAGGACTGGAATTTCCTTCTGTCTGAGAATAAATTTAAAAACTCAACCTGTACATGATGTGGCGACAGAAAGAGCATGATGTAAAGGACTGATTTAATCATTGTTTTGGGATTCACATATTTAGTGATTGTTATTTATAAATTTATGAATGTAATTTGAATTTAAAAGTTATTACAGCCAAAAATTACTGGGTTGATGGCTACTTCTTGAATAGAATATGCTACCAATTATATTTAAAAAATTAATTTTAAATGTATAAATATATTTATCTGCTCTGTAAAGATGTATTTCTGTTTTCATAAGGGTTTTTTTTATATTTGTATAGGTTTTCATCTCAAAAAGTATAGGGCCTATGTATTTACATCATTCTAGTATAGGAAGCTTCAATGGTAGAGTTAGGTCTCGTCTGTTAGAAAACACCGGGGACTCGAAGTACGTTCTTGAGCTGATCAGAACTTTAGTTTCAGTTTTCTTTTAACATTTTCCCTTTCCGTTTGCACATAGTGCTGTCCTCTTGCAATGTGCTGCAATCTTATTGTACTCAAAACAATGTCTTTTGAACTCACTATTCATCTATGGCTAATTGCTTCATCTGAATGTTAACAAAATATTTCAGATACATCTCTATAAAGCTAATTGCTTCATCTGAATGTTAACAAAATATTTCAGATAAATCTCTATAAAGCTAATTGCTTCATCTGAATGTTAACAAAATATTTCATATAAATCTCTATAAAGCTAATTGCTTCATCTGAATGTTAACAAAATATTTCATATAAATCTCTATAAAGCTAATTGCTTCATCTGAATGTTAACAAAATATTTTAGATAAATCTATATAAAGCTAATTGCTTCATCTGAATGTTAACAAAATATTTTATATAAATCTCTATAAAGCTAATTGCTTCATCTGAATGTTAACAAAATATTTCTGATAAATCTCTATAAAGCTAATTGCTTCATCTGAATGTTAACAAAATATTTCATATAAATCTCTATAAAGCTAATTGCTTCATCTGAACGTTAACAAAATATTTCAGATAAATCTCTATAAAGATAATTGCTTCATCTGAATGTTAACAAAATATTTCAGATAAATCTCTATAAAGCTAATTGTTTAATCTGAATGTTAACAAAATATTTCAGATAAATCTCTATAAAGCTAATTGCTTCATCTGAATGTTAACAAAATATTTCAGATAAATCTCTATAAAGCTAATTGCTTCATCTGAATGTTAACAAAATATTTCAGATAAATCTCTATAAAGCTAATTGCTTCATCTGAATGTTAACAAAATATTTCATATAAATCTCTATAAAGCTAATTGCTTCATCTGAATGTTAACAAAATATTTCAGATAATTCTCTATAAAGCTAATTGCTTCATCTGAATGTTAACAAAATATTTCAGATAAATATCTATAAAGCTAATTGCTTCATCTGAATGTTAACAAAATATTTCAGATAAATATCTATAAAGCTAATTGCTTCATCTGAATGTTAACAAAATATTTCAGATAATTCTCTATAAAGCTAATTGCTTCATCTGAATGTTAACAAAATATTTCAGATAAATCTCTATAAAGCTAATTGCTTCATCTGAATGTTAACAAAATATTTCAGATAAATATCTATAAAGCTAATTGCTTCATCTGAATGTTAACAAAATATTTCAGATAATTCTCTATAAAGCTAATTGCTTCATCTGAATGTTAACAAAATATTTCAGATAAATCTCCATAAAGCTAATTGTTTCATCTGAATGTTAACAAAATATTTCAGACAAATCTCTATAGCTTCTTTATTTTATCTGAATGTAACAAATTATTTAGGACAAGTATCCACAAAGATACTTACTTCATCTGAATATTACAAATTATTTCGGATACAACTTTATAAAGTTCATTACTTTATCTGATTGCAATATATTATTTACGAGAAATTTCTGCAATCTCCTTACTTTATTTAATATAACACATTATCTCAGGCAAATCTCTACAAATCTCCTATTTTATCTTATTGTAACAAATTATCTCATATCTCTACAAATGATCTTACTTATTTAATGTAACAAATTATTTTAAACAAATCTCCTACTTTATCTGAATATAGCAAATTATTTCAGATCTCTACAAATAAGCTTACTTTATCTGAATGTAACAAATTATTTTAAACAAATCTACTTTATCTGAATGTAACAAATTATCTCAGACAAATATCTACAAATCTCCTTACTTTATCTGAATGTAACATATTATTTCAAATATCTACAAATCTCCTAATTTATCTGAATGTAACAAATTATATCAAATATATACAAATCTCCAACTTTATCTGAATGTAACAAATTATATCAAATATCTACAAATCTCCAACTTTATCTGAATGTAACAAATTATATCAAATATCTACAAATCTCCTACTTTATCTGAATGTAACAAATTATATCTCAGACAAATATCTACAAATCTCCAACTTTATCTGAATGTAACAAATTATATCAAATATCTACAAATCTCCTACTTCATCTGAATGTAACAAATTATATCAAATATCTACAAATCTCCTACTTTATCTGAATGTAACAAATTATATCTCAGACAAATATCTACAAATCTCCTACTTTATCTGAATGTAACAAATTATATCAAATACCTACAAATCTCCTACTTTATCTGAATGTAACAAATTATATCAAATAGCTACAAATCTCCTACTTTATCTGAATGTAACAAATTATATCTCAGACAAATATCTGACTAATCTTAATAGAATGCACACAAGTTGAACATATGAAAACTTTAAATTCAAATTGCAAAGAACGATCATAAATTCTGCCAATCAAAGCATAACAGTTTCAAATGTTTTGAGAAAAGTAATTCTGTTCAGGCAGCAGAAAAATACCATTACCCAAACAGCAGCAGGCATATTCTGATAGAAACAAACATCTGTTTATATTTTGTTTCAAAGATTATTTTACTAAAAGTAATCAAGACCAGTATTTTAACCTTTAGCACGCTGTGTTGACAAACCGGGCTAAGCATATAGCCCGAAATGTGTCATTTCTTGATGCGGAAGGTGAAATCAACCACCCGATTTGGTCAACCCGAAACCGAATGAAAAAATCGAGTTTGGTAACTTTTTGACAGAATGTTATGGCAACATTGAGAAGAGAATTTATCTAACTTCCTATTTCTATTGTCAAAATGGCGAAAGACGATAGTGTGTGATTATGAAATGGAAATCTGAGCAATCTTTAATCATCTGCTTTGTGGCGAGGCGACATGACAGTGAATCGAGTTGATTATACTTTTCCATCATTGATTTATTCAGTGAAATCATAATTTATTGCGAATTCAAGGTGGAAATCACGAAAAGTAAGGACTTCAATTTGTTTAATTAGAATAGACAAGAGGTTCCACAATGTTCTCACTATGTAAAATATATAATATTCAACAGCTTACGATCAATCAAAAATAGGTAAGTCTAGATCGAAATAGGTCTAAATTTGACTTTATCACTTTCTCACACATCTCGTATCACACACACATACAAACAAAACTTAACCAATAAATGCAGAATTTAATTCTTTATTTATATGTGCAAATATTATGTAAATATCTGTAACAACAAAAAAGTTATCGTGATTTCAACACAACCACAAACGATTGCGTAACATTTATAAAAACCAATTCCGCGGCAGTCAGCGGCAGAAGAGAAATTGCGTAATTATAAACACAGCTTGCTAAAGGTTAAGAAACATGTTATGCTAAAAATAAACATCTGTTTATATTTTGTTCCAAAGACTTTTACTAAAAGTAATCCAGTATTTTAAGAAACATGTTATGCTGAACATGGGATGTGACATTAGAATAACTGACATATTTGAATATCAAAGCTTTCATTAATATTATTTCAACCAATAGTTGTGAAGACATGTTATCTAAGCATGTTATCTATGCACCATTGCTGGTGCATATTTCAGCCTGGTATCTCTGACTTCAGTACCAGTGATTGTTTTGCAGGACTGTGGTCCTATTAAATGTCAGGGATGACCCAACCAATCTTAATTTCTAGCCTCTGTTGGCTGTCTTCGATTCAAGTTGACCTTGATGAGGGGCCAATAGTCACTTTCTTGAAATGGAAAGTGTTAAACTGCAAATGTTACGAACAAACAACATACTAACAACATGAGGGGGCCAATAGTCACTTTCTTGAAATGGAAAGTGTTAAACTTCAAATGTTACCAACAAACAACATACTAACAACATGAGGGACAAATAATCACTTTCTTGAAATGGAAAGTGTTAAACTTCAAATGTTACCAACAGTACAAATGTCATACTAACAATGAAATATAAGGATCTATTAGTATCTTGTTTGTACTTTGTGTAATACTCTAATTTAAGTAGTTCCATTCATACTCGTAATTGCTGCATTACTGGAGCAGTCCTGATGCGTCCAGCCTACTGGGTTATCCTTGACCTGCTGGGTCATCCCTGACCTGCTAGGTTATCCCTGACCTGTTGTGTTATCCCAGACCTGCTGGGTTATCCCAGACCTGTTGTCTTATCCCTGACCTGTTGGGTTATCCCAGACCTGTTGTTATCCCAGACCTGTTGTGTTATCCCATACCTGTTGGGTTATCCCAGACCTGTTGGGTTATCCCAGACCTGTTGGGTTATCCCAGACCTGTTGTGTTATCCCTGACCTGTTGTGTTATCCCAGACCTGTTGTGTTATCCCTGACCTGTTGTGTTATCCCAGACCTGTTGGGTTATCCCATACCTGTTGGGTTATCCCAGACCTGCTGGGTCATCACTGACCTGCTGGGTTATCCCTGACCTGCTGGGTCATCCCTGGCACTCTAATGATTGATCATATTTTTCTCAGATCTCTTTCTTTCTTTTTCTTCTTCATTCACTTTCTAACTTCCACATTGTTGACTCTGACAATGGCAACAGTCAACTCCAGACTCCGAGCAGTGTTATATAAAGTACTGTCATGAAAGGAGACAGATCATGATCAGGTGCTTCGCCATTCTTCAACGTACTTTGGGCAGAACTTCAACAAGTGTTCAGATGTCATCATGTTGGTACCAAAGGTGTGTAAGTATGTATGCTGTGCCGATCTTGCATTTGTGATACAGGTAGTGATACAGTCTGTTACGTCCTGTTCATAGTTTGAGAATTGTCACATGATCTCATCTGGAAATATGATTCTTCTTCTTCTTCTTTTGTTCACTTGAAACATGTCTATATCTGTAATTCTGTCTCCTGAATAAAACTCAGTCTTTTGTAGTTCACACATTGGCCCATAGAGCTTTGATTCCAGTGCTGTTTCCTCTGGCCAATATGTCTGCCTCAGCGTTTCATACTCAGAACAATCTTGAAGTATATGCTTGGTACTCTGTGCTGCCTGCCCACATGTGCACATGGCCGTGTTGTCAATCTTGAACTTTGTGTAGATGTCACTGAGGAGTCAGTTGTGTCCAACACAAGATGACTATCACATTATGAATAGATCAGAACAAGTTGGAAATATGATGATGGGCGTATCTTTTTTAAATTTGATCTTCGTGCTCATTAATTTGAGAGTGGCTTTAATTGTTGATTTGGTTATACCTCATACCTAATTTATATGTCACTTTGTTGCCTTTGTTGCAATGCCCACCATCTTTGGTGATTTCATCCGTATTTTTATATCCTGGGTTGCAACCCAGAATCTCCTGGATTGTACACCTCTTGAAACACTGGGCTAACTTTTAAAGCAAACCCAAAAGTGCATATAAGTATAAGTGCACATAAGCCCAAGTGCACATAAGCACAAGTGCACATAAGCACAAGTGCACATAAGCTCATGTGCACATAAACCGCTGTTATTTTTTATCTTTTTATTACAGACATGAAAAATGTTATTATTTTGCAGACAAGCTGAATAAAAATTTGACTTTTTAATAACATGAAAAATGTAATACTTAATCTAATGAAACTTGACACTAATGACATGAAAAAAATTGTATTTATCTAATGAAACTTGACAATGACATGAAAGATATTGAAATTATCTAATGAAACTTGACACTAATGACATGAAAGATATTGCAATTATCTAATGAAACTTGACACTAATAACATGAAAAATGTAATTTTTGTGTAACAAAACTGGATTTTACACTATATTTACTCAAATGAAATTCTTATCTAATGAAAATTTTACCTTTTTAATGACAAACAAATGTAATACTTATCAAATGTCACATGATAACTAAGAATTCAACTGCAGTTTATCATAACATGGGTTGTTTACTAAGTTCTGGGACAGCCGTTTTTTCATATCAGATTTAATCTGATAACTTATCACATTAATATGAGGAATAATCTTGTTATACATTTTCACATTAATCTAAGAAATAATCTACATTGATACCTGTGTTCACATTAATCTAAAGGAATACTCTACATTTATAAAATTTCACATAAATCTGAAGAATAATCTACATTGATAACTGTGTTCACATTAATCTAAAGGAATACTCTACATTTATAAACTTTCACATAAATCTGAGAAATACTCTACATTTATAAACTTTCACATGAATCTGAGAAATACTCTACATTTATAAACTTTCACATAAATCTGAAGAATACTCTACATTTATAAACTTTCACATAAATCTGAGAAATACTCTACATTTATAAACTTTCACATAAATCTGATAAATACTCTACATTTATAAACTTTCACATAAATCTGAGAAATACTCTACATTTATAAACTTTCACATAAATCTGAGAAATACTCTACATTTATAAACTTTCACATAAATCTGAAGAATACTCTACATTTATAAATTTTCACATAATCTGAAGAATACTCTACATTTATAAATTTTCACATAAATCTGAAGAATACTCTACATTTATAAATTTTCACATAAATCTGAAGAATGCTCTACATTTATAAACTTTCACATAAATCTGAAGAATACCCTACATTTATAAACTTTCACATAAATCTGAGGAATACTCTAAATTCGCTTACTGTATCTATTTTATTCACACACTTATATATCACATATTTATATATCACATATTTATATATCACATATTTATATATCACATATTTATAAATGAAAGACTCTAGCACTGAGAGATGAAGAGAAATGAGAAAGTCAAGCAAGACATAACATGCAAAGTCACGATGCATATAAAAAAAAATAAAGCGCATCTAGAAAAACATGGTGAGTTGATTGGAAAGAAGGAAATTAACGCAATAAAAGTGAATATTAACTTTGGTGTCTTTGAGTACCAACTTTATCAAAGTTATGTGAATGTGTTTCAAGATGTTAGTAAAACTGGAAAATAACTCTAGCAATGAAGGCTGTACCTTCCGTCTTTAATTCCGAGGAAAGATTATGAAACTTTGTGTGTTAGCTTCCGTATAGTGCAGAGTTATTGAAATGATCTGTTTAAATGGGAGGTAACTAAGCTGGCTATAAAGGGGCGGCATAAAAAAGAATTTCTACAAAAAGTGGGTTGTTTGCCTTTCAACATCCTTTGGCTGGAAATGTTCAGACCTAGGGTTAATGAATTTCATGACCATTTTCAGGTGCTGCCACCTAGTGTCTGCATTCCTGGATCGAATCAGTCTAAAATAGTAGGCAATAAAGAGAGATAACAAAATCAACAAAATAAAATGGGTACTGGTGTTAATTCCCAGGAGTCTGCCTTGGTTAGTAAGGATGAGATGAACTGAGTACCAGAGGACAGTGGTTCAAATATCAGTTTATTTTCTTATAACCATTGTGAAGCTAATATGTATATGCTCTGATGTTGAATCTAGTTAGAACCAAGCTAACTTGAATGGACCTTTATATATTTGTTTATTATATCTATTTTACTTTTGAAACGGTATCATTAGATTATGATGACTGGATTACCAGAACTGTAACCACCATTTGTGTATGGTTAAAAGTTCTGATATAACTCAATGTGATTCACATCTGTAGTTGAAAGGCGTGTACCTCATCCTAAGAGAGGTACATTTTACTTAAATAAACCATAGCATATTTAACTTTCTAGATTCTTCTAATGGAGCTTCTGTACTCGGACAATGCAGCCCTAGTTGCCCATGATGAGTACACACTGCACGATCTAATTAACAGCTTCATCAATACACATCAATAAAACTGCTGTTTTGTAAAAATTGATGCAGTACGAAACATAGTGCTGAACAACCTGCAACTTCCGTCAGTACACAGCTTCAACTATCTGGGATTCACAGTTACAACAACTTCAGTCAGTACACAGCTTCAACTATCTGGAAGAAGATTCGGTTAATTGTCTGTCTATTTTGTGAGGTACATCTGGTTAATCAACATACCAAAAACTAGGCCACACGGCTGTCTACTTTCTGGAGTCCAGCTAGTAAATCGATGAAAATAGGTAACCAAATATTTGGTTACCTATTTTATGGAGTCTAGTTAGTAAATCAATGTGTCAAATATTTGGTTACCTATTTTATGGAGTCTAGTTAGTAAATCAATGTGTCAAATATTTGGTTACCTATTTTATGGAGTCTAGTTAGTAAATCAATGTGCCACATATTTGGTTACCTATTTCATGGAGTCTAGTTAGAAAATCAATGTGCCAAATTTTTGGTTACCTATTTTATGGAGTCTAGTTAGTAAATCAATGTACTAAATATTTGGTTACCTATTTTATGGAGTCTAGTTAGTAAATCAATGTGCGACATATTTTAGTTACCTATTTTATGGAGTCTAGTTAGTAAATCAATGTGCCACATATTTGGTTACCTATTTCATGGAGTCTAGTTAGTAAATCAATGTACTAAATATTTGGTTACCTATTTTATGGAGTCTAGTTAGTAAATCAATGTGCGACATATTTTAGTTACCTATTTTATGGAGTCTAGTTAGTAAATCAATGTGCCACATATTTTAGTTACCTATTTTATGGAGTTTACCGGTAGTTAGTAAATCAATGTGCCAAATATTTGGTTACCTATTTTATGGAGTCTACCGGTAGTTAGTAAATCAATGTGCCACATATTTTAGTTACCTATTTTATGGAGTCTAAAAATAAATTTAAAAGACTTGTATCTACCACAGACTAGTCTAATGGAGTGTTTACTTGGCAGGCATAAGATTGTCTATTGTGTCAAGTCCAGCTGGTTGTTCCATGTTACAAAGACTTGGCTAATAGTTTACTTGTATTAATTCTCCTTCATAAATTCCATCTACTGGTATTGAGCTTCCAAATAAATCTGGCTTTCATAACAGGATGAACTTTGACTCAGGGTTGCCAATATTACATTTTAAAACTGTTCTACTGTGTGATAGTTGTATTAAATAACATGGCATTACTTTTGTTTGTTTTATTATACTCTAAGACAAACGCTGACATGTGAATGTTAGGAGAAATGAAAGAGAAGACTTCCCAGCGTGGCCACAGTGACCAGTGGTAATTCAATGGACCGTGCTAACAATTATAATGTAATCATGAGTTCAATCAGTTGGATAATGTGGGGTTTACTTTTTCGTCCGTGTCTATGGCTAAAACGAGGGAGCCGCGTTAGCGCAGTGGTTAGCGCACTGGCTTCGCATATGAGTGGTCCTGGGTTCATTCCCCAGCTGAGGCGGAAATGTTTTCCGATCGCAACGGCTCCCAGGTCAACCCAGCCTTAAATGGGTACCGGATTAATTCTGGAAGTAAAGACTGCGAGGGAGAGGAGATGGCTACCGCCCTCATTTGCAGAGCCTGTGAAATGTGAGATCGCTAACATCTCACACCCCTACGGCATTAATAAATGCTATGGGTTACTTTACTACGGCTAAAATGCAGGACCTGGGAATGAAACTGTTGCATGAAATAAGCGGCATATAGGAATCAATAGAAGAATTATCAAACAACACAGAACGTGAACTATGAGCAACTACATGCTGAAAGGCATAACAAATATGAGATCGGAGCACCTATTGACGTGTCCGGAGTGACATGATGATAATGTGACAACTAACTATCACTGAGACTACAAAAGTACACATTATATTATGACTAGCCAACAAGGGTCATGCATTGTGTACAGTGGGTACAGCGGGTACAGTGGGTACAGTGGGTTGGTATAGGAGCATATCAACTTTAAACATATTCAATTGATTCATTTCATAACTAGTGCTTGGAAAATGCTGATAATACATATATTTCATAGACAAGTTGAAACAGGTATTGGGAGATCATAATGTGTAACAAATCATGCTCCCTTGTCATCATGGGTGCAGGTATCCAGTAGAGGAGAAAAGAATAGGAATATTATAGCCCACCATGCATGTTGTTATAGGTGACTAAGATGGTTGGGTATGGGGTAGGCTACCATCTAGGTTTCTTTCGTCGCAGTCTTCCTGTAAACATGGACTTGAACCATCTTAGGGGTGTTGGAAATTTTACCTTAAAAGGAAGTTAACCCTTTAAAATATTACACCTTCTATCCTTTTAAGGGGTAAACTTCCTGTTAGGATACCCATCACCCCTAAAATGTGTCAAGTCCATGTTTACTGGGAGACCGAGATGAAATAATAATAAAAAATTTGTCTTGTAATAAAAAAATAAAATTTCCCGTACCCATGTTATACAAGTCTATTGGTGAATACAGAAGTTGACCCATATTTGTCATTGCCCAACTGCATAGCTAAATGAATAATATAATATAGAAGTACAGAAGATTTATCATTACAGAAACATCATGGAGCAGTAAACGGGATTTGAAAAATGTGAAGTGTAGGCAACCCATCTGTGGTTCTTTTGTCGCAGTCTTCCAGTAAACATTATTAGTGGGCACACTTCCAGGGCATATACTAATATTAAATGTTTGTGGTTGTCTAGGAATGTACATATTTGTGTAGTGTGTGTATTATTGTTGTTTGTGTGTCAGTCGACCAGTAGCTTGAGAATATACACATTGGAAGTCTTGACTAAAATCAAATCATTTTTAGTGATGATGTGTGGTTGAGGATGGAAAACGTGTTAAATCAAGTTGCAATTCGAGTAAGTGCCATCTGAGTGGACCCAGTTCAAATCCTGTTTGCTGAATATGATTTGATTTTCTTTAACAGCAAGAAATCATGTGATCTTGTAGTATGAGACTCAAAATTCTATGCTGAAGTCACATGTGTCATTCAATTTATATATACCACAGTTGACACACGGGCATGAATTTTAGGTAGGTTGGCTGGTTGGCTGCTGATCCATTGGTCCATGGGCTCGTGTAATTTTAGGTAAAAATACATAATTTTTGGGGTAACGGAAGGTGAGTTGTGAAACAGCGTCACAGCACACAGTTTTCACATAAGGTGATTGGCTACACAGTCACCGGTTGACTAGCGACGACTACCGCATTTGCTCAGCAATGATGGCACCATTCCACAGCCTTACTAGAGCATGAGTCTTGGTAAGTTAATTCCCTGTGGTTTGGTGAATAATTGGAATAATTTTTATTTCAAGCTACAAATAACAAGTGAACTCTAAATTAGATCTGCTGGTTGGTGGTCAAGTGCCTTATCCCTACACCATCATTCCTCCATATTTTCAGGTTATTTTGAGCTGAAATACAGTATTCCTTCTGGAAATTGACAAGTATGGCATGCCTTAATCAATTCTTACAACATGCATGACAATTTGAAGAATTATATTCTTTGAAACCCTCTTGTACACCAGTAATACACAAAAATGACTATATTTAAAGACATCAATACACCCATCAATATGGTGAACACATATTTCTACAGAATGTGTACACCAAAAGATGGACACACGTACCTGTCGCTGAGTTCTGCTCGGTATAATCGATTTGATATTGAAGCTAGGAAGGCTGGAACACAATCGTTATCTACTTCTTGGCTTGCTCTCAGTGCTCTGCAAAAACCAAAATAAATGTTTGTGCGTGTGTTTGTTTTAGTTTCCAGGAATTTTACATAGGCACAATGTAATTAAAAATATCACAAAATATCAAATCTAAAACTTCTACATAGCTTATATAAAAAATACATCATCATCAGGTGCCATGCCGGGTGGCGTAGGCGGTCATGGCTCTCCACAGCTCTCTGTCCACAGTATTATGTATCACGATCGTTGTTATTTCCTTGCCGTGCCAGGTTGTCAAACTGTCTAATATTTTCTCACATTGTCACCCTCTTTCTCTGTTGTCTTAAATTTTGCCTGTTGTGACTATGTTCTCCAAACCTGCCTGTCTCATGAAGTGACCAAAAAAAGAAGATTGTCTTTTTCTTATATTGTTGATTACAGTCCATTTCACATTTGACTCTTTCAACACCTCTACATTAATATTTTTTTAAAAATACATATATATATATAATATATATAATATTATATATATAAGTAAGACTGTTTCATCATCAAGTGCCATCTCCACAATGAAAATTGGCTGAAACAGACCTCCAACATCCCGTCTCTTGTTTTGGTGGTGGACTCTGCTAGACTGTAACCTGTCCATATTGTGATGTTACTCTCCCACTTGTATCTCTGCCTACCTATTGCTCGCTTCCCTTCGACTTTACCCTCAAGTTAGGTCTTCAATAAGGTTTCATGTCTTTTAATGTGTCCAAAGTATTTTATTTGCCTGATCTTAATTTCTCTTAGTAGTTCTTACTTCATATTAAGTGTTTTTAGAACCCCTTTGTTTGTTCTCTTCTATTATGTTCCCCCTATTCTTCTATATACCCACATCTCAAAGGCATCTTGTAATTTTTTGTTTAGTGTCCATGTTTCTGAGCCATACATTAATATAGAATAAATGTAGTATTTTATAATTCTCATTTTTAACTTGTTTCTAATTTGTTTAGATGTTACTATTTTCTTCATGTCATTGAAGGTACTTTTAACCATTCCTATTCTCCTTTTAACTTCTGTTTCACATCTGCCGTCATTTGTGACTATGTGTCCAAGATATTGATATTGTTTTACTTGTTGTAGTTTCTCATCAGACTATAGGGTATTATTTTCCTACCAGTGCCCAACAGTCTGAAAGTCATTGTAAAACTGACTGACATTGTGTTTTCTAAGTACTATGTTTTTTAACACAGGTTACAAATATTTGTGAACAATGAAGCTGGGCAGCTTGCACAGAACGACAGAGTGACAGTGAGGACAACATTCTGTAAAGGACATATCACATAGATAGAAATAGAATCCACAAGGAGAGACAAAACAGAGACAACTTACAACAACTTGGACATGAGAAACAAAACAGGGAAGACCTACAACAATTCAATCAAAATCAATCAAACCCATGCTTCTACAAGGGTCAGGGGGTTTGATTTATTGATAGATGTATTCATTAATTGATTTAATCCGCAATTATAAAACAACAGCACAAGATTGAGATAGAAGACAAAAAGTTGATGATAAAAATAAATTAATACACAATATGATGATGTTTCTCATTCGTAAGAGACAATGAACATTGCTAAAGTTCATTAGGTGTGGTGTTTCTACAGATAACTGCAGATAGGTAAGACGTCCCTCATCGAGGTCAGCTCCTTGAAATGGAGATGGTGCTTAGTCCAGCCAACATAGGCTGGAAACTAAGATTGTTCGGACCATCCGTGACGTCAAGCAGGATCACAGTCCTGCCCAAGCAAGCACTGGTGCTGGCTTCAAAGATACCAGGCTGAGAGGTGCACCAGCAACCATGGTATCATGAAGCACAAACTAGATAACATGTCTTCACAGCAAATAAACAAAATCCTGTCAATGCACATCAAGGAGTTTTCTCAAGCACCGAAGATGGTATGAGAATGGAAAATAGAAGCAGTGACAGCAGCTCTCACTGGACTGGCGACGCAACCACCAATAGACTCAGTTATTCTATCGGACTCTCAAAGTATGCTGCGCAAGATAGAAAAGTGTATGATCAGAACTGAATGGGTCACTGTTCTCAACAACCCACAGAGCATTACATAGATCTACTGTCCAGGACATGATGGGGTCAGGGGCAACGAAAGAGCAGAAGTATTGGCTGGAAAAGTCTTGGTGAACAGCACTGAGATAAGATGAGACAGGGTTGAATTGATTAGAGCCGTCATGGATACCCTACGAGAAGACGAGGAGGAAGTTGAATGAGACAATGTACATATTCAGAGAATGGTAGAAATGGAAGTGACTAGAGGCGATTGGAGACAGTACTCCCTCTCCGGAAAGATCAGAAGAACGCATAATCAACAACTGACTGGGACACTGAGCTTATACACTTTTAGTTGGATGACGGAACGGCAAGCAGAGCATACATAGGAATGCCCCTAGTGCTGTGACGCTTGTTCCTAACCAAGCACCGAAGATGGAATTAGCATAGCTACCTTGCAAAGAGCAAGGAAAGTACGGATGTGAAGGTGTTACCTGCAAATATTATGAATTGCATTGTCTCTCAAATTCTCCATTGTTGTAAGTAGACGGCTCTTTGGAGACTTGGATGTTCTGCTTCCATCCTTCTTATCTTCGTCTGTAACAAGGATTCTGATTCCCCCTCCACTACCGGAGTAGCCAAGCCTGCCTCTTTCTGAGATGGCATATTTGTTTAGCTTGCTGAGAATGGGTGAAGGGCTGACCAGAAAATCACGAAGTGAAGCTACCATTGCATTAGCCAAGTAAGGAAACTTGGCTGCCATTTTGCCCAGTGCCTGAAACAAAATGAAATCATGAGGTCATGCAGATTAATTAACAGATCCAAATTCACTGAAAAAATAGTGGAACCATAAGCAATAATTGAAAACAAAAATATAGATCTATCAAACATGCGTGCTGAGTAACACTATACTACAGATCTATCAAACATGCGTGCTGATACTATGGATCTGAAATATGGATTACCTACACCAAACATGAGAGTAGACTTAAAATCTTTCATCTAAGACGTCTCCACAAGATCTTAACTCATTCCCTGCGGAAGCAGCCTATAGGATACGAAGAAAAGTGTCTGCCGTGTTGCGGTAATCTCCTTTTGGTGCGCGTGTTTAAGTATGTGTATATTTTGTCCCAGACAGCCCCTCAATGTTATAAAATACTCTGATTGGCTAGTCCAAGCTATCTACAAGTCAATTCCAAATCGAGGCTTTGTTATTGGGTATGTGTGTAAGTTTCATTTTAAATTTTGCCAGTGAACAGAGCAGTAATTTTTTTCTCTAACCACAATATCTAGGCCTACAAATATGTTGAAGTGAAAACTCAATGAATCAGAGATTTATGTGCTTTTGGAAGATAGTTTTTGTGATAGTTCTAGCATTAGTTTATCTGATGTAGAAAGTGATTTAGAAAGTGTTAATTTTATTTGTAATAGTATTCATGATTCGGAGGATATAGAATTAGATTCAGTTATCTGTAGACCACGTGTTTCAAATTCGTGATATAGAGTAAGGTAAACATTTTTGTCTTCTGTCAATAATAGTTTAAGATTAAAAACATTGATTGTACAAATGTTTTCAGAATCTTTGAATGTGTATGACATGATACTATTAATCAAGATATTTGTGATGTGACAAATAAATATGCCGAGAAGCATATTACTGGTAGGAAAAACTTTGCGTCCGAAATAAAACGGGTTATTATGATTAAGTCTATTTGTTTTACATAATGTTTATTTTGCGAGACGAATGTATATTAATGTTTTCACGTCTCCTCCATAATATAAAGGCATTTAAAAATTCATAAATTAGAGTATAGGCCTAGTATATATGCCTACAATAATAATAGGTCTACAACCCAATTCTTTAATGTGAGAATGTAGTGGGCAAATTGGTTAGAGGAAAAATATTTAACAGCCCTTGAAATTTCCCCGCATTGTAGTTATGACTTATGCTTTCTACTCAGCACAGCTGAGGAGTTAAACATCAAATGGCATGACAAAATCACCAACATGGAAGTGTTGCGTCACACTCAACTACCATCTGACATAGTAACATTCAATATAAATAGATTACACTTGCTAGGTCATGTCCACAGAATGCCAAATTGCCACATCCCAAAATAAGTACTATTTGGGGAACTGGCTGATGGCCATTGAGTCCACATTAAAAAAATGCTGAGGTATAAAGATATCTGCAAATCCTCAATGAAACACCTTAACATAGAATTTTTTTTAACTGGGAAAACATGCAGAAATTCAGACGCCTGGAGGCAGAACATGTGTTCGGGAGCAATGTTCTTTCCAGAACATTGTCATGTTCTTTCCAGAACATTGTCATCTTTATGAATGTTCTAAGCTCCTCACGATTTCTAGACAAGTCAACCTGCAGCCTCTGAGGGCATGTTTATACAATCTGAGATGTCTCTTATCCATCGTCATCTTAGGTGTACCTTACCGCCGCGGTTACCAGCCACCATACTTCCCATTCTGTTACCAACAACCATACTTCCCATTCTGTTACCAACAACCATACTTCCCATTCTGGTACCAGACACCATACTTCCCATTCTGTTACCAGCAACCATACTTCCATTCTGTTACCGGCCACCATACTTCCCATTCTGTTACCGGCCACCATACTTCCAATTATTTTGATCAGATGGTAAATTAAAAACTCACCCTGAACATGACATGGCGATGGCATGCAATATTATCACACAAGTCACCATCAGCAACAACCTCACTGAAACTCCTAATTCAAAATAATGCAGTATTGACAATTGACAAGAACATATGTCTATTTATATGGCAAAAAAAAACCTCAGTTCTCTTGTTATGTTGTTACGGAGCCAAACCTTTTCTTTTTAACATTACATTTTCTTATAATTTCTAATTCGTCTTTTTTTTTTTGCTTCCTTGGTATTCTCAAAATCCTTCTTTAGCATTTCATGTCAAAGGCAGCAGATCTCTTTGCCACTGATTGATTAAGTAAGATAGATTACAAAATTCAGCCATTTCCCTTAACGCATGCCTACCACATATTTCGCTACTTTACGGAATGTGAACAAAGTTACTTATTATGCACACGTTCATTCCAAATTTCTTAAAGTTCGCACAATTGGTGTGCAGTCAATGCAATTACGTCACTGGCAGATCGTGTTGTCAGATACAAAATGGCTAATTGTAGTGGAAATTTAATACCATGACTGCAACCAGCAGAGTGACATGTCAAACTACTAAACAATTGCATTCGGCAATGACATCACAAACTACTAAACAATTGCATTCGGCAATGACATCACAAACTACTAAACAATTGCATTCGGCAATGACATCACAAACTACTAAACAATTATGATTGGACAATTATTTAAAACTTATGAGCGCTGATATTAGCTCATTCAGGTAAAGGACCCAAATTGGAATATACACACACAGACACTTGTACGCTCTTACCTCCAGAGATGCTGGAGTATGTGACAGAATATACACACACAGACACTTGTACGCTCTTACCTCCAGAGATGCTGGAGTATGTGACAGAATATACACACACAGACACTTGTACGTTCTTACCTCCAGAGTAGCTGGAGTATGTGACAGAATATACACACACAGACACTTGTACGTTCTTACCTCCAGAGATGCTGGAGTATGTGACAGAATATACACACACAGACACTTGTACGCTCTTACCTCCAGAGATGCTGGAGTATGTGACAGAATATACACACACAGACATTGTACGCTCTTACCTCCAGAGATGCTGGAGTATGTGACAGAATATACACACACAGACACTTGTACGCTCTTACCTCCAGAGATGCTGGAGTATGTGACAGAATATACACACACAGACACTTGTACGTTCTTACCTCCAGAGATGCTGGAGTATGTGACAGAATACACACACACAGACACTTGTACGCTCTTACCTCCAGAGATGCTGGAGTATGTGACAGAATATACACACACAGACACTTGTACGTTCTTACCTCCAGAGATGCTGGAGTATGTGACAGAATATACACACACACAGACACTTGTACGCTCTTACCTCCAGAGATGCTGGAGTATGTGACAGAATATACACACACACAGACACTTGTACGCTCTTACCTCCAGAGATGCTGGAGTATGTGACAGAATATACACACACAGACATTGTACGCTCTTACCTCCAGAGATGCTGGAGTATGTGACAGAATATACACACACAGACACTTGTACGCTCTTACCTCCAGAGATGCTGGAGTATGTGACAGAATATACACACACAGACACTTGTACGTTCTTACCTCCAGAGATGCTGGAGTATGTGACAGAATACACACACACAGACACTTGTACGCTCTTACCTCCAGAGATGCTGGAGTATGTGACAGAATATACACACACAGACACTTGTACGTTCTTACCTCCAGAGATGCTGGAGTATGTGACAGAATATACACACACACAGACACTTGTACGCTCTTACCTCCAGAGATGCTGGAGTATGTGACAGAATATACACACACACAGACACTTGTACGCTCTTACCTCCAGAGATGCTGGAGTATGTGACAGAATATACACACACAGACACTTGTACGCTCTTACCTCCAGAGATGCTGGAGTATGTGACAGAATATACACACACACAGACACTTGTACGTTCTTACCTCCAGAGATGCTGAAGTATGTGACAGAATATACACACACACAGACACTTGTACGTTCTTACCTCCAGAGATGCTGGAGTATGTGACAGAATATACACACACTACGCATGTGGTTGCGTCTGTGGGTCTCACCAATGGCCCACTAGACATACCATCCATGCAACAGAAAACCTTAGTGGATGACATGCCGTTATATTGAGGTTATCTTCTTATAGAAGCTTCATGGCACGTCATCTATACAATTATGATTTTGTTTTTTTGTTGAAATGTTTTACATGTTTGCCTGAATATATATGTATGCACCCTCTGTGGTTGGGAGGGAGCCAGAGATGTACTGTGCAGCACTGAGGAGGAGGAAACTGACATCACTGTTTTTCCTATGGCTGAGGCCCATCATAGAGGCACAGTGACTCAGGACGTGACAATCCTTTTGACTTGAACATTTGGTTGCATGCCTGGAGCAATAGAGAAGTTCGGCATAACCAGTAGTCAACTGGTGGCGGGGAATGAGCACAGTGAACCCTATCTTGGTTACAGTGGCTAGGAGCAGTGCATAGGTTGAAACCTACCTTCCTGGAGGTGTGATAGTTATTCTCTGGCTCTGTCCCGGGGTGGACCGAAAACCCACAGACTTCCCAGCAATATAATGCCATCTAATGGCATTAGGTCAAAGGGCATGAGCCCATGGACCGCTGGATCAGCAACCAACCAACCAACCAATATACACACACAGACACTTGTACGCTCTTACCTCCAGAGATGCTGGAGTATGTGACAGAATATGCACACACACAGACACTTGTACGCTCTTACCTCCAGAGATGCTGGAGTATGTGACAGAATATACACACATAGACACTTGTACGTTCTTACCTCCAGAGATGCTGGAGTATGTGACAGAATATACACACACAGACACTTGTACGTTCTTACCTCCAGAGATGCTGACAATAATGGAGTATGTGACAGAAGAAGCCGTTTTTCTGTATTTGTGCTAATTCTCTCTGTCAGTTTAATGCACAGATTTTCAGCTTCTGTAGAAATACCATCGAAAATTGTAATATTCTTTAACAAAATTATGTGAAATATTGTCATGTGGTACATTCATACCCTCACAAGTATAACATGTGACATACAATACACACCGTCTCACATACACATTTTGTGTGGGGAATGAATTTCTTGTTTATTTTTTGTTGTGTAGACATGTATTCTAATCGTGTTGCATGATACCATTATTGCTGGTGCACCTCTCTGCCTGGAATCTCTTGACTTAATTCACCAGTGATTGTTGTATGGGCAAGACTGTGGTCCTGCTCAATATCAGGGATGGTCCAACCAATCTTAGTTTCCACCCTCTGTTAGCTGGACTAAGCCCCCAACCAATCTTAGTTTCCACCCTCTGTTAGCTGGACTAAGCCCCATCTACGCTTCAAGGAGTTGGCCTCGATGGGGGTCTTGTTTATTTGATTGAAAACACCTCATTTCAACATATCCCAGACACTATCTACACAAGCAAGTAAAGCTTTCTATTTTCCATGCCACTGAGCCATATTGTGCTTGTGCAATACAGTGTTGGTTATTGTGGTTATTGTCTATCCTCAAGTGGATAATGGCCAGAGTACCCACACTTGCCGTAAAACGTAAAGGGGGGGGGGGGGTGACTGGGAGTGGGAGCTTTAGCTGTCTATCCAAGCACAGATGTGTTGCCCAGGTGTTTAATCCGTATTTGTTCAGGATTGTCTTTAATGATGTGTTTAAGGCCAGATGTGTTTAATCTGTATTTGTTCAGGGTTGTCTTGATATTATCTATCCATCTTCTTCTAGGTTTTCCTCTGGCCTTGTATCTAACACAGTGTTAGGCCGATATTTTTCATTCATCAACTCATCACTCCTAGGGATGATGTGATAAGCGGCATGCCATCCGAATCAAACTTTCCCAAAATATCTTGCATTCATTTCCTTATCCTGGCTTCATCTAGGAGCCATTGATAAATGTTTAAATATTTACACTTGAATTAGAAATTGAATCACGGATCAATCAAATAGGGAGCCAGTGCACTAACAACTGAGCTACCTCAGCCACTCTACCTACATCCTTTCTAGTCTAGTAAATGAGAAAAATTGAAGAAATTGAAAAAATGAGGTGTAATTCAGTTTTATAGGTGATACATATTGTTATACAGGTGATACGTAAGTAATATTGCTATACAGGTGATACGTAAGTAATATTGCTATACAAGTGATACGTAAGTAATATTGCTATACAGGTGATACATAAGTAATATTTCTATACAAGTGATACGTAAGTAATATTGCTATACAGGTGATACGTAAGTAATATTGCTATACAGGTGATACGTAAGTAATATTGCTATACAGGTGATACGTAAGAAATATTGTTATACAGTTGTACAGTTGTCTCACTTATTATCCAGGGTGTGTTTTACGTAAGTACTCTTATTATATAAACAAAGGGGAAAAACATGGAAAAACAACAAATTAGAAACGAAATTGCTAATGTTACGAATTTGTATTTTTCCAGTTGCAACACACGGCTGTGAAACATGGACCCTAAGTCAAACAGCGACAAAGAAGATCAACACCTTCTAGCAGAAATGCTACAGAATGATACTTAGAATATCATGGAAGGTTAAAATCAGAAACTCAAATATTATAAACACATTGAAGATTTCAGAGTGTTGGTTACTAAACACAATAACAAAAAGAAAACTACGCCTGTTTGGTTATATAAAGAGACACAACTGTTTAGAAAGACAAATAATGGAGGGAAGAGTACCAGGGAAGAGGAGAAAGGGCAGACCAAGAAGACGATGGACTGATGGCATTAAAGATTACATGAATATATCGCTAGAAAATGCAAGCCGCATCACCCAAGACAGAGAGAGGTTCAGAGAGTTCATTGGGAAAACAATGTTCTGGAAGGAATACATCACATGACACTCTTATTATACAGGATGATCCATTTTTAGGAATCATGTCACTACGGTTGCTATCTTATTGACGTAACATAGCACATTTGACTTTTCCCAAAGTTAGTCACCAAGGACATACTGGAAATTTGACTATCGTTAAACCTGGTCAGCAAATATTAAACCTGGTTAGAAAATATTAAACCTGGTTAGCAAATATTAAACTTGGTCAGCAAATATTAAACCTGGTCAGCAAATATTAAACCTGGTCAGCAAATATTAAACTTGGTCAGCAGATATTAAATCTGGTCAGCAAATATTAAACCTGGTCAGCAAATATTAAACCTGGTCAGCAAATATTAAACCTGGTCAGCACCTGGTCAGCAAATATTAAACCTGGTCAGCAAATATTAAACCTGGTCAGCAAATATTAAACCTGGTCAGCAAATATTAAACTTGGTCAGCAAATATTAAACCTGGTCAGCAAATATTAAACCTGGTCAACAAATATTAAACCTGGTCAGCAAATATTAAACCTGGTCAGCAAATATTAAACTTGGTCAGCAAATATTAAACCTGGTCAGCAAATATTAAACCTGGTCAGCAAATATTAAACTTGGTCAGCAAATATTAAACCTGGTCAGCAAATATTAAACCTGGTCAACAAATATTAAACCTGGTCAGCAAATATTAAACCTGGTCAGCAAATATTAAACCTGGTCAGCAAATATTAAACCTGGTTAGCAAATATTAAACCTGGTTAACAAATATTAAACCTGGTTAGCAAATATTAAACACTTACAGCTATTAATTGAACAATGCTGTGCATCTGCCACAGTTTTCATACACTACAAAATAAAATGAGCTTCAAACCTGATTCCTCCCGTATAGACCAAAACAGTAGGTCAACACAAGCTCCATTAGCATGTACCAGAAGTTGGTAGGGGTTGAAGTCTGTGACTAGTTCATTGCTGCTGTTTTTAGAAGGTTTGCTCTCCAGATCACTCTGGCCTGCCAGGAATAGCTGCTTGGCAAATTCTTGGACATCCTTCATGAAAGATGCTGGTAAATCTATGAACAAATTTGATAAGGTGCTGGTAAATCTATGAACAAATTTGATAATGTGCTGGTAAATCTATGAACAAATTTGATAAGGTGGTGGTAAATCTATGAACAAATTTGATAAGATGCTGGTAAATCTATGAACAAATTTGATAATGTGCTGGTAAATCTATGAACAAATTTGATAATGTGCTGGTAAATCTATGAACAAATTTGATAAGGTGCTGGTAAATCTATGAACAAATTTGATAAGGTGCTGGTAAATCTATGAACAAATTTGATAAGGTGCTGATAAATCAATGAACAAATTTGATAAGGTGCTGGTAAATCTATGAACAAATTTGATAAGGTGCTGGTAAATCTATGAACAAATTTGATACGGTGCTGGTAAATCTATGAACAAGACATATTTGATAAGATGCTGGTAAATCTATGAACAAGACATATTTGATAAGATGCTGGTAAATCTATGAACATATTTGATAATGTGCTGGTAAATCTATGAACAAGACATATTTGATAAGGTGCTGGTAAATCTATGAACATATTTGATAATGTGCTGGTAAATCTATGAACAAGACATATTTGATAAGGTGCTGGTAAATCTATGAACAAGACAAATTTGATAAGGTGCTGGTAAATCTATGAACAAGACAAATTTGATAATGTGCTGGTAAATCTATGAACATATTTGATAAGGTGCTGGTAAATCTATGAACAAGACAAATTTGATAATGTGCTGGTAAATCTATGAACATATTTGATAAGGTGCTGGTAAATCTATGAACATATTTGATAAGATGCTGGTAAATCTATGAACAAGACAAATTTGATAATGTGCTGGTAAATCTATGAACATATTTGATAAGGTGCTGGTAAATCTATGAACAAGACATATTTGATAAGGTGCTGGTAAATCTATGAACATATTTGATAAGGTGCTGGTAAATCTATGAACAAGACATATTTGATAAGGTGCTGGTAAATCTATGAACAAGACATTTGATAAGGTGCTGGTAAATCTTAATGTGAATGTGGTAAAAAGTTAATGTGTTTGCCAAATACCCATGTTTGATTGCTTTTTTTTAAAATGATGTCTTTGCCCTTCTCTCACACTTCTCTTATCGTAAATACAAAACATAAAAATTACACACATATTTGCAGTATTAAATTCTTTATTTACAAGTGCATAATTATTTTAGACTCTAGAAACACATAAATTAGCGTGTTTTCCAAGCACCCCCACACCCCCCCCCCCCCCACTTCATGTACTCCTTCCCTCTGAATGAAGCTGCACGCTATGTACCAAGAGTATCATTCATAGCATGCACCTCCGTAACTACAAGTGAAAATCCTCAAGGATTCCAAAAAAATACACTTTGCAAACAATATGTCATGAGCAAGATTCGAATCCATGACCTCTAGAGTTGAAAAGTTAACGTCTTAATGACTCCGTCAGGTGATCCCCTTATTAAATATTATCAAATAACGATAAAATACTGCATGTTTCCCGCTAAGGAATTGCAGGAACAGATTTTGTAGCTGTGTGATAAAGGCTGCATACTCTTGCTGTCGCCCCGTCATATACAGAGTGAGTTTTTTAAATCTATCTTCCGACAGAAAAACATCCAATTCCTACCGGGAGTTGAACCCTTGACCTCACAGATATGAGACCAACCAAGCACCACACATTACATTATAATCAAATCATTAAATATTATTGTAACAGCAAATCTGTACATTGAAACAGCAAATCTGTAAATTGAAACAGTGATGTATGTACACTGAAACAGCAAATTTGTACATTGAAACAGTGATGTCTGTACATTGAAACAGCAAATCTGTACATTGAAACAGTGATGTCTGTACATTGAAACAGTGATGTCTGTACATTGAAACAGTGTTATGGCAGAAAATATTATTTTGTAACAAAAATTAAATGATCAGGCACTGGTGATGACACACTCTTCCCCCCCCCCCCCAAACATGAAATAATTACCCTTCTCTTGTTCCAGAATATCTCTCAATAATGTCAATATGACAACACTGATGGCTTCACTGAAAGACTTATATGGGAAACGATAAAGGTTGCCATTCTGAAAAAAAACAACATTTTTCTAGTCAGTTCATGGCCAACAAAGCAAACCTGATGCATTCGACTAACAAACCTGACAGACGTTTTACCAACTAACAAACCTGACAGACATTTTACCAACTAACAAACCTGACAGATGTTTTACCAACTAACAAACCTGACAGATGTTTTACCAACTAACAAACCTAACAGACGTTTTACCAACTAACAAACCTGACAGACGTTTTACCAACTAACAAACCTGACAGACGTTTTACCAACTAACAAACCTGACAGACGTTTTACCAACTAACAAGTCTGACAAGGTTCATTACGGGATATGTGTCCACACACATTAAAAAATATGTGTCCACACACAACTTTTTAATATTAGACATGATTTCATACAGCTGCAGTGATGTGGAAATAAAAGACTTGCAGCATCTGCTACCGATCATTCGATCTGCACAAAATGCACTGAGAGCCCCCTTCCCCAAGGGTCTTCCAGGGATGATGGCCACTCAGCGTGTTGCATGCAGATCAATGGATGCTACATTATACGCACCTTTAGGGAAAATTCATTTCATAAATAATGTATGGTTTATTTCACTACAAGCGTGGACACATTATCCCACTGAAGTACCCAGTTTACCAGTTACCAGTTTAACAAACAAGTCTGACAGTTTACCAACAAACAAGTCTGACAGTTTACCAACAAACAAGTCTGACAGTTTACCAACAAACAAGTCTGACAGTTTATTAACAATCCAATATCACAGACACTCTAGAAAAAAAACCAAATCTGACAGACAATCTACTAACAAACAAATCTGACTTTTACCAACAAATATGACACTCTACCAACAACTAATTCTCACAGGGCTAATTCTACCATCAAAACACATTTTACAGACACTCTATCAATAAATCAAATCTCACAGACACTCTATCAATAAATCAAATCTCACAGACACTCTATCAGTAAATCAAATCTCACAGACACTCTATCAATAAATCAAAAAAACACCAAAAAAACACAAAATACCAAAAAAACACAAATCTCACAGACATTACCAAACAATCTAATGGACATCACTACCAAATCTCACCACTGCTGTCAAGACATCTTTCAGTATATGATCCAATCCGTTGAGAACTTTTCGTCTCAGAAGTCTTTTAGCCTGTAGAAATTGTAGATAGTTTAATAATTGTATCACTTTACATAATCAAAATAATGTACTACTAACCACTTATGGACACAACAAGACATAATAATATTTATTGCTGCTTCCAATCTTCTAGGCAAAATCCATTATCCACAATAATGAAATAGCAGGCAGACTTGCACTCATTAGAGTGTGTCCTGCAGAAGCACCACCAATAACAAATGCCAATATTTCCTCATTCATGTAAGCTAGAACCTTTTTTTTTCAGTTATCTACTATTGAAACTATTACATTTTTAGTTATCTCCTACAGAAACTATTACATTTTTAGTTATCTCCTATAGAAACTATTACATTTTTAGTTATCTCCTACAGAAACTATTACATTTTTAGTTATCTCCTACAGAAACTATTACATTTTTAGTTATCTACAGAAACTATTACATTTTTAGTTATCTCCTATAGAAACTATTACATTTTTAGTTATCTCCTACAGAAACTATTACATTTTTAGTTATCTCCTACAGAAACTATTACATTTTTAGTTATCTCCTACAGAAACTATTACATTTTTAGTTATCTCCTATAGAAACTATTACATTTTTAGTTATCTCCTACAGAAACTATTACATTTTTAGTTATCTCCTACAGAAACTATTACATTTTTAGTTATCTCCTACAGAAACTATTACATTTTTAGTTATCTCCTACAGAAACTATTACATTTTTAGTTATCTCCTATAGAAACTATTACATTTTTAGGAGCGGTAAAGAAAACATGTGTCATAATGGAGCATGGAGTGAGGCAGCCCTAACCTTAAGATGCAGTATGACTTAATCTCGAATTCTGTGATCGTGCCATTCTTCTTCATGCAAGTCACAGTCAGAAGAGCAACAGATCTTGTCACAATGTAACCATTTTGATGACATTCGATGATGACATTCGATGATGACATTCGATGATGACATTCGATGATGACATTCGATGATGACATTCGATGATGACATTCGATGATGACATTCGATGATGACATTCGATGATGACATTCGATGATGACATTCGATGATGACATTCGATGACCAAATCTTTAAGATATTTTTCCAATTTGGAAAATAGCATATCAAGACTATGATGGACACATGACACCAAAGACGTACAGAACATAACACTGGAGAAAACTGGACAGCTTACATAGAACTGAGAGGCTTACAGAGTGACAGTGAGGATAACGTTCTGTAAAGGTCATATCACATAGAGAAATCCTATGGTGTGGCAAATGAGAGAAATAACTGTGTCTTACTACCGCTAAAGATTTCCTTTATTTTCTTTTTAGCAATATTTCACTTGTCCTTCATTCTTATAAAAACGGGATTCCACAGTATTATTACCGGTATTATTTTATTATACTTCAGTCTATACATCAGTTTCTGATTTCTGTCAAATTTTGGACATTAAAGTTACAACCCCTGCTTATATTCGGAAATATACGGTATGTGTGTGTTGGATGAGAAAACCATAGGGGATGAGACTATTATTAAGAGATTGAGTAATTTTGAAATTACTAGAGGAGATAGTAGAGGTGGACGAGTAATGATTAGGACTAGGAAAATATACAATCAATATGCTACAGGAACTATCAGCATAAATACACTTCATTATCAGCTGATAGAGACGGAACTCTTATGGGGATGTCCGGAGTGTACTCCATCAGTTCAGATAATCACTAATAGACAGGAAGTTAATACTAACCATTTTGTATATCTTATTCCATATGTCTGTCTATCTTACCAATTCCAGTATCCAGGTAAGTTCTTTCTGAGTAAACTTGATGTGGTCTTGTTCAGGAATAATCTCAAATCCCCACGGCCGAGTGCAGGTGAAACTGGAGGCTATTTTGTTAAAATATATTGTGTACGGTGATACAGATCCAGGTGTGGATCCAGAACTGGGATAAATGCTGTTGTTTTCTCTACTGGAAGTGTCCAATGGTGATGGTGACCTGAAGCACAAGAAATGATACTCATTAAGGGTGGCTATCGAGGTGAAGATGGAGAAGTGGAGATGGGTCTTAGTCCAGCCAACAGAGGCTGAAAACTAAGATTGGTTGAGACATCACAGAAATTGAGTAGGATCACAGTCCTGCCCAAGCAATCACTGGTGCTGAAGTCGGAGATACCAGGTCAAGAAGCATACCAGCAACCATGACATCATGAAACATGGCTAGATAACATGTCTTCACAAGAAAATTAAGTGGTCATATGTGAATTGAAAATTATTGATGTTTTAATGGCATGTGAAATGAAAATGACACTGATATTGGGTGATATATGATATGAGAATGACACTGATTTTTTTGTGATATGTGAAATTAGAACAACACTGAAGTTTGTTAATATGTGAATTAAGACACTGCTGTTTGATGATATGGGAATTATGAATGATTTATGTTTGTGATATATGAATTATGAAGAATTTATGTTTGGTGATATATGAATTATGAAGAATTTATGTTTGGTGATGTGAATTGAAAATTAAACTGATTGATAATATATGAATTAAAAATTATTGATGTTTGGGGAAATGTTGATTTAGAATAAAGCTGATTGGTAATATGTAAATTGAGAATGACACTGATGTAAGGTAATATATCAATAGATAATGACACCAGATATTGTGCTCATATATCTTCTTCTTCTTCAGTGCTCATTCTCAAACTCCCACTGGATCTCCCTTGTAGCAGGACCATGGTCCTACTAGATTTCCAGCAGGATGTAGTCCAGAGAACAGAAATGCATTGTGTCACCGTTTTATTTGCGCCAATGGCCCAATGTATCCATCTTCGGATGGTGTTCATATATAATTTTACATGTCCCAGTAGCTGGTTTTTCTCTCCTTATCATCATCCCCATTAGCATCGGTTAACTCATAGTGGACCAAGCGACACCCTATTTGTCGTCTTTCCCTATTTGCTGGTTTTGTCCCTGGTACACTTCTTCTTCTTCTTCAGCATTCATTCTCAAACTCCTGCTGAATTCTCTTGTAGCAGGACCATTGTCCTACTAGATTTCCAGCAGGATGTAGTCCAGAGAATGGAAATGCGTTGTCGCCGTTTTATTTGCGCCAATGGCCCGGCACATCCGTCTTCTGTGGACCTGGTACACTAAGAGTTAAACCAAATATTTTGTTCATAAAATCATACTCTCTTACCTGTCCCGGTAGCTCGCTTTTCTCTCTACGGCACCATCCCCAATAGCATCAGTTGAACCAGATGTTGTAGACGCGCATCCATCCATCTGAACAAACATAGTTGACAATGTCCGCGGCATGATTGAACGAAATGTGTTAAAGTTGTTGCGATACTGGACAGGATCTGGTTCCGGAACCCTCTGCATCGAAAATGACGTCTCTCGAACAGAAAGCAGGTATGATATTAGAGAGCATTCCTCATCGCTGGACCGACCCATAGATCTGGCTAATCCCAGCAGAATTGGAATTTGTCTGAAACAAAGCCTCTCTGTAGAAAAAATAATTAAATGAGCATTACAGTGAATCCTAGGTGCTTTTTTTATGGTTTAGTAATGGGACTGAGAAGCTGAGAAACTCAATGTAGTTTAAGAGATAATAGAGCTACATGCAAAAAAAAAATAGTCATTGTAAGTTGTGAGAACATTTAATTTTTTTATTTTTTCCATGATGTTTCAAATGCGAAACGGACCTTAATCAACAATATAAGAAAAAGGCAATCTTCTTTTTTTTGGCTACTTCATGAGACAGTCAGGTTTATAGAACATAGTCACAACAGGCAAAATTGAAGGCAACAGAGACAGAGGGTGACAACGTGAGAAAATATTAGACAGTTTGACAACCTGGTACGGCAAGGAAACAACAACGACTTTGATACATAATATTGTGAACAGAGAGCTGTGGAGAGCCATGACCGCCTACGCCAGCAGGCATGGCACCTGATGATGATGATGTACAGGTACATTGATAAAGTGTCTTCTCTCTCTCTCTCTCTCTCTCTCAGAATTAATTAATGCAAAATTAATCACACACTGTACAAACATTGTAATTACTTAAGATCTAAATATTCAATGTATTTGACTTGAAATAAGTTGTATTAAGTCACAGGAGAGGTAAAATGCAGAACATATTCCCATGTTGTAAAATCTGGGAAATATTATTATTTTTACTGTAATTTACTTCCTAATACATGCTGACATAGTTGACACTAGAACATTTTTAAAAGATAATACTGATGTGAAACTGAGCAACAATAGTACTTACATAGAATAAAGTTTTTTGAAGTTTTACTTGATGACAACTGACAGACTATCGCTAAATGGATATGGGGTGTAAACACGAAAAAAATAAAATACACAGGAGATTTTCAATGTCTCGAACCGTTAGGTTTTTGTCAAGAATACACAAAACAGTGAAAAAACAATAAAAGCAATGTTAGCACCACAGAGGCACTAGAACGCAGATATGCAAACAACACAAAGTTCAAGGTGACAATGGCCTACGTGTAAACATGTAGTCATGGAAGCGGGTTTTGTAGAAAAGGGGACAGGATAAGAGAACATTAAAAAAATTTATTACCCAAAAAAGAAACAACATGTTCTCATATCCCGTCCCCTTTTCTACAAAACCTGCTTCCATGACTACATGTTTTCATCTACATCATTGTCACCTTGAACTTTGTATTGTTTACATGTCTGTGTTCTAGTGCCTCTGTGGTGGTAAAATTGTTTTTACTATTTTTACTGTTATTATTGTATTTTCACCGTTTATTTTGTGTATTCTTGACAAAGACCTAACAGCAGTTAAAAACATTGAAAATATCTTGTGTATTGCTATTTGTGTTTACATCTCATATCCCTTTAGCGATAGTCTGTAAGTTTCAAGTGAAACTCAAAAACCTGTGTTCTACATATGTACTATAGAATTTTTGTTATACATCTAATAAATTATTAATAGCATAACAAAATTTAAAAAAACTTTTGTTACTGCATGTTTGTAGTAACGAAAGGAGTGCAGGGAGACTTTTAAGGCTGTGGAAATAAAGGCTGCTTTGCCAAAGCTGTCGCCGCCACGTGTACAGGAAGAATTTTTTGTTGCACCTCAAGACAAAAATCCTTGTCCCAACCTCGGATTGAAACCGGGACCTCAGGAATCTGAGGCCGGTACTCTAGCCATATGACCAGATGCTCCACTATCAATAGCATAAACAAAAATTAATTCTTCTTTTTCTTTCCTTCCTCTTTTACCCTTTACGGGTGTCGAGAGAGATACAATGTTCTTGTTCTCGCTTTTCTGGCAGCTTCAGATAATGTTATTTGGTGTTCATGTAATGTCTCTTTGATGTTGTCGATCCATCATACTCTAGGTCTACCCCTGACTCTAAAATAAAAAAATTAAACTAAAATATTGTCTCTGTAACCCACAGACACAAGAAATTTTCAGACTTTTCTTTTACACACCGACTATTCAGTTAACATTATGAAATAATGGATTAATATAAGGTGTTTTAGTTTTAATGTTTTGAATAAAACAGAATTTGGAGGATTAATTTGTTCAATTATCAGGTGCAATTGTTTTCTGCTGATGATTCATATCCACCAGGTAGGCAGGTAATAAAACAGTCACCAGGTAGGCAGGTAATAAAACAGTCAGATGAGCAATAAATATGTCTGACTCGGTCACTCCAATGAGGCAACATACCATTTTTTATACTAGAATGAGAGTATGTGACAAAGAAGGCAGTGAAGTGATAATAAATAATAGCAATCTTGAAACTTTCACTGACTTGATTCTAGATTGCTTATTAGAAACTAGCATCATAGCTCACTGGATATTCCCATAAGTGATCCGCTCTCCATTCCAGCAGCAATTACTTTCACTGACTGTTTTACTTGTAACTACTAAGGTTGTTCATTCAATATCTTCCCAGGCTGATTTTATTTTAATATATAGAAGAGTGATATTGTTATACCAGGTACATGTACTGAATGTGTGCCAATGTAGATAAGAAACTGGAAGTGTGCAACTTTGTGCATATGCTGTGTGAGTTTCCATAAGTGAAGGTGACCTAGTTTGTCTCAAAACTAGAAATACCTCAAATAATAATATAAAGAAATAACTCCAATAATAACAAATGGAGAAATCTCTAATAACAAAAAGAAAAAACCTCAAATAATAACAGAGAGAAATAGCTCATACTAACAATTAGTAATACATTAAATAATAACAAAAACAGGAATATTTCCAATAATAGTCAATAACAATATCTCCAAGATTAACAAATAGTAATAGCTCCAGTATTAACAAATAATACAGCCAATGAGAACATAATAAATGTAAAATTATAAGAACGAGTACCTCGAGTATTTACACCAAAGATTTTCACTGAAATGTGCAATAAATGTTGCATCACACAAGACAAATGAGTCATCAGGCATAAGATAAATGAGTCATCAGGCATAAGACAAATAAAAATAAAATTGCCATGGCACAATGAGATACATAAATGCTACATCATAAACAAATATGACATGAGGCACAAAACAAGTTAAATATGACATCATACACGTAAATGTGACATCAGACATATGACAAGTAAATGTGACATGAGACAAGTAAATATGACATCAGAAACAGGACAAGTAAATATCATTTGACATGTACATATGACATCAATGACACAGGTAAATATGACATCAGAAAGTAAATATGACATCAGACAGTAAATATGGCACCAGACAAGCAAATATAACATCATTCACAAAGACAAGTAAATATGTCATCAAACAAGTAAATATGTCATCAAACAAGTAAATATGACATCAATCACAAGACAAGTACCGGTAAATATGACATGACATGTACATATGGCATCAATCACAAGACAAGTAAATATGACATCAGCAAGTAAATATAATATTAGACAAAGCGAATATGACATCAAACATTCAAATATGGCATCAGAATAACAAATATGACATCAGAAGCAAATATGGCATCAGACAATCAAATATGGCATCAGACAAGCGAATATGGTATCAGACAAGCAAATATGACATTAGACAAGCAAATATGACATCAGACAATCAAATATGACATTAGACAAGCAAATATGACATCAGACAATCAAATATGACATTAGACAAGCAAATATGACATTAGACAAGCAAATATGATATTAGACAAGTAAATATGACATTAGACAAGAAAATATGACATTAGACAAGAAAATATGATATTAGACAAGAAAATATGGCATTAGACAAGCAAATATGACATCAGACAATCAAATATGACATTAGACAAGCAAATATGACATTAGACAACAAATATGACAATAGACAAGCAAATATGACACAATAGACATGTAATTTTGTAGCAAGGCTGAAGAGCTGCTGTTACCACAATTCACCAAATGCAACATATTATAGGGTGTCAAATTAATAACTACATTGCTGTGAAAATATTGCTGTTCATACTTTTGTATTCCCACCGGCAACATATACTGCTATTGTGTGTCTTAATTTGGGTAGCTTTTCCCATTACAGCTCTATTCACAAAAGATGTTGGAAATGTCCGCCACGGTTTATTTGGCCTGTATGGATACGTTTTTTCACATTTTCAAAGTTTTTGTGCAGTAAAGGTTGTGAAATGTTTTTAATATTGTGACGATTGTTGTTAAAATGGAGGTCAAACCATGACGTGGTACACAAATTAAAATAACGTTGCCTATTTCTACGTCATCTGATCTATTCATCCATGTATTCACAAGCATACAACGCAAAGGAGAAGGAGATCAAATACTGAAACATCTGCGTATAGCAGTGATATGCTGAAGTACAGTTAACTGGAGTTCGAACCATGTGGTAAAAATGCGTTTTACTTGAATTCAAATCAGTCCCATGTCACTAAATGGACACCCTGTATTTCTGGGGCAGAAAGATGTGAATCCAGACCATTCAAAAAGCAATGGCAATATACTGATGCAAATATTGCATAGAAAATCATTACAGATAATACTAAGTTAATCCCTACATCCTAGTTTGTGTCTTATGTGGATGGTGATTTGATGTGATCTGTAAGTTGGTTGGTTGGTTGGTTGCTGATCCAGCAGTCCATGGGCTCATGTCTTTTGACCCAAAATGTGATCTGTCCAGATTTGGAAAAAGTCATGAATTTATGACAATGTTCTTTTTCTTCTGCTTCTATCCAGTTCTGTGATTTTCAGCAGCACATGTGAGTCTATAAAAATCTGACATGTTTTGTATAGTTGGGATATACTTCCATATAAATTGTTTGTTGTTGTTGGGATGGACTTCCATATAAATTGTTTGTTGTTGTTGGGATGGACTTCCATATAAATTGTTTGTTGTTGTTGGGATGGACTTCCATATAAATTGTTTGTTGTTGTTGAGATAGACTTCCATATAAATTGTTTGTTGTTGTTGGGATGGACTTCCATATAAATTGTTTGTTGTTGTTGAGATAGACTTCCATATAAATTGTTTGTTGTTGTTGGGATGGACTTCCATATAAATTGTTTGTTGTTGTTGAGATAGACTTCCATATAAATTGTTTGTTGTTGTTGAGATAGACTTCCATATAAATTGTTTGTTGTTGTTGAGATAGACTTCCATATAAATTGTTTGTTGTTGTTGAGATAGACTTCCATATAAATTGTTTTGACTAGATGGACATGGTGTGAGGAGTTCTTGTCTAGCTTGTTGTAGTCCTATACACTCAGATAGAACATGCTGCACTGCTTGGTTGCTGATCCAGCGGTCCATGGGCTCATGCCCTTTGACCTAATGCCATTAGATGGCATTACATTGCTGGGAAGTACTGCACTGCTTAAAATAGGTGATCATAATTTCTACAGTTTGATGGATAAGTTGGTTTTATTCTGTTGAGATGATAATTAAGAACAATATTGTGTTCTATGTTCTATGTTGGAAAATGGTACTTTGATCTTGCCTTATTGCAGTGAGTTTAAGTTGTCCATTGTTCTAGGCCCATTCATTTCAGAGTACACAGCGCCGGATTAATTCGGGAAGTAAAGACTGCGAGGGAGAGGAGATGGCTACCGCCCTCATTTGCAGAGCCTCTGAAATGTGAGATCGTTAACATTTCACACCTCTACGGCATTAATAAATGCTATGGGTTACTTTACTTACTTACACAGCACAGCTGGTTGTCTGCGTAGCCCAGAGATTCAAGATATCTATAGAATGATTTCTTTGTATCTATTTTATATCCAGCTCCATGGAAGATTCAAAGCATATCTGTGACAGCTGGATGATGTTCAATGACTCCAGACCATTTTGAAAAAAGTGGCAATCTACTGAATGTAAATACTGTCAAGAATATCATCACAGCCAAGAAATATTGGGTGGTTACATTCTGCATAGAATATGCTACCAATCTGCTTGACAGTGTGACAGCTAACTACTTTGTTTACTTGCAGTTTGAATGAGCTGTCCTTGATCAGTTGGTCTGCTCTCTCATTCTCATGAACATCAGAAGTCTCAGGATCTATTGCAGATGGCATGGATGTTGTAGGACAATAGAATAGACAAAAACATTCTGAGGTTATTGGGCACCTATCACTATCAGAGAATGTTCAAATGGTACACTTGATCTGCCTCCATCAATCCAGGTCAATAGCAATCTATCACTGACATATTCCCTGAATGGTACACTACACCTGCCTCCATCAATCCTTTCAATAGCAATCTATCACTGACATATTCCCTGAATGGTACACTACACCTGCCTCCATAAATCCTTTCAATAGCAATCTATCACTGACATATTCCCTGAATGGTACACTGGACCTGCCTCCATCAATCCAGGTCAATAGCAATCTATCACTGACATATTCCCTGAATGGTACACTACACCTGCCTCCATCAATCCTTTCAATAGCAATCTATCACTGACATATTCCCTGAATGGTACACTGGATCTGCCTCCATCAATCCTTTCAATAGCAATCTATCACTGACATATTCCCTGAATGGTACACTGGATCTGCCTCCATCAATCCAGGTCAATAGCAATCTATCACTGACATATTCCCTAAATGGTACACTGGATCTGCCTCCATCAATCCAGGTCAATAGCAATCTATCACTGACATATTCCCTGAATGGTACACTGGATCTGCCTCCATCAATCCAGGTCAATAGCAATCTATCACTGACATATTCCCTGAATGGTACACTGGATCTGCCTCCATCAATCCAGGTCAATAGCAATCTATCACTGACATATTCCCTGAATGGTACACTACACCTGCCTCCATCAATCCAGGTCAATAGCAATCTATCACTGACATATTCCCTAAATGGTACACTACACCTGCCTCCATCAATCCAGGTCAATAGCAATCTATCACTGACATATTCCCTGAATGGTACACTGGATCTGCCTCCATCAATCCAGGTCAATAGCAATCTATCACTGACATATTCCCTGAATGGTACACTGGATCTCTCTCCATCAATCCAGGTCAATAGCAACCTATCACTGACATATTCCCTGAATGGTACACTACACCTGCCTCCATCAATCCTTTCAATAGCAATCTATCACTGACATATTCCCTGAATGGTACACTGGATCTGCCTCCATCAATCCTTTCAATAGCAATCTATCACTGACATATTCCCTGAATGGTACACTGGATCTGCCTCCATCAATCCAGGTCAATAGCAATCTATCACTGACATATTCCCTAAATGGTACACTGGATCTGCCTCCATCAATCCAGGTCAATAGCAATCTATCACTGACATATTCCCTGAATGGTACACTGGATCTGCCTCCATCAATCCAGGTCAATAGCAATCTATCACTGACATATTCCCTAAATGGTACACTACACCTGCCTCCATCAATCCAGGTCAATAGCAATCTATCACTGACATATTCCCTGAATGGTACACTGGATCTGCCTCCATCAATCCAGGTCAATAGCAACCTATCACTGACATATTCCCTGAATGGTACACTGGATCTGCCTCCATCAATCCAGGTCAATAGCAATCTATCACTGACATATTCCCTGAATGGTACACTACACCTGCCTCCATCAATCCTTTCAATAGCAATCTATCACTGACATATTCCCTGAATGGTACACTGGATCTGCCTCCATCAATCCTTTCAATAGCAATCTATCACTGACATATTCCCTGAATGGTACACTGGATCTGCCTCCATCAATCCAGGTCAATAGCAACCTATCACTGACATATTCCCTGAATGGTACACTGGATCTGCCTCCATCAATCCAGGTCAATAGCAATCTATCACTGACATATTCCCTAAATGGTACACTGGATCTGCCTCCATCAATCCAGGTCAATAGCAATCTATCACTGACATATTCCCTGAATGGTACACTACACCTGCCTCCATCAATCCAGGTCAATAGCAATCTATCATTGACATATTCCCTGAATGGTACACTACACCTGCCTCAATCAATCCTTTCAATAGCAATCTATCACTGACATATTCCCTGAATGGTACACTACACCTGCCTCCATCAATCCAGGTCAATAGCAATCTATCACTGACATATTCCCTGAATGGTACACTGGATCTGCCTCCATCAATCCAGGTCAATAGCAATCTATCACTGACATATTCCCTGAATGGTACACTACACCTGCCTCCATCAATCCAGGTCAATAGCAATCTATCATTGACATATTCCCTGAATGGTACACTACACCTGCCTCCATCAATCCTTTCAATAGCAATCTATCACTGACATATTCCCTGAATGGTACACTACACCTGCCTCCATCAATCCAGGTCAATAGCAATCTATCACTGACATATTCCCTGAATGGTACACTACACCTGTCTCCATCAATCCAGGTCAATAGCAATCTATCCCTGACATATTCCCTGAATGGTACACTGGACCTACCTCCATCAATCCAGGTCAATATCACCCTACCACTGACCTATTCCCTGACTAGCTAAATACCATTATAAGAAGGTGATCTAACTTCAATAGCTTATTTGTGGTAAAATAGTTACAACAACCTACCCAGGTCTCATGCAAATTAAAGCACATGATAATCTTCAAGATGGAGTCAGCCACGTTAGTGTAGTGTTAAGTTACTCGCAAACCAAAAGCAGACCAGGATTTTGAGTATACTCATTATTCACAGTTTTAAATAAAAATTTACTCCCATGCTTCACATAGTCAGATGGAAGTAGGGTGTCACAGCTCATGCTCTGGGAAGGTTGAGGAATGGCACCAAGTGCTAGTCAGCCACTGACTAGGTAGTTGGGTACTTATGAGAAATCCACATGCTACGACTCAGCTTACCTTGACCTAATACCTTCATGATGTGTAAGATACCTCCATGATGTTCAAGATACCTCCATGATGTTCAAGATACCTCCATGATGTTTAAGATACATCCATGATGTTCAAGATACCTTCATGATATTCAAGATACCTCCATGATGTTTAAGATACCTCCATGATGTTTAACATACCAACATGATGTTAAAGATACCTTCATGATGTTCAAAAATGATGTGAATGATGACCTTACCTGCAATAAGTGAGTCAGGCTGTTCACATGACAATATCACATTCTCCAAGACTCTCAGCTGACAGCAAATGATCTGCAATAACATCCTGTTTATACAATCTGATGTTGCAAATGTATCACAGTGTTATCACTTGGGAGAAGAAGATGTAGAGGCACAGTAGGATAAGAGTAGTAAAAGGAGGAAGAAAAAAAGGAAAGATACGTAGTGATGATGATGTTCCTTCTTCGCAAGTGAAGATGAGCATGGCATGAAAAACAATAAATGTCATTAGCAAATAGAAAAATTTGGTTTGTCTAATTTGTCCAATTTGGTTTGTGAGTTCATAGATTTGTCTAATTTGGTTTGGGACTTCACAGATTTGTCTAATTTGGTTTATGAGTTCACAGATTTGTCTAATTTGGTTTGTGAGTTCACAGATTTGTCTAATTTGGTTTGTGAGTTCACAGATTTGTCTAATTTGGTTTGTGAGTTCATAGATTTGTCTAATTTGGTTTGTGAGTTCACAGATTTGTCTAATTTGTTTTGTGAGTTCACAGATTTGTCTAATTTGGTTTGGGAGTTCACAGATTTGTCTAATTTGGTTTGTGAGTTCATAGATGCCTGATGAGTCCGATTTGTACCAGGAAAGTTTTATTGCAGTGCATGCAGGAGTGTAGAGGGATCGGGTTAGGAGAATTTTTGGATTTGTCCTTCCGCTTCCGTTGCTTGTCATATGTAGTATCTCATAGATGAGTAGTACGAGTAGAAGAAGGAGGGTGGGGAGTAAGAAGGGTAAACACTAGGAAAACAAAAGGTATAAAAAATTAAGATGAAATCGGCTGTGACAATCACAATTAATATTTATCATTCTCTTCTTCTTGTTTACTGTTTATCATGTCTACACAGCAAGTCTGGTTTTCTTAATAAATGCTGTTCAGTGCTTCTATACAGCTTTCTGTGGATATCTGTGTCTGCGGGTCAGTATTTCTCCCTTAACTTGTTTTGCATAATGCAGTCTTGCAGGGTATGTTCTGCGGTCTGTGCTGCTTGCCCACATAACACAGAGGTGATGGAACCAGTTTTAGTCTATTTAAGTGACTGGTTGGTCTCTTGTGACCTGTCGTAATGCGGAAAATACCTGCCCAGCTCTGTCAAGATAGTGATTGTTGTCAGTCTTGTCAGTCAAGTCAGTCTTGTCAGTCATCTACTCCAGCTCAATATTTTACTCCATCTGGACAATCTCCTACTCCAGATGGACAATCCCCTACTTTATCTGGGCACTCTCCTGCTCCATCTGGACAATCCCCTACTCAATCTGGACCACCTCCTGCTCCATCTGGACAATCCCCTACTCAATCTGGACCACCTCCTGCTCAATCTGGGCAATTCCCTACTCCATCTGGACAATCCCTTACTCTGTCTTGACAATCTCATGCTCCAATTGGACAATCCCCTACTCCATCTGGACAATATGTTACTCCATCTGGATAATCTCCTGCTCCAGCTGGACAATTCCCTACTCCATTTGGACAATCTCCTCCAGCTGGACAATTCCCTACTCCATTTGGACAATCCACTCCAGCTGGACAATCTTCTACTCCAGCTGGACAATCATCTACTTGAGCTGGGCAGTCTTCTACTTCAGCTGGGCAGTCTTCCAGGCTGGACAACAGTGACCCTGGGCCTTTGATATGCTTATCTATATTTGTATCTGCTTTCAGGTCATACAAAATTAAATCATGATGATGATGCTGATGGGTGTCATGTAAGAACTATATCTACTGCATTGGAACAAAATACAAAATTGATCTTTTTTGTAAAAAAAAATAAGAGCACTGACCTGATCTTTGTGTGATGGAAGTCGAAAAGCAACATCACATAGAATTGTGTTTAAGCAGAAACTGAAGCATTCTGCCATCGGTAAATCTGTTGGATAAATTATTTTTTAAAATTAAGTTTTGTATAGAGTAGGAACAATCTGAAATAAAGAGGTTCTACTAATACAAGTTGTTTGTGGTCAATCCTATTAACCCTTTAACTGCTGGGTGTGAGCTGACTCATTCCTATCATCATCATCAAGTGCCGTCTCCGCAACGAAGGTTGGCTGCAACGTATCTCCAACATCTCCTGTCTCTTGTCTTGGTGGTGCACTCTGCTAGACTGTAACCTGTCCATCGTGTGATGTTACTCTCCCACTTGTATCTCTGCCTACCTCTTGCTCGCTTCCCTTTGACTTTACCCTCAAGTAAGGTCTTCAATAAAGTGTCATGTCTTTTAATGTGTCCAAAGTATTTTATTTGCCTGATCTTAATTTCTCTTAGTAGTTCTTTCTTCATATTAAGTGTCTTTAGCACCTCTTTATTTGTTTTCTTCTCTTTCCATGATGTTCTCCCTATTCTTCTATATACCCACATCTCAAAGGCATCAATTTTGTCTTCTAATTGTTTATTTAGTGTCCATGTTTCTGAGCCATACATTAATATGGAATAGATGTAGCATTTTATAATTCTCATTTTTAACTTGTTTGTAATTTGTTTAGATATTAATAATTTCCTCATGTCATTGAAGGTACTTTTAGCTATTCCTATTCTCCTTTTAACTTCTGTTTCACATCTGCCATCATTTGTGACTATGTGTCCAAGATATTGATACTGTTTTACTTGTTGTAGTTTCTCTCCCTGTATGTTTATGTTTACCTCATGTTCTTCTGTGTCTTTGCTGATTATCATGGTTTTTGTTTTTTGAATGTTTATATCCAGTCCATATTCATTCCTATATCTTACTGCTATTGACAAGTTCACCCGATTTTTCTTCTATTCCCTCATATGTTTGGCTATGTGGTGGCAAGGTACAGAGCGCATCTGTGATCGTCAAGGTGCCAGGTACAAATACCATTACAGACAATTGTACATCTGAACCATTTAAATAGCAATGGCAAACTACTGAACATATTTATATTGCTTAGAAAATCTATGAATGTATCCATGAATGTATATGCATGTGTGGTACGTACGTACACACACACACACGCACGCACACATATTTATATATATATCATCATCATCAGGTGCCATGCCGACTGGTGTAGGCGGTCATGGCTCTCCACAGCTCTCTGTCCACAGTATTATGTATCAAAGTCGTTGTTGTTTCCTTGCCGTGCCAGGCTGTCAAACTGTCTAATATTTTCTCATGTTGTCGCCCTCTGTCTCCATTGACTTCAAATTTACCTGTTGTGACTATGTTCTCTAAACCTGCCTGTCTCATGAAGTGGCCAAAAAAAGAAGATTGCCTTTTTCTTATATTGTTGATTAAGATCTTTTTCGCATATATATATATATATATAATATATAAGACACAAGGAAGATAAAGAACTATCAGATAGATGGGTGGGAACAGATAGATAGGAACATGCATACATTTATATTATACACAGACATTTAACATGAAGTAATCAGTATTGCAAAGATCTGAAAATTTCAAATGCAGTGTTGGTATATCTAGAATTCCCCACCACCTAGGAGAAACAGCCACAAAAGTTGCAATCTCTGCTGGCTTGCAACTCTTGATCATCCATGGGAACCATTTGACAGAAGACAAACGTAAGAAATGAGACAAGGCATGCAATAACAATAATGTTTTTTTCCCACAGGTGACAAGTTGTCAGTCTATCTCCAAACTTTCCTTACTCTCTTCTTATGACATGCATAAAAAGTAGACAGTGACTCTATTCTTTCCTCCCTGAACTAGCAGTCTAAACCCCGGTTACCACTCGGATGAATAATATCCATAATATATTATATATTATTCAACATATCATAAATGCCTAGCTTCCCATCCATAAATATCCACTTTTATCTTCCATTCATTTTCTATGAGCAGTGTGTTTCATCGCTGCTGATTTGCTAGAGCTGTTACAGCTTTGTTTCAGGGTTTCTAAATGGTTAAACCGGTTTCTAATCTATCACATTCAGATGTAGAAATCACATATTCCATAAGAAATACAATGAAAAACTGAAAACTACTACCCGGTCTAGGGTCTGGCTGAAAGATATCGCCATAAATGACATGTCTATGAAGAATACTCGGAGTGTCAATAAGAGATAGAATTAGAAACGATAACATCAGACAGAGAACCAAACCCTGGTACAGGGTTTGGTTGTGGCTGTGGTGGAATATGCACTGGCAATTCTGACTCTTAGCCGAACTCAGATCGAAAGACTGGATAGAGTCCAGAATGCAGCAATGCGTATCATTCTGGGATGCACAAGAGACACATCGACAAGAGCTATGCGATACCTACTTGACTGCCCAACAGCTGAGCATAGATTACAGTATTGCCGTGCACGGGCGTACCTTCAAATACATGCAGATAAGGAACACCCGTTGCATTCCGAAATACAGAAAGTTAAAGGCAGCAGACTCAAGAGAGGAAGGTCGTGGATGGGACGTGCTGAGGATCTAATACAAAGCGTGTGCCGATTACAGGATGTGGCAGCTGGTGCGGAATGGATAGGTCTACCCACAGATTTCGAAACTTGTTTGAGAGTAGTAATATCACTTAGCAGGGAATGCAGAGAATGGTGTCCCACAGCTGTGGAGAAAGAAGTGCAGGCTTTAATCAGTGAGAATACCAAAGAGGGGGATGTGATTATATACACTGATGGATCTGTAATTAGGCATGTTCGCAGTGCTTGGGCCTTTACAGCTCAGTGCGCAAGTAAAACGATCAAGGAGGAAAGTGGTGCCTTTGCGGTCACTACGAGTAGTATGACCATGGAGACTATGGCGGTGACCAAGGCATTTGAGTGGCTACGCACACAGAAAGTAACGCAGGTCTGCATCTTGAGTGACTCTATGAGTATGATTAAGAAGGTACAAGTGGGTCTCGTTCGCGAACAGTGGATTGAGGCCTTGAGAAATGCGAGCTTGAAAGCGGTTACATTTATTTTCGTGCCGGGACATGTGGGCGTTCGAGGCAATGAAAGAGCGGATCAACTGGCATCGTGTGCGATTGTGGCAAAGGGTGATGGGGCAATGGATCGCGCTGACGTTTTGAACTCCTTAAGAGATATAACACGCGAGAGTGAGACTAATGTGGATGATGATTCCTTTTCAATGGCTATGATTAAAGATCAGGGATTGAAATGCGGTGTTGCTAGAGGTGAACATTTTGAAGGGCGCAGAAGAATGATGGTCAACCAGCATAGGACCGGTACTGTCAGCAGAAGTGTGATGGCGGATACACTCAAGGAGAGATCGGAGCAACTATGGATGTGTCCAGTTTGCAGTGATGATGATCCGATGACTAACTAACTAACTAACTAGAGAACCAAAACAATACCAGTATTGGAACACATCAAAAGACAACAGATCAAGTGGTTTTCACACGCTTCCAGACTACCAACATATAGCATGCCACAAATGGCCATGACACATAGACATAACGGTTATAAAGCCAGAGGCAGACCATGTAAAAGATGGATCACAGAAATCAAAGAAGCCACAGGAACACGCTTATAAAACAGTGCACAAGAAGGCCATCTCCAGAGAACTCTTCCACCCCTGATTCCGCAAGGCAAACAAGAGACACAGCGTATAGATAGATAGATCTTCCATTCTCAACTTCAATCCCACCACATAGTATATCACATACTCCTAGATCCTCTGAAATAAATCAACTAAATACATACTGCATTTATTGAGTCCCCTTGGTCCATCCACCCAATGAGCATACGGCATCTTCTCTAGGACAACCAGTAAGTACTCCAGTATGGCTTCACTATGCTGTAGATATTCATTACGACAAAGGTTAATGAAAATACTCAACTTATAAAACTGTGCACATTTATGACCATTATTAATGTTAAACACACTACTCTATCTATTGCCTATCCCCAAGTGGTTTGTGATACACTCTTGCCGTTAAGCGTAGGGGTGATTGGAGCTCGAGCTTGCGTTCTAAAGCCAGGTGTGTGGCCTCAGCTGTGCTATGACTGTGTCTGTTCAGGATGTCCCTGACGTTTTCTATCCATCTTTTCTGTGGACTTATTCTGGCTTTGTACCCTGATCTCATTTTATTATATGCCTGTACGGGCAACTTTTCGTGATGCATTCTCATAATGTGGCCAAACAACTTAATCTGTTCTCTCGCTCTATGTAATCTGTACAAGGTATTATACCTATTCTTTCCCTGATATATTCATTTCGTAATCTATCGAGCCTGGTGACTCCGGCGGCTTTCATCAAGCATCTCATCTCACATATCACTATCTTTCTGTAATGTGAAGATGAGAGAGACCAGGTTTGGCACTGGTAACACAGTGTTGGTAGGAATATACTGTAGATCATTTATAGGAATATACTGTAGATCATTTGTAGGAATATACTGTAGATCATTTGTAGGAATATACTGGAGATCATTTGTAGGAATATACTGTAGATCATTTGTAGGAATATACTGGAGATCATTTGTAGGAATATACTGTAGATCATTTGTAGGAATATACTGTAGATCATTTGTAGGAATATACTGTAGATCATTTGTAGGAATATACTGTAGATCATTTGTAGGAATATACTGTAGATCATTTGTAGGAATATACTGTAGATCATTTGTAGGAATATACTGTAGATCATTTGTAGGAATATACTGTAGATCATTTGTAGGAATATACTGTAGATCATTTGTAGGAATATACTGTAGATCATTTGTAGGAATATACTGTAGATCATTTGTAGGAATATACTGTAGATCATTTGTAGGAATATACTGTAGATCATTTGTAGGAATATACTATTGATCACACTACCCTAAACAACTGTAAACAACAATGGATGGACTAATGGGCCACAGGCTCAATGGAAGAGTGCTATATGCAGAATTGTCCAAACCAAATCCACATGACAGTATAAATAGACTACACCGCAAAGATCAAACCACAATATTTAGGTTGCAAACAACACATGTACAACTTAATTATAATCTCTTTATAAACCCATAACCCATCAGGGTTGTAGGATGTGACATTGGATGCTTTAGCACACAGAGTACTCCAGCGATTTATATCTTCATCCATACGGATGAGTGAGGATAAATCCTGTCCTGTCCATTCCTTGATATTGCCTTTCCATGTCTTTATTTGCCCACCTCTGCTTCTCCTCCCTTTGACATACAACTTAACAGACATCTACAAATAATTACTGCAGACAATACACCATACCGCAACCGACAAGAGGAGGAAACAGTAAAACACCATCTTATTGAATGTTACAATCGTTACGAAAACAACCGTTACCACCAAATCCCTCCTTTTTGTCTCCTTTGTTATATCTCCATCTTGGAAGTGGCATAGAACACTGCTTTTCTGTTTCTTAGAAACAAAACATTGTAATCAATATAGCAATCTTACCTGTAATCAATATAGCAATCTTACCTGTAATCAATATAGCAATCTTACCTGTAATCAATATAGCAATCTTACCTGTAATCAATATAGCAATCTTACCTGTAATCAATATAGTAATCTTACCTGTAATCAATATAGCCATCTTACCTGTAATCAATATAACAATCTTACCTGTAATCCAGACTCAAGCAGATAAACTCCTAGAGCAATAATTGCATTTTGACCACGGCAGTCTAATCGAATAGTACCTCCAGAGTCCTGGGGATTTGGACATAATGACATCAGATGCTCAACCTGAAAATTAGTCAATATCAAGAATTGTACACAAGGATAGTAGAAAAACATAAAACTCAAAGAAATGCCACATATCTAACATAATAAATCTGTCAATTAACACTAAGCACATAACATTGTCAATCTTCGTATATAGTTTCTATCTATAGTTTCAGACTTTTATGACAAATATTCTGGCAATAACCTCAGTCAGATCTAGACTCTTGACATTGTGAATCTCCTTCAAGTGTCTCCAGTTTCAATATTTTATGACCCCTTCAAGTGTCTCCAGTTTCAATATTTTATGACCCCTTCAAGTGTCTCCAGTTGCAATATTTTATGACTCCTTCAAGTGTCTCCAGTTTCAATATTTTATGACTCCTTCAAGTGTCTCCTGTTTCAATATTTTATGACTCCTTCAAGTGTCTCCAGTTTCAATATTTTATGACCCCTTCAAGTGTCTCCAGTTTCAATATTTTATGACTCCTTCAAGTGTCTCCTGTTTCAATATTTTATGACTCCTTCAAGTGTCTCCAGTTTCAATATTTTATGACTCCTTCAAGTGTCTCCAGTTTCAATATTTTATGACTCCTTCAAGTGTCTCCAGTTTCAATATTTTATGACTCCTTCAAGTGTCTCCAGTTGCAATATTTTATGACTCCTTCAAGTGTCTCCCGTTTCAATATTTTATGACTCCTTCAAGTGTCTCCAGTTTCAATATTTTATGACTCCTTCAAGTGTCTCCAGTTTCAATATTTTATGACTCCTTCAAGTGTCTCCAGTTTCAATATTTTATGACTCCTTCAAGTGTCTCCAGTTTCAATATTTTATGACTCCTTCAAGTGTCTCCAGTTGCAATATTTTATGACTCCTTCAAGTGTCTCCAGTTTCAATATTTTATGACTCCTTCAAGTGTCTCCAGTTTCAATATTTTATGACTCCTTCAAGTGTCACCAGTTTCAATATTTTATGACTCCTTCAAGTGTCTCCAGTTTCAATATTTTATGACTCCTTCAAGTGTCTCCAGTTTCAATATTTTATGACTCCTTCAAGTGTCACCAGTTTCAATATTTTATGACTCCTTCAAGTGTCTCCAGTTTCAATATTTTATGACTCCTTCAAGTGTCTCCAGTTTCAATATTTTATGACTCCTTCAAGTGTCTCCAGTTTCAATATTTTATGACTCCTTCAAGTGTCTCCAGTTTCAGACTTTATGATCTCTCCATGGATGACGTGGTCAAGCTCTGCAAGGTCAACTCTGCAAAGTGAAAATGTGCCTTACTCCAGCAAACAGAAGCTGGAAACTAAGATTGGCTGGCCATACTCTTTATCGAGCAGGCCAGAGATACCAGGCTGAGAGGTGCAACAGCAACCACAGTATCATGCAACCCACAATGCAAACAAGAAGAAGAAGGTTGCATGTTGAAAACCAAGCTGCAACATCATGTTCTACAGTATTATCATTTGTACAACATGATTATGTACTCAACTCTCAGAAGGCAACTTTCTGCTATTTTTTTCTGAAAGATACAGTAGATATTCTTCTTCTGCTGTGCTCATTTTAAAACTCCTGTACATTGGCAGGTTATAATCCAGAGTACAGAATGTGTTGTCATGGTTTACAGCTCTACTGAGATATCGGCACCTTTTGATCTGCCACTCCAACTTCAGCATGGCTTCTGGGTCACTGTGGCAGCATTATTTACATGTATATCAACATTATTTTGAAGACATTACCACCTTAAAATACCTAGGCTCGAAATATGTGATGATGGTAACTCGGGAAAGGAGATTACGCTAAGTCTTGAGATAGTCATGGCTGCCATGGCAAGATTGAATCTCCATTGATAATAAACACCTTAAACAGGTAAACGAGTTCACTTACTTAGGAAACATTATATCGAGTGAAGGGAAAAACAGTAAAGAGATACAAAATAGATGCAACAAAACATACCAGATCCTAGGACAGATGACACATATTTTAAAGAAGAAAAATGGTAAACATAGACACTAAAGTTGCATTGTACAACATCATCATTTTCATCTTTTGCCAAGTTTGGCACATAGGGCAGATGTCATAGGGCAGATGTCATAGGGCAGGTGTCATAGGGCAGATGTCATAGCTCTCCATCAACTTTTAGCTGTGAATCTGTTACATAAACACCAGGTGTATTACAATGACAATTTTTTAGATCGTCGTTCAATCTATTTGGTCAAGAGGAAAGAAATATTATACAAGACTATTATTATTCCATCACTGTGCTACCAGCGCCCAGCCTGGACACTGACAGCACAAGACAAAAGTAAAATAGTGACAGCAGAAATGACATTGCTAAAAATACTTGGAATGTCATTAAGAGAAAGAATTAGAAACGATAACATCAGACAGATAACCAAAACAGTACCAGTATTGGAACACATCAAAAGACAACAGATCAAGTGGTTTTCACACTCTTACAGACTACCGACAGATAAAATGCCCCAAATGGCCATGACACATAGATATAACAGTTATAAAGCTATAGGCAGACCATGTAAAAGATGGATCGCAGAAATCAATGAAGCCACAGGAACAAGCTTACAAACAGCGCACAAGAAGGTCATCTTCAGAGAACTCGTCCACCCCTGACGCCAAGGCAAACAAGGGCCACAATGCATAGATAGACAGTAATAATACATTCCAGTGCTCTGTCTTGGTTAGAAGGTAGGCTTACCCAACAGAACTTATCTCACAATCGTGAGATCCTCGGAGTTCGGTTCAAAATAAATTACTAGGAACTTGGTTGGGTAGACAATCTATAACTCAGAAATGGAAAACTACTGAACATAAAATTATAAAATATAATCTCCATCGAGACCAGCACCGTGCAGAGGTGATGGGGCTTAGTTCAGCCATCAGGGGCTGGAAACTAAGACTGGTCGGGCAGTCCCACTCGAGCAGGACCATAGTCCTGCCCTAGTAAGCAGAGTGCTGAAGACGGAGGCATCCAGCCAAAAGGCGCACAGATAATCAGGATGCCACGCACAAAACACAATGGAAACATGTCTACATCTATAAAAAGTTATGGTGCCTGCCCTGTGGCGGACGTTCAGGCAGGGACGGTGCCGGGCCCTATACCTCGAAAGGGCCCAACCTCAGTTACTGGAAGTCCTTCTCAATTGCCCCGAGGAGCCAGGAGGCAAGGGAATAGAGCTACTGGCCAAACAAACAAACGACCAATAAAAATAATGCACTGGAATGCTGAGGGTGTCAACAGTAAAAGAGATGTATACAGCAAAAAATTGGAACTTGAAAATGTCCTCAGTGAAGAACAAGTTAACATATGCTGTATCCAAGAAACACACCTCAGCAGCGACATAGCCTTCAAAATCAGAGGCTACCAGTGCTACCGATCTGACCGAAAGGACAGGCGAAAGGGTGGAATTCTGACACTTGTTAAAAACAATATCAGCGCATGTCAGCTTGAAGTATATATGGAAGGGGCAGAATACCAGATGCTCCACCTAAAAACAGACAGTGCAGAATTCCATCTCCTGAACTACTACTGCCCAAATGATAAACCATTGGCACTAGACACAATTCCAGACAAAGAGAGACTTATGGTGTGTGGTGACTTCAACAGCCACTCTCAGAGCTGGGGCTACGATCATATCGACAAGAGAGGTGAGGAACTTGAGAGCTGGCAGGATGAAAATAATCTCATCCTTATTAACCAGCCAGCAGACTCGCCAACCTTCTACTCGAGAGCATGGCACACCACCTCTACACCAGACCTAGCATTCCACTCACCAGGCTTGGAATGGAACATCACACGTGTTGTTGGAAAGCAGCTTGGAGGTAGTGACCACAGACCAGTATTTCTGGAAATCCACAATGAATTTACCACGGACAGCAGCACGCTCACTAGGTGGAACTATAAAAGGGCAGACTGGAAAATGTACCAGCATTTAACCAGTGTTCTAGCTAAGGACATGAACTTGGACAAAGACATCAATAGAGCAGTGAGTGAATTTAATAAATGTATACTACATGCTGCTAGTAAAACCATACCCAGGGGGGCACGCAAAAACTACAAACCCTACTGGAATGATGAACTGGAAAAGCTGCAAAATGAGATGGAAACATCTAGACAGCAGGCTGAGAACAGACCTAGCCAAGAACATCACAACAAATATCAGCAAACAAAGGCTAAATTTCAAAGAGCCAAGTTACAAGCCAGACGGAGCAGCTGGAAAGAAAAAACAGAGTCGCTGAACCTAGAAAGAGATACTAGGAAATTATGGAAACTTGTAAAACAACTAAATGATGAAGGTACAGGGAGAAATACCAGGATCACACTTAATAAAGATAGAAACATTTTAACAGGTAAACATGCAGCTGATTACTTTGCAGATTCCTTTGCAGAAGACAATAACGTCAAAGTCAGCCCAGACAAACAACAGGAGGTTCGAGAGAACCAGCAAAACATTGGACAAGGTGAACCTATACCTGAAGTCATGGAGGCACCAATCACAATGAGAGAACTGGAGCATGCAATATCCAAATTGAAAATGAAAAAGTCCCCTGGAGCTGATGGAGTGTCCAATGAAATGATTAGAAACCTGGGAAGTGCAGCAAGAGCAAAGCTACTGCAGATCTTTAACACAAGCTGGTCCACAAGTAATGTACCACAGGCGTGGAGAGAAGCAATAATGATACCACTCCTCAAATCAGGAAAAGATGGCAACACAGTCTCCAACTACAGGCCCATCAGCCTCACAAGCTGTCTATGTAAAACAATGGAACGCATTATCAATCTTAGGATGCAGTGGTACCTTGAAAGTGAAAACCTTCTGGTATCACAGCAAGCAGGTTTCAGACAGTGCTACTCTACTGAAGATCAGGCAACCTACCTCTCCCAAGAGATTGAGGATGCCTTCCAAGAAAAGAAACTGGTACTAGCAGCATGGATAGACCTCAGGAAAGCATTTGATAAGGTCTGGAAAGAAGGGCTCCTAAAGAAATTGCGAAATTGCAGGGTTAGCTCAAGAATGTACAAATGGGTAAAAGCATACCTGCATAATAGAAGAGCCAGGGTACAATTAGATGGGCGCAAGAGCAAGAAAGTTCTACTGCGTCATGGAGTCCCCCAGGGAGGAGTCCTGTCACCCACACTTTTCTTGGTTTACATCAATGACCTAGTTGCTGAACTACCACACGGGATCAAAGTGGCAATGTATGCTGACGACCTGGTGATCTGGTGCACGGAAGAGCATGCAACAGTGGCCAGTAAACAAATACAAAGAGCTATCGATGCCCTAACCTTATGGGCTAATAGATGGTGCGTCAGCATTAACACAGATAAGTGCAGCACTACACTCTTTACCCTCTCACCAAAACAAAAAGCTGGTCAAATCAAGATAGATGGAGAGCTCTTGAAAGAAGACAAACAACCCACATACCTCGGAGTTACTTTTGATGATAAGCTGACATGGAAGCAGCACATAAACAAAGCAACAACAAAAGCCAGGAGGAAGCTAGCTATCCTGAGAAAACTAAGTGGAACCACATGAGGAGCCAGTGGGAATATACTCAGTAAAGTTTACCAGCAAGGCATAAGACCACACCTGGAATACGGTTCAGCTGCGTGGTGTCCTGCATCAAACACCACATTGCAAGATCTAGATAAAGTGCAAAACCAGGCACTTAGAATAATGTTGGGAGCAATGAAATCAACACCCATAGCAGAGATGCAGAAAATGGGAAGAATGCAAACACTTGGCGAACGCAGAGACACAAAAGTACTAATTCAAGCAGAAAAGTTTCAGTGTATGCCAAGTCATCCAATGAAGGAAAGATTCCAAAATCTAGCAATGGGACGACTGAAAAGGAGCAGCTTTATCCATCAAGCTAAACGACTCCGTAGACAACTTACAGACCTACCTGAAGTTGACAGCCCCTTAAGGTCTGTACCAGAGCAAACCCCGTGGAGTGAAAGCCATGGAATGCCAATATACATTCAGACCCATGTGAAAGGAATACTAAGCGAGGACGAACAGAACAGTGTGCAGCGAATGACAGTCACCCTCAGTTTCCTGGATGAGGAATATCCACAAGATATATGGGTCAGAGTGTACACAGATGGGTCAGCACAGAATGCTGTGAGGAATGGAGGTGCAGGTGTATATATAGAATATCCACACAAGCCTAGAGATACAATCAGAACACCGACAGGAAAATTCTGCAATAATTATGATGCAGAAATCCAGGCAATTAGTGTAGCAGCTAAAAAACTGCTGAACTCCAACTCTGACCTACAGCCTGTGGTATTCCTGACAGATGCAAGGTCAGTGCTTCAAGCTCTCCAGTCTGGAAAACTAACAGACTTAAAAAAACTACTTAGCGAATTGTCTTACCAGTATAGGGTAACCATGCAGTGGATACCCTCTCACTGTGGAATACCAGGAAATGAAAAAGCAGACCAACTGGCTAAGGAAGGTGCTGCCGAAGACCAACCAGATATACCAATCACCTACCATCAGAAAAAACAGATGATAAAGTCAATAAGAAAGCCACAAACACCAACACAAGATGACTATCACAATATGAACAGATCAGAACAAGTTATAATTCTACGTCTCAGAACAGGACACAACCGACTCCGCAGTCACATGTATACAAAGTTCAAGATTGGCAACACGGCCATGTGTACATGTGGACAGGCAGCACAGAGTGCCAAACATATACTTCAAGATTGTTCTGAGCATGAAACGCTGAGGCAGACATATTGGCCAGAGGAAACAACACTGGAATCAAAGCTCTATGGGACACTGTATGAACTACAAAAGACAGTGAGTTTTATTAAGGAGACAGAATTACAGATATAGACATGTTTCAAGTGAACGAAAGAAGAAGAAGAAGAAGAAGAAATAAAATATAATTTAATATGAATTTAATCCAGAAAAAAAATTACGGCTGAAGTAAAGTATAGTTCTCCGCTGTGACCTTTGCTCTAGATTCGAGGTGTTTTCTAACCTTTGTGTTGTGATTGCCTTGCAGAGTGCTAGTATTGTTGTATGATTCTTCTTCTTCTGCGTTCATTCTCAAACTCCAACTGGATCTAGCTGGATCATGGTCTTGCTAGATTTCCAGCAGGATGTAGTCCAGAAAATGGAAATGCGTTGTGTCGCCGTTTTATTTGCGCCAATGGCCCGACACATCCGTCTTCGGCGGAGTTGTATGATTCAGTTTCAAATATAAGTAGTATTTAAAATTAATATTTATTTAAAACGATTACATTAGAGTTTGTATTCAGCCTGGGGTTAAGTATTAGGATCAGTTTCTAGTGTTAATTCTAACCTCTTGTTAGAATTAAAGTAAATTATTATTATGTACAATAGCGGGACGATATAATTTAAGGGACATGCGTAGTGGTATACATTAGCAGATGGAATCGAACAATTATGACATCCGTGTTGTTACATGTGATCTTACTTTCGTTATAAATTCATATATGGAGAAGAAAACGTGTGAAGTCGAATGATATATTATTAATTGAAAAAGCTTGCATTAGAGTTAGTGTTAAGGAGTAGAATAAGTGTTTATTATTTAGAATTAGGGTAGATTATTATTATATAGAATAGCGGGAATATTCATGGAGTTCGTTTCTGTAATTAAAAAAGTGTATCCCGCAGAGAATGCGGACTAAGGTAAGTGTCTGGTTTTATTCACATTGTTAGTTTCTCAACCCTACAGATAATTGATGTGTTAGGGAGATATATGACGTCAGCTAGTTAAAAAATGTAAACACCGAGCTATTTATAGCACAGCGGAGAACTATTCTTTACTTTCACACCAAAAATTACAGCACATAAAGTTTATGATAAACTTGTTTTTGTCACTTTGTGGTAGCTAAACCCTGATTATGGTATATACTCAATATAGACCCTATGAGATGAGTATGTAACCACTGAATTAAATTTGTATGACTACCCAATTGAGCCTCCTAGAGACGACTCCGAAAAAGTGCTCCTAGGAAGAGGGAGGAGCCGCTGGACTCTACTGTAGACAAATCTAAATAGTGAAGTGGACAGATTTGACAAATAAACAGAGATATATATTAATATAGGCCAAGCACTACAATTTAAATACAGGATTATGATAACTATGGTGTAATATATATATATATATATATATATCACCTGCTCCCATGGTGTTGATTTAATTGCTCCAAGAGATCTTGCAAGATGTAGTAGACTTCTTGCATGATAATCTATGTTACTGGTTGCCATTTTTGTTTACTAGTCGGTGATCTGTTGTCCGGTAGTTGAAGAGTATCAGGTCAATTTTGCAAATATTTCTGTAATTAGAATTATATAGATATTAAATTACAGGACATTTATTACGGAAATTATTACAAATTATTCTTATTAGTAGACAGAAATATTTTTGAACATCCCACGTAAAGAAAATAAAAATCACATAAGCTATATTATATTAAGAATAAGAGAATAATTTTTATCGATGGCTCCATAGCTCAGTTGGTTAGAGCGTCTGCCTAGTAAGCAGAAGGTCGAGGGTTCGAATCCCTCTGGAGCCTATAAATTTTTTAATATCATGTTATTTCTAATTTTTGAAGGATTTCTTTTGTCAATTTCTGTTTTTCCGTTTTTTTATTGTAGCAATTTTTACACAATATTTCAGAATTTTGATTTTTACGAATATTTTCTAAACATCTGAAAACTACATAAGTCTACATCAAACTACATCAAAAGAACAGATCAAGTGGTTTTTCACACGCTTCCAGACTACCAACAGATAGCATGCCACAAATTGTCATGACACATAGACATAACGGTTATAAAGCAAGAGGCAGACCATGTAAATGATGGATCACAGAAATCAAAGAAGCCACAGGAACAAGCTTACAAATAGCGCACAAGAAGGCCATCTCCAGAGAACTCTTCCACCCCTGACGCCGCAAGGCAAACAAGGACCACAGCGTATAGATAGATAGATATTGTGATTGACACCGTAACATCTCATAATGATTGTTGTGTTGTTCCTCTTGACTGGTTGTCTGCGACACATGCGGATCAACTGCATCTTGTCCTAACCATGTGTGCCGCTAAGCGTCATGGGGGGGGGGGGGTGGGGTGGGGCGAAGTTTTCTTTCGTTAGCTAACTGTGATGCCGCTGCCATTGTGAAGTCTATGTGATCTAGTATTTCTCTGATGTCATTTATCCACTTCGTCTGGGCTCTTCGCCATGTTTCTCTTTTCGAATAATCTTTTATTGAAGGATATCGATGGATTGCTTGTGATTCTGTCCAGTGCAGGATTTACGTATAAGCTACACAAGCTATAGCTTAGAGTCACCACATTCCTGAGCAATTGTCATATATACTTAAATATCATCAAGTGCCATCTTCGCAACGAAGGTTGGCTGCAACGGATCTCCAACATCCCCTGTCTCTTGTCTTGGTGGTGCACTCTGCTAGATTAACCTGTCCATCGTGTGATGTCACTCTCTCACTTGTATCTCTGCCTACCTCTTGCTCGCTTCCCTTTGACTTTACCCTCAAGTAAGGTCTTCAATAAGGTGTCATGTCTTTTAATGTGTCCAAAATATTTTATTTACCTGATCTTTATTTCTCACAGGATGGCTACATTTGTCATCTTTTTGCCCCATGGTATTCTGAGGATTTTTCTGTAACATATTGTTTCAAATGCTGCTATTTTATTTTTCACTTTGTTGGTGATTGTCCAGGATTTACATCCATATATTATCACTGGGAATATGCAAGCTCTTATGAATATTAGTTTTGTTGTTTTTCAGCAGCCCAGCCATATGTTTATCATTTGTATCAGCTTCTTTGACGCGATAACCAACCTCCCTCCGAATTCTTCATTGCAATCATCGTAATTGTTGATAAGAGAGTCAATGTATTCAAAACTGGTGACTCTAATTCGCTGTTTTTGATAATGATTGAGGAGAACTTGCTATTGGTTTTGTCACTTGTCATAATCTTTATCTTGTTTCCTTCCATTCAGAAATAGTTTTTGTTTTTCACTATATTCTTTAATGGAGCTTACGAGGTGTTTGAGACCTGCTTGACTGTGTGTCAATAATGTTGTATCATCAGCATATCTTAGTTCTGGTATCTCTTGATGTTAATGTTAAATTATTACAAATTGCATTTCTACAGATCAACATTTCTTTATGTGTTATCAGGGCAGGATTTGGTTGAGACAAAACAAAATAGTTCATTAAAAAATGTTCAATCGCTTCGTATTTGAGGGATTTTTTAAAATATCTTTGGTGAATAACCGCTAAGTGGGAGTGTTTTACTGGGGAATAACAGCTAAGTGTGAGTGTTTTACTGGGGAATAGTGGGCGTGTTTTACCTTCTGATTTAGTAGTTTATTAGTAGACCCTAATCAGGGGGGTTTGAACCCCTCAAACGGTATAACCTTATATAGCCTCAATACCCTTATATACGGTATAGTTGTCAGAAGATGCCTTTGTTATTGCGCGCATTTGGCTGCTGAGTAGGTGGTCGTCTGCGTCTTTTAGTTTCATCAACCGTAGAGGACGGATGTGTCGGAATATTGACTCAAATAAAACGGCGACACAATACATGTCCATCCTGCTGGAAATCTAGTAGGACCATTGTCCCGTTACAAGAGAGGCCCATGGAAATCTAGTAGGACCATTGTCCTGTTACAAGAGAGACCCATGGAAATCTAGTAGGACCATTGTCCTGTTACAAGAGAGACCCATGGAAATCTAGTAGGATCATTGTCCTGTTACAAGAGAGACCCATGGAAATCTAGTAGGACCATTGTCCTGTTACAAGAGAGACCCATGGAAATCTAGTAGGACCATTGTCCTGTTACAAGAGAGACCCATGGAAATCTAGTAGGACCATTGTCCTGTTACAAGAGAGACCCATGGAAATCTAGTAGGACCATTGTCCTGTTACAAGAGAGACCCATGGAAATCTAGTAGGACCATTGTCCTGTTACAAGAGAGATCAAGTGGTTCTTGAATGAACCAGAGTTCCTGAGTCTGAGAATGAACCAGAGTTCCTGAGTCTGAGAATGAACCAGAGTTCCTGAGTTTGAGAATGAACCAGAGTTCCTGAGTTTGAGAATGAACCAGAGTTCCTGAGTCTGAGAATGAACCAGAGTTCCTGAGTCTGAGAATGAACCAGAGTTCCTGAGTTTGAGAATGAACCAGAGTTCCTGAGTTTGAGAATGAACCAGAGTTCCTGAGTTTGAGAATGAACCAGAGTTCCTGAGTCTGAGAATGAACCAGAGTTCCTGAGTCTGAGAATGAACCAGAGTTCCTGAGTCTGAGAATGAACCAGAGTTCCTGAGTTTGAGAATGAACCAGAGTTCCTGAGTCTGAGAATGAACCAGAGTTCCTGAGTCTGAGAATGAACGCTGAAGAAGAAGTTTCATTAGTTTAACCCGTCTATGATGACTTAAGGATTTGTGGTCCACCAACGGTCCCCGGGAAGACTACTTTGTTCTTTAGTGTTCTTTCTATGTGTTCGTTCTCAAACTCCTGCAAATTAGCATGATGTAGTCCGCAGAATGGCATGTGTTGATTTACAGCTTTGCTGCGATATCTCCACCTCTCGGCCTGACACATCCGACTTCAGCATGGCTTCTGGCTCACGGTGATACTATGGGATGGCACAGCAACTCCACCCCAGAGTCTCATTAGTCGCCTCTTACGGCATGCATGGAATGTAAATGTTATTCTTTGCTCCTTGTTCAGTCCCCGGCAACACATGGGTAAGATCACCTCTTTGCTCCTTGTTTAGGCCCCGGCAACACAAGGATGAAATCACATCTTTGTTCCTTGTTCAGGCCTATACAACACAAGGATGAAATCACATCTTTGTTCCTTGTTCAGGCCTATACAATACAAGGATGAAATCACATCTTTGTTCCTTGTTCAGGCCTATACAATACAAGGATGAAATCACATCTTTGTTCCTTGTTCAGGCCTATACAACACAAGGATGAAATCACATCTTTGTTCCTTGTTCAGGCCTATACAATACAAGGATGAAATCACATCTTTGTTCCTTGTTCAGGCCTATACAATACAAGGATGAAATCACATCTTTGTTCCTTGTTCAGGCCTATACAATACAAGGATGAAATCACATCTTTGTTCCTTGTTCAGGCCTATACAACACAAGGATGAAATCACCTCTTTGTGATATAATGTTAACATCTCTGTCGTCTCCAGTTTCTACTATTGGGGGCGGGGGCGGAGGTTCAATAAATTACTTCAGGACTCCACCCTTCTACCATGTCAACAGCTGTCAGGAATTTAAGGACACACCCCACCCCCTCATCACGTTTGCTTAACTATATGCCTATATAAAAATAATTATTGATTCTAATTAGAAACTGGCTTCGCAGCATTGGGGCATTCCCATAAGTGCTCTGTCTTCAGTTCCAATAGCCATCCCAGTGTATGTAGACTCAGAGTCCCAGTCGGGTGTTGATTGCGTGATTTTCAGATCCTTCCAAAATAATTACTTTTCCTTCCCACTCCTCTAGATACTCCCATTTCTAACATTCTCTGTATGTGTACGTTCTCAGCCTCATTGGCATCATCTTCATATTGAAATGAATTTATTACTGCCTTGATCAAGTCTGCTTTATCTCTTCTCAGAATTGTTCATTCTGTCGTTGCATTGTCTGCCAATAAGTCGGCTCTTTCGTTTCCTCTGACCCCAGCATGACCAGGGCAGTATATTCACGTAATGCTCTAGACAATTGAGTTATTCAATAAGTCCCACCATTCTTTTCTCAGCATGTACTTTTCTGTCTTGCGCAGCATGCTTTGAGAGTCTGTATTACTGAGTGTGTTGATGTATTAGTTATCAACTAATTAAATGCGTCTGTAATTCCCTCTATCTCCATCCTCATGCTCGATGTGGCAGTAGAATATGCTGAAGATTTTCGACCAACTTCACGCCGTTTCTGTAGACAACAAAACCCCAACAGCTTTCATTTGTTTCTGTTGACTGAGCCATCTGTGTATATAATTATATCTTGTGGTTTTAAGTGTATCTGGACGAGTTCATGTACTGTATCCTGGGCACTGACACATGTTCATTATCGACACGCTTTATCTAGTTGTATTATTACTTTAACAACAACGACTTTGATACATAATACTGTGGACAGAGAGCTGTGGAGAGCCATGACCGCCGACGGCAACCGGCATGGCTCCTGATGATGATGATTATTATTAATTTAGTCAGTGATTTCTTCTCAGTGTCTATCTCCAACCATTCACTGCCCTTTCCTATTTCTTCTAATTCATATACTCTTCGCAGTGTGTCTTCAGCCTCTGCCACCCACGATCTGTAACGCTTGATTCGCTTTCCCTTTGACTCATCTAACCGTTGGTGTAATAGTTGGTGGTTGTAATCTGTCACGTTAAGATACTTTTTAAAATTATTTACATAACAATTTAAACCTATAAAAATGTTTATCCACTTCCATCCTTAAAACATTATTACCACAAGAAACCGTTTTGTTTCACATTTTTAAACGAACAAATTTTGGTAAATTGTTCTTATCTACGGCCACTGCGCTATAAATAGCAAACTGTTTTCATATTTAAGCAGACGACGTCACGGAGTTCCGCGAGAAAACCAATCATCGCGACGCGTGCAGTGGGGTCACACCCAGCCGACCGCAAATTCAAACAGTAATTAATGTATACAAAATAATATTGTTGACGTCAACCTTTGTTTTTAAAATCCCCCTCCTCCTTTTTAGCCCTTCTCAATAGCTGTTACACTTTTTTCAGACTCCCCTTCCCACTTCCTAATATGTAGATGTAATGACAGGAGATATTCTTCTTCTTCTTCTGCGTTCGTTCTCAAACTCCTGTCCGGAGAACAGAATGCGTTGTGTCATGGTTTACAGCATTGCTGCGATATCTGCGCCTTTCGGCATGACACATCCGACTTCAGCATGGCTTTGGGTCACTGACCATTTGGGATGGGACAGTCAACTCCATCTCATAACCTCCTTAGTCGCCTCTTACAACATGCATGGAAGGTAAACAGTGCTGCTATTCTTTGCTCCCCTTTCGGGCCCCGGCAACACACGGGCGATATATATATATATATATATATATATATATATATATATATATATATATATATATATATATATATATATATATATATATATATATATATATATATATATATGTATATATATATTATATATGTACTTTGGAGCCGCGTAGCTCAGTGGTACTTTGGAGCCGCGTAGCAACACTTTGGCGACTGAGATATAGCCTAATTAATTCCTGTTTAATATAGAATTAGATGGATGCAGAGGAATGATTAACTGGGCCTATGAACTATTAGTATTTTATAATGTTTATCCTTCACTGAACATTATGTTTGAAACTGAACATCCCTTTGGTATCTCGTTGTTAGGTTGTTTTATGTCTCATTTTGGTAACACTTTTACTTGTTTTATGTCTCATTTTGGTAACACTTTTACTTGTTTTATGTCTCATTTTGCTAATGATACAACGTCGACAACTCAGTAACAATTTGAATTCTATATTTTATCTTCTTATCAGGTGTTTTCTATTTAATTGTGATAAGAAACTCACTGGCTCCATAGCTCAGTTGGTTAGAGCGTCTGCCTAGTAAGCAGAAGGTCGAGGGTTCGACTCCCCCTGGAGCCTTATAAATTTTGATTTTTTTTTCTTAAAAAAAAGTCAGCACTTTGTATTTAAAAATATCATCATCAAGTGCCGTCTGCACAACGAAGGTTGTCTGCAACGTATCTCCAACATCTCCTGTCTCTTGTCTAAAATTATTATTTAATATTTATTAATTATATTTAATATTTATTAATTAATATTTAAAAATATGCACTATCGCAAAATGAAAAAAGTGGGAGGAAAAAACATAAAATACCGTACGTAACTTTTGAAGACTTAACTTTAACAATGAATCATCATCAATTGCCTTCTCCGCAGCGAAGGTTGGCTGCAACGTATCTCCAACATTGCCTGTCTTGGTGGTGCACTCTGCTAATCCTGTCCATCGTGTGATGTTACTCTCCCACTTGTATCTCTGCATGCCTCGTACTCGCTTCCCTTCGACTTTACCCTCAAGTAAGGTCTTCAATAGGGTGTGATGTCTTTTAATGTGTCCAAAGTATTTTATTTGCCTGATCTTTATTTCTTAAGAATGAATACGGAGACCTCAATACGATGTTGGTCGGTAAAGAAAACCCGAAGAATGCAGAGTTAAAGGTTCATTTCTATTAGGGCAGCAGAATGGAAGAAGAGAAAGACTGCTAACATTCTGCCTAGAAAATAATTATTTAGTAATTTCCAACACCTTCTTCCAGCAACGTCCCATACACCGGGATATCACCAGACTGCAAAACAAGAAATCAAATATCACTGTACACCATACATGAACTTCATTAGACAAAGCCGTTGAACTTACATCGGCCATGTTCTCAGAATGAACAGCCTAAGAATTCCCCAGCAGTCACTATATTGGGTGCCTCCCGGAGTAAGAAGAAGAGGGTAACCTAGAGAAACTCTACGAAGAACCATTAATAGAGAAGGCATGTCAATGAACCTAAACAACACGCACCAATTGAAAGACCTGGAAACAAAAAGACAGAAATGGAAAGCTATGGTTTCTGCCCTATGCGCCGCCTATTGCCATGAAGGAACATAACAACATACATGAACATGTGCGACATATCCTGGAGCCGATTGTGATTCTGAACAAGAACTAATAGTAGCAGATGTGAAGATTCAGACTTAAGAGGTTAAGGAAAATCATCTGTCCCATCAGATATGACATTTATTATCATCAGGTGCCATGCCGACAGGTGTAGGCGGTCATGGCTCTCCACAGCTCTCTGTCCACAGTATTATGTATCAAAGTTGTTTCCTTGCCGTGCCAGGTTATCAAGCTGTCTAATATTTTCTCACGTTGTCGCCCTGTCTCTGTTGCATTCAGTGGCATAGCGTGGGTCAATGGCGCCTGGGGCGGAATCATAATTTTCCGCCCTCGTGACATAAAAAAAATATGGCAGTGATTGTGAAAGCCTGGAAGAAAATAAATTTGCCACTCTCCCGATGCTGCCGCCCGGCGCGGTCCGCACCTCTTCCCCCCTCTCGTTACGCCACTGGTTGCGTGGCATCAACTTTGGCATGACAAAGGCACTTAAATCCCATTTCAATGTTTTCATTATTTTGAGGGGCATTTTGATGCCCGGTGCGACCGCAACCCCCTCGGCACGCCCGTCACTCAAGGACACGTGGAAGAATATATGCTAACAAAGATGGCGGAAATCCACGTGAATTATAGCTTGTGTCCTGATATAGCCTAATTGGACTTTGTCCGCTGGTTGAAAAGGGCACGCCTCTCCGAAAGAGAGGCAAACCTACCTACCTACCTACCTACCTCATTAACCTACCTACCTATGAATTATAGCAATCTTTAGCTTAAAGCTGCATAATTACGTGATATGAATGATACTCTCGGCTGGCGTGTATCGCTTTGTTGAGAAGGATGTAGTACATATGGGATAATCCAACTACAATTAAATAAATCCTCTGTCTTGTCAACACTTTCCTCTATATAACCACATCACTGTTGCCTCTAATTTTTCCACTATCCTGTTTATTTATTGCCAAACTTAGCATAAATATTTTAGAGTCAGTGGTAGGTCCCTATATAGGCCTGAGAAGATTATAGGATTTCGAGTACAAATGGTACAGACAAATTCTACGAATTTCCTATAGGGAACATAAGACCAATGTGTACGTAAGAAATAAAGTAGAGATGTGTGCAGAGTTCAGGAACCATTGCTTTCAATAGTGAAACTACGAAAACTAGCATGGTTTGGACATGTATGTAGATTGATTCTTTGTCAAAAACAATACTACAGAGAACTGTCGAAGGTGGAAGAAACAGAGGAGGGAAAATAAAGGCATGGACAGACAACATCAAGGAATGGACAGGACAATATATTTCCACACTCATCCGCATCGCTGAGGATAGAATTCGCTGGAGGTAGCATGCCATCTATACAATTATAGACCCCCTCTGAGTAGAAGTCTCTTTAAATAGGCACTGCACTAAGCCGAAAGCTGAAGTCTCCTTGGTATGAAAGAAAGCTCCGAAAAACCATCCCAATGCATATAGTAAGCAAGAAATTTGGTTTGAAATGTGGTGTCGCTAGAAAGAGCCAGTTTCGTGGGCAAGAAAGAATGATGGTCAATCAACTGCGTACTGGGACCGTCAGCCAGCGTGTAATGGCGGCTACACTCATGGAGAGATCTGAGCATCTATGGACTTGTCCGGAGTGCAGTGATGATGATCCAACGACTAACTAACTAACTATAGGAAGCAAGAGTTCTCACGATTCCTGGGGATCTCAAAAACACAAACCATAATGTTACTTAAAAAATTATTATAATAATAAAATATTGTGATACAAACAAGGTAATAATGAAACATGAAGATCACAAAACACAGATTTATTACACAGACATATTTTGATCAAAATTATTCCTTCATGACCCGTATATATATTTAAGCTTACATATGAGGCTGTCTGACCATCATGTAATAATGAACATGCGCACACACGTACACACACACACATACGTATGTGTGTGTGTGTATGTATGTATGTAATTATGTATGTGTGTGTGCGTGTATGCGTGCGTGCGCGCGCGCGTCTGTGTGTGTATGTAAAAAAATAACTATTAAAGAAATAAAGATAAAACAAATAATGTATTTTGTAAATGTATAAGACATGGCACCTTATTGCAGACCTTACTGGATATAGGGGAGGCGAGCAAGGGTGTGCAGGGATACAAGTGGGAGAGAAATATCACGAGATGGACAGGTTACAGTCTGGCAGAGTGCATAACCAAGGCAAAAGAAAGGAGATGTTGGAGGTCCGTTGCAGCCAACTTTCGTCGCGAAGATGGCGCATCATGACGAAGAACGATAACTGACAGGCACATAGGTGCCCAGTCTCTCCCAGCAAATGTCGAAGGGTATGCATGTTCATTGTTCCTGTGTTTCGCTGGGTAAGTACTCTCCCCGTTTTACCCTGTGTGGTTCCAGCGGTACTATCTATGTTTCTTCAACGCAGAATGAGGTACAAAGGGCAGAAACCAGAGCTCATTTTTCAGAATACTCTGGGAGTCTGTTAGAATCACCATTACCAACGCATATCAATCAAAGAGTAAAGAAATATGCAAGAAAAGTGATTTTGATTGTATGGGACGTCAAATGTGTCATAATGAAAAGTTACCTGCCTCAATGCAAGACGACTAAAGGCCAGTGTACCACTGGCCTTTAAAAGTCGTCTTGCATTGAGGCAGGTAATTTTTGGCAGGTTGACCTCCATACCAAACTTACCAAACTTAAAAATACTGACCAGAAAACGAGGGATAACTCGCACTCAAATTATGCTCTTGCTCCAAGACAATGCACCTTCCCATAAAGCATGGCTTGCGTTGCAAACAGTCAACGATTTGAATATTGAAATTATTCCACACCCATCATATTCTCCAGATGTGGCTCCATATGTATTTTTTCCTTTTCGAACATCTTACCGGTGAAAGAAAATAATTTTGATAGTTAAGACTTCGTACTGGTTTGTCTTCTTCTTCTTCTCGTTCGGAGTTTGACATGTCTACACAGCAAGTCCTGTTTTCGTAATAAATGCTGCTGTATTTGAAAGCTCCTCAGTGTTCCCATACAGCTTTCTGTGGATATCCACCTATGTAGGCCAGTGTTCTTCCTTTAACTGGTTTAGTGTATTGCAGTCTTGCAGGATATGTTCAGCTGTCTGTGCTGCCTGCCCACAAAGGTATAGTGGTGGTGGGATCAATCGTAGTCTATTTAAGTGGCTGTTAAATCTATTGTGTCCTGTTCTGAGGCGGAAGATAATAACCTGCTCTGCTCTGTTGAGATAGTGGTAATTGTCTTTTGGGTGGTCGACTTTCCTGATGGCTTTGATGATGGTCTTCTTTTCTTGGGAGGTGATTGCTTAGTCTTTTAGTTCCTGTGTTGCTCCATCCTTTGCCAGTCTGTCTGCCTCTTCATTTCCTGGTATGCCACAGTGAGATGGTATCCACTGTAGTACTACCCTTTTTTGGATGCTCACTTCTCGCATGGCTTTCTTCAGGTATGGCAGTTTATCGCTGTCAAGGGCTTGTAGGACAGACATAGCATCAGTAAGAAATACCACCTGCTGGCATTGACTTGTGTTTTTAATTATTTCTGCAGCAATGTTTAAAGCCTGTATTTCTGCAGAGTAGTTGGAACAGAATATTCCAGTTGGTGAACATGTGGATTCATTTTCTTTTTCTTGATATTTTATGTAAACGCCAGCAACTCCATTCTTAACTGCTCTGGTTGCTGATCCGTCGGTATATACTTGTATCCATGCTTTTCTGGGGTACATATCTTCAATCATGTTGCATACTAGTGTTTTCGTTTGAAGATTATTCTGTTATCTCATAGTGTACCAATACTTGTTGTTTATGGTGGTTCCAGAGGCGTACCAAGGGTGGATCGGGGGGGGGGGTGCGGTCGCACCGGGCATCAAGACTTTATGGGCATCAAAATGCCTCTCAAAATAGTTAAAATTTTGAAATGGGGTTTAAGTTTCTTTGCCGTGCCAAAGTTGATACCCCCGCACCGTTAAAAATTTATATTTTTTTCTTGTTAACCACATTTGGCCATCGTGTGTCTGTTGAAGATTCTTTTATCGACTTTATTGACACAGAGAAAAAAATTCCGCCGGTATTGCTAGATTGATTTTGAAGAAGTTACAGGCAGACGACCTCGACATCATGGACTGCCGAGGTCAAGGGTACGATAACACTGTTGTGATGGAAGGGGAACATTCGGGAGTTCAGAAACGGATTTGCGATATAAATCCAAAAACCCAGTATATTGCCTGTTCTAACTATAGTTTAAACCTAGCTAGAATCCATGCAGCACGAGAAGAAATAAACTCTGTGACCTTCTTCGGCACGGTTGATCGTCTGCACCCATTCTTCTCCAATTCCACTCACCGTTGTAAAGTGCTGATGAAAACTATTGAAATGAGTCTCAAACAATTAGCCGAAACACGCTGGAGCCGAGAGGCGAAGTGGTCAAAATGGTTAAAAGTCACTTTCTGACGATTCTGGAAACACTTGATATTTTAAGTGAGAGAACCGAAAATTCAGAAACGGTTCCGCGGCTGACAGCTTGTTGGTGGCGATGCAGTAATTCACGTTCTTGACGTATCTAGGGTTCTGTTCTTGGCTCCAATTTTAATGGAAATAAATGTCACGTAGACATATATACAGAAGAAGAGCTTGAGCGTTCAGGATTGTGCAACAAAAATGAAAGCTTTGAGTGAATTCCTCACAACTTCGAGGGAAAGATTAACCGATGCGAGTTTGAGCTATGCGCAGTCGGTGTGTTCTGAACTTGGAATCCCTACGGAGCCACAGTTGCGAATACGTTGTAAAAAAGAAGATGCCTGGAGAAGAAGCCGCCGATGCCGGATTAAGCTACAGAAATGAACTTTGGTTTGGAATATGTGCTTCCATGGACAAAGTGAATCAGAAGATTTCAACAAGAATTGCACAAATGCATGAGGTTGCTGACAAGTTTGGCTTTCTTTCTCCAAAGCAACTGTTAGACGATCGAGTCGACATTGATCTTCACAACGCTCCTTTAGGATGACATCGACAAGGATGAATTTTTACTCGAGAGAAAGTGACAATGAGTTTTGTCGCAGCACCTTCGGTCTTGAACTTAAAGGACCAAGGGCCTATGTAATTACTTGTCTTCATTCAGAAACATCAGCTTTCCCATTCAGTACCCAACATTGTCATCTTACTGTGTATGTTCCTAACTCTAGGAGTTAGTATAGCTACACGTGAAAGAAGTTTCTCCAAACTCAATATAATCAAAAACTATCGCAGGTCAACTATGAACAACTTGAGATTAAACAACCTCGCAATTATATCAATCGAACATGAGCTGGTCATTGATGTGAGCTTCGACACAGTCATTAATAACTTCGTTAGTCAAAAAGCTCGTAAACTGAATTTATAATTTTAAATTTACATTTTAAAATTTATTTCTATCTTTGTTAAATGTGGATAAAATCTATAACATTAATAAACTTGTAAAATTTTACTCAGAATTTTTAAAATCAATTTCAGGCAGGTGGGGGTGGGGGGTCAAAATATTCATTGCACTGGGCTGCAATTACCCTATGCACGCCGCTGTCCAGAGGTGAGGGAAGGAAAAGTAAATTTTTTGGAAAGTCACGAAGATCACACAATCAACATCTGACCGGGACTCTGAGTCTACATACACTGGGATGTCTGCTGGAGCAGAGGGCGGAGCACTTATGGGAATGTCCCGCCTGCTGTGAAGCCAATTTCTAATCAAGAATCAAGAACTAAAATCGACTGGTTCGCAGAATACATAGACTTGTACACAGTGGCGTAGCGTGGGTCAATGGCGCCCGGGGCGGAATCATAATTTTCCGCCCATGTGACATGAAAAAAATATGTCAGTGATTGTGAAAGACTGGACGAAAATAAATTTGCCGCCCCCGCCTCGTTACGCCACTGGTTGCCTTCAATTTTGCCTGTTGTGACTATGTTCTCTAAACCTGCCTATCTCATGAAGTGGCCAAAAAAAGAAGATTGCCTTTTTCTTATATTGTTGATTAAGGTCCGTTTCGCATTTGACTCTTTTAACACCTATACATTAGTTTTTCTGGCAGTCCATGGTATTCTCAGCATTCTTTTAGATATGACATTAATACCAACATAATACAGCGTAGAGGTGCATACATTGATGGCTGTTCAAGAGGAGATGACACCTCGCAAACGAAGACATACTCGCAAACAAGACATACTCTCAAACAACATTAGAGACACAATATTATTTTCCGTAAAAGCTCACATCCCAAATGAGTGATAAAAAGGAGAGATCACAGTCGACACATTACAACTGATCAACAACAGAAAAAAATCACTAAGAAACGGCAAACAAAGAGAAGAATACAAGAAAGAAATTAAAGAAATCAGAAGAGAGATTAGACAGGACAAGAAAAAGTACACCGACATCAAGTGTAAAGGAATTGAACAACTGCATGAACATGGGAATATCGGAATATTGTTTAAAGAAGCAAAAACACTGACAGTAAAATTTCAACCAGCCACACGAACAATTGAAGACAAGTCAGAAAACATACTAACAGAAAATAAAGACATTCTGAACAAGTGGATCGAATGTTGTAGGGAATATACGAAGATCCAAACATAAATACAGACTCAAATATATATATAAGGCACACAGAACTTGAACCAGAACCCATCATAGAAGAAGTACATTTGGCAATTAAAAACTAAAAAGACTGGCAAGTTACCAGGGTGCAACGAATTGGTTGTTGATTTGATACAAGCAGGAGAAGAACCCAGTGTCCAAGTCCATCATGCTCTCTATGTTAAGATCTGGAAAAGTGAAATATGGTCAAAATATTAGAAAAGATCAGTGTATATCTATTCGGTAAACTCTTTGTTGCCTTTCAGCGTCAGAGGTAGAAGAGTTTTCTGGAGATCATCATGTGTGCCCTCATGTGTGCTGAGTATATTGTGGAGTTTGTCGTCTCTTCTATTTCTCTTTTTTTTGTGTTTGTGTGTATGTATGTGTATATATATATATATATATATATCGCTATTGCATGTTTTCCTGTGAAGGAGTGCAGGCAGACTTTCTATGAGCTCTGGAAATATAGGCTGCATTATCAAAGCATACACCGCGACGTGTACAGGAAGGATTTTGATTGTACCTCCAAAATAAAAAATGATGTCCCATCGGTGGATTGAACCCGGGACCTCAAGGATCTGAGAACGGCAGTCACACAAGCACAAACATATATATATATTTTTGGACCTCAAACCAATCAGATGTTTCTAGACTATGAAACAGGTGTATATGTTAGCATTGAACTCTCTGTATTTCACAACAGTACAATTCATGTGTAATTTACGCAGAGTTTCAAGTTTTACATATATATATATATATAAAGATTTGCTCTGTTGTGAAATGCAGAGAGTTCAATGCCAACATATACACCTGTTTCATAGTCTAGAAACATCTGATTGTTTTGAGGTCCAAAAAGGAGTCAGACAGGGATACATCCTCTCATCACATCTGTTCAACATATAGGTTACTCAGAAAACATCATGCGAAAAGCACGAGAAGACCAACATTACAGTATCAAACTCTTACAATCGGAGGACATTAGATCCCCGAAATTAGGTATACATGCGACACCACCCTAATATCAAGAATCCTCGTCCGGCGAAGACGGATGTATAGGGCCATTGGCGCAAATAAAACGGTGATACAATGCATTTCCATTCTCTGGACCATATCCTGATGGAAATCTAGTAGGGCCATTGTCCTACTGTAAGAGAGATGCAATGAAAGTTTGAGAATGAACGCCGAAGAAGAAGAATCCCACATTTTTAGAACACATGATTAAGTAAGGTAAACAGCATATTATGTTATGTTATGTTCCTCCAGGGTCATAGGCGGCGCATAGGGCAGAAACCATAGCTTTCAATTTCTGTCTTTTTGTTTCCAGGTCTTTCAATTCTTGCGTGTTGTTTAGGTTCATTGACATGCATTCTCTATTAATGGTTCTTCGTAGAGTTTCCCTATGTCTCCCTCTTCTTCTTACTCCGGGTGACAACCAATATAGTGACTGCTGGGGAATTCTTAGGCTGTTCATTCTGAGAACATGGCCGATGTAAGTCCAACGCCTTTGTCTAATGAAGGAAGATATATAGGTTTGTTTGCTTTCCGCTCTTATAGTAGTGTTATATTTAAAGTCACTCCACTTAACATTCAGAATGGAACGTAGGCATTTGTTTTCAAAGGAAGTCTAGTCTCTTATCTGTGGCTATCAGCATAATGAGGCGCAAAATCTTGTCTTAAATGCAAACAAAAGACAAACATAATGCATATCAGCAGAGATGACAACACACCTACAAATGGTAATTGACAAACAACAAACACCCGTGTGTTGCTGGGGTCCGAAGGGGAGCAAAGAATAGCAACACTGTTTACTTTCCACGCATGTAAAAGGCGACTACGGAGGTTATGGGATGGAGTTGGCTGCCCCATCCCATATAGGGTCAGTGACCCAAAGCCTTGCTGAAGTCGGATGTGTCAGGCCGAAAGGCGCAGATATCGCGTAAACCATGACGTATTCCGTTCTCCTGACTACATCCTGCTAATCTGCAGGAGTTTGAGAACGAACGAAGAAGAAGACAAAGAACAATTAGAAAATGTCAGCAGCTTTGAGTATCTCGGCTTGTTTTGATTCAGCTCGCAGGTCTTCTAATTTTATCCGAGTTACACGGACATACATGCTACCGCGCAGTGTGCCTACATATCAGTATCACACATATCAACAACGGTACACATTAACAGCATCGCTTACCTAACAATTCCATTCTATACATAGATGTGTTACTTGGAAATCCGTGATTCAGGGTCACGTGCTATTACGAATCATGTGACGGTAGATAAGTATCACCACATGCTTACCTACAACACAATGGTGTTTTACTGTTTTCAGTCCAACTCTGAACTTGACGGTAAGGAGTTATAATTTAGTTATACATATATTATATGGTTATGTATGTTATATTGCAGTTTATATATATATGCCTATGCCCATAAATATGTATTTAACTGTTATTAGAAGTACAAATATGTGGTCAATGTGGTTGTTTCAAAATAGGTAGCTTGACTGCGACCGATGGGCAGTAGAGAGGCCAGGCCTACTGTCGGTAGTTACGGCTAGACTGTCTCACAATCTGAGAACTTCCCGGTAGATCACCAAATCTTCCAGGTTGCCGACATCTGCCCTACATGATCGGCCAGTCACTCAACTAAGCTATTCTTATGATAAAGAATCGATCAATCACTCGCAGAAACTATTATATTAACAATCCATCTATTCGCTGAACAGTTTGTTACATTTCAACGTCAGGGGTAGAAGAGTTTTCTGGAGACGGCCCACTTGTGTCTCAGTATACTTTGGAATTTTCGCCTCTTATTTTTCGGTGGTCCATCGTTTTCGTGGTCGGCTTCTAGGTCTGCCTTCACTATATCTGTGTAGCATAGCTTACTGTGGTATGTTGTCTGATGGTAGTCTGCTGATGTGTGCAAACCATTTGATCTGTTGTCTCTTAATATATTCCAAGATTGGGACAGTGCTGTTTTGTGTGTGTCTAATGTTCTCATTCCTCACTTTGTCTCTTAACGATATTCCTAGGATTCTGCGTAAGCATGCCATTTCAGCTGTCACAAGTTTACGTTTGTATTGTGCTGTCAGTGTCCATGTTTGGCGTTGGTAGCACAGCATTGGCATTATAATCGTTTTGAATAGTGTTATTTTCATGATTAAATCTAGTTTTGTTTCTGAAGATTGGTGTCATTTGCCCAAGGGCTTGGTATGCTTTACTACATCTGTTGTGTATTTCTTGGCTGCTCTTGCAGTCTGTTGTTATATTGCTTCCTAGGTATGTGAATTATGTCTTTTGGTTAAGTCTGTTGTTATATTGATTCCTAGGTATGTGAATTATGTCTTTTGGTTAAGTCTGTTGTTATATTGATTCCTAGGTATGTGAATTATGTCATCTGGTTAAGTCTGTTGTTTCCAATATATATATATATATATATATATATATATATATATATATATATTACTTAGCAAACTTAGCCCAACTCAACTGTCGGTCGTTGCCCAGCACGGCTCATACAGAGAGAATTTGGTTCAGCATCCAAGGCCCACTGCGAAGCTCGTCATCCGAGATTCATATGTTACTTACCTCTTTGGATAATATACGCAATGGTGAAGAGTCAAAATATACAGTCCTCGCCTGGCGATGAATTGGAAGGCTATCTCAAGCAGACCAGACGAGTGCTTGAGAAATTCACAGGTCAAATCTCAGACCACCGACATGTTTGGCAAAGCAGCACCTCCTCTAGGAAGGTGTATTAATCCTGAGTTTAATTCGTCTATCACCGTTGCCCAACACGGCTCATATGGAAGATATTAGGTCTGTAACCTAGGGACAGAAAGCGTGGTAATGGAATGGTCTTCACACATGAGGAACAGCTCGCTGGCTGCAAAGCGCCTCTTCAGAGGATAGATAAACAATGGGTGACCCAAGCAAACTATCAGCTCCTCGCCTCGACTCATGTCCCCCCCCCCCACCTGAGTAGAATGCTCTTCTAATCGGCATTACACCAAGCCAAAAGGTGAAGCCTTCTGGGTATGAATGAAAGCTCAGAAACGTCCCCATTGCACATAGGAAGTAAGAGCTAATCGTTCGTAATTCCTGGGGTTTTCAAACAAGCATGTTACACATGTCTATTATGGTACACTTGTCTATTATGGTACACTTGTCCATTATGGTATACTTGTCTATTATGGTATACTTGTCTTGTTTCTTGTTTAGGAACACATGTCACAGCACTGGGGACATTCCCATATATGCTCTGCTTGCCGTTCTGTCAGCCAACCAAACATGTATAAGCTCAGTATACCAGTCAGTGTTGTTCAATGATAATATGAGCCTATCGCTGACGGAACAGATGTCGACCCCAGAGCATGTACTCCGTCGCATCGGCGACTGCTCCTTTTGTCTTGAGTGCTGCCAATGTAATTCTTGAGTACTGTTCTCAGAATTGATGCCTTTGAGATGTGGGTATATAGAAGAATAGGGAAAACATCTTGGAAAGAGAAGAAAACAAATAAAGAGATGCTAAAGACACTTAATATGAAGAAAGAACTACTAAGAGAAATAAAGATCAGGCAAATAAAATATTTTGGACACATTAAATGACATGACACTTTATTGAAGACCTTACTTGAGGGTAAAGCTAAAGGGAAACGAGCAAGAGGTAGGCAGAGATACAAGTGGGAGAGTAACATCACACGATGGACAGGTTACAGTCTAGCAGAATGCACCACCAAGACAAGAGACAGGATTTTGGAGATCCGTTTCAACCAACCTTCGTTGTGAAGATGGCACTTGATGATGATGACTGTCAATGGTGCTGTCAACGAACTGTGAACTTAAACTAAGCACTTGCTTGATATAGTCTAACGAAGATTTAGTACCATTCGTAATAGTCTGTCACTCTGTCAAAGTGTCTTTGCATTAAATCGTTGCAAGCTTTAATCTCCACGCATAGCAACTATTAGCCATTTTGAATTCCGCAAATGATGTCATGCCATTCTATCTATCTATACGCTGTAGCCCTTGCTTGCCTTGCAGAGTCAGAGATAGAAGAGTTCTCTGGAGATGGCCTTCCTGTGTGCTGTTCCTGTGACTTCTTTGATTTCTGTGACCCATCTTTTACGCGGTCTACCTCTGGTTTTACAGCCGTTATGCCTATGTGTCATGGCCATTTGTGGCATGCTGTCTGTTGGTAGTCTGGAAGCGTGTGAAAACCACTTGATCTGTTGTCTCTTGATGTGTTTCAATGCTAGTATTATTTTGGTTATCTGTCTGATGTTATCATTTCTAATTCTATCTCTTAATGGCACTCCGAGTATTCTCCATAAACATGTCATTTCTGCTGTCATTTCATTTTTTTGTCTGTCATTGCATTTCATTTTTCATAGAGTCATGTCATTCAGCACACTAAATGTGTGTGAACCAAAGAACACAAATATTGACTGTGTGAAATATATGTAGTCGGTTTCACATCCCGCTAATCGACACTTGTCTACTGTTACACTTGTCTATTATGTTACACTTGTCTACTATGTTACATTTGTCTACTATGTTACATTTGTCTACTATGTTACATTTGTCTACTATGTTACACTTGTCTACCATGTTACACTTGTCTACCATGTTACATTTGTCTACTATGTTACACTAGTCTACTATGTTACATTTGTCTACTATGTTACATTTGTCTACTATGTTACATTTGTCTACTATGTTACATTTGTCTACTATGTTACATTTGTCTACTATGTTACATTTGTCTACTATGTTACACTTGTCTACTAAATGACTGTTTTACTGGGTACCGTACTGGTAAAGTTCTGGGAACCTTCCTAGCGTATTAGTTAAGCAGCTCGATTTGTGCTTAAGGGATCGGGGATCGAATCCATCTTGCGACGTCATGTTCGTAAAGTCGATTTTTTCTGATATCTCTGGGGATCGTTGGGGTTGAAGTAATGTTGGAACGCAAGTTCATTCAATCAACCTCTGTAGATTATCGTTTGATGCCCAATAATGTGTTAGTATTTTCTTTCACATTAACGATATTCTCTGTTGAGAAGGATTAAAGTCTCCTTCACATACACCATATTCCATGTTGAGAAGGATTAAAGTCTCCTTCAAATGCACCCTATTCCATGTTGAGAAGGATTAAAGTCTCCTTCAAATGCACCCTATTCCATGTTGAGAAGGATTAAAGTCTCCTTCAAATGCACCCTATTCCATGTTGAGAAGGATTAAAGTCTCCTTCAAATGCACCCTATTCCATGTTGAGAAGGATTAAAGTCTCCTTCAAATGCACCCTATTCCATGTTGAGTTGGATTAAAGTCTCCTTCAAATGCACCATATTCCATGTTGAGAAGGATTAAAGTCTCCTTCAAATGCACCATATTCCATGTTGAGAAGGATTAAAGTCTCCTTCAAATGCACCATATTCCATGTTGAGAAGGATTAAAGTCTCCTTCAAATGCACCATATTCCATGATGAGAAGGATTAAAGTCTCCTTCAAATGCACCATATTCCATGTTGAGAAGGATTAAAGTCTCCTTCAAATGCACCATATTCCATGTTGAGAAGGATTAAAGTCTCCTTAAAATGCACCATATTCCATGTTGAGAAGGATTAAAGTCTCCTTCAAATGCACCATATTCCATGTTGAGAAGGATTAAAGTCTCCTTCAAATGCACCATATTCCATGTTGAGAAGGATTAAAGTCTCCTTCAAATGCACCATATTCCATGTTGAGAAGGATTAAAGTCTCCTTAAAATGCACCATATTCCATGTTGAGAAGGATTAAAGTCTCCTTCAAATGCACCATATTCCATGTTGAGAAGGATTAAAGTCTCCTTCAAATGCACCATATTCCATGTTGAGAAGGATTAAAGTCTCCTTCAAATGCACCATATTCCATGTTGAGAAGGATTAAAGTCTCCTTAAAATGCACCATATTCCATGTTGAGAAGGATTAAAGTCTCCTTCAAATGCACCATATTCCATGTTGAGAAGGATTAAAGTCTCCTTCAAATGCACCATATTCCATGTTGAGAAGGATTAAAGTCTCCTTCAAATGCACCATATTCCATGTTGAGAAGGATTAAAGTCTCCTTCAAATGCACCATATTCCATGATGAGAAGGATTAAAGTCTCCTTCAAATGCACCATATTCCATGTTGAGAAGGATTAAAGTCTCCTTCAAATGCACCATATTCCATGTTGAGAAGGATTAAAGTCTCCTTAAAATGCACCATATTCCATGTTGAGAAGGATTAAAGTCTCCTTCAAATGTACCATATTCCATGATGAGAAGGATTAAAGTCTCCTTCAAATGCACCATATTCCATGTTGAGAAGGATTAAAGTCTCCTTAAAATGCACCATATTCCATGTTGAGAAGGATTAAAGTCTCCTTCAAATGCACCATATTCTCTGTTGAGCAGAATCCATATCTAAAATGATACAATCCACTTGAACATTATCTTCTAACTGACATCTCATCATGTAAACATACCTAACTGTTCTCTTGTCTAATGTCAGCTATTGAAGATTTAGCACCGATTTAACTGTAATCGTAATTATCTGATGCTGTCATCAGATCGCAACTTAACATATAGTGCCACTAACTACACACTTCCTCTCCTTGAGACACAACGATCTGTAATTATTTCTTATCTTCCTTGTTTAATTATGTTCTTTATTTTGTCAAATACCCGCTCGCTGACATATCAAGAATTTAACATTCGTATAAGTACCGAGGCCGTATAAGTACTAGCATAAGTGTCAGGGCCGTATAAGTACCAGGGCCGTTGATACGTTTTCGGTAAAGCAAAACGGGGGAAGCAGGTAGATAAGGAGAATTTGGCGTGTTCACCCCCCCCCCCCCCCCTCTTTTGAAATGAAAATATCCATATACTATAAAAATGTGATTATATTATGAAAATGTGATTATATTATGAAAATGTGATTATACTATGAGGATATTATTATACTATTCGAAATTTAGCCAACAGACGAGTAACCCACCACCCTCCATAACGATTTTTCATGGATTTTCTTTAACTACCCTCGGAGCTGGGGGGGGGGGGGGAAGGGAACCGAGGTTTCTCTAGATCCCTGGAGATTTTTCCTGCTTAGAGTAGGTTTTCCTCTTATGCGTGATCTGAAATTCCTGAATAACAGAATGTAGTCTGGAAAACAGAATGCGCTGTGTCATGGTTTTACAGCCTTGATGCGATAATCTGTGTGACACATCCCCTTCTTCGTCTTCTTCTTCTGCGTTCATTCTCAAACTCCTGCAGATTACCAGAATGTAGTAATGCCTTTCGGCCTGACACATCCGACTTCAACATGGCTTTGGGGCACTGACCATATATGGGATGGGGCAGCCAACTCCATCCCATAACCTCCTTAGTTGCCTTTTACGACATGCGTGGTAGGTAAACAGTGTTGCTATTCTTTGCTCCCCTTTCGGGCCTCGGCAACACACGGTCGACACATCCCCTAATTACGCATAGTTTTTGGTCATTTTAACGTAATGGTTAGGACAACCAAATTCACCCCTCAACTGCCTTAACCGCATCTTACGACATGAATGGAAGGTCACACTGTGCTATTCGTTGCCGCACGCATTTTAGGACTACGACAACATGGGTGACTGAGAAATATATAGATACTTTTTTCAGCTTGTTAGAATTACCACTTGAGAGTTATCTCGCTGTTTCTTGGTCTAAGTAGTTTTTGGACTGCCTTTCATGTGGTTCTTACGGCCGAAGTAGATGCAGCTTACCTACATGACCAACATTCTTTAGGAAGCTACACGGTTGTCGCCAGAGCAAGGGCCATCTAGATATGTATGAAGATATGACGTCACAAAAAGGGTCAGTTTTATTTTAAACAAATAGCAGGAATATCAAGTAAACTACTTAACAAGCATATCAAGAAATGAAGAGGCAGACAGACTGGCAAAGGATGGAGCAACACAGGAACAAAAAGACCAAGAAATCACGTACCAAGAAAAGAAGACCCTCATCAAAGCCATCAGGAAAGTCGACCACCCAAAAGACAATTACCACTATCTCAACAGAGTAGAGCAGGTTATTATCTTCCGCCTCAGAACAGGACACAACAGATTAAACAACCACTTAAATAGACTAAGATTGATCCCATCACCACTGTACCTTTGTGGGCAGGCAGTACAGACAGCTGAACATATCCTGCAAGACTGCAATACACTAAACCAGTTAAAGGAAGAACACTGGCCCACAGAGATGGATATCCACAGAAAGATGTATGGGAGCACTGAGGAGCTTTCAAATACAGCAGCATTTATTTAGAAAACAGGACTTGCTGTGTAGACATGTGACACTCCGAACGAGAAGAAGAAGTCCCATTACACAATAGTCCTGCGTGATAGTCTAACGCAATGTCTCACACATTTTGACTGGATAATGTGATTGGCTATTAGTCGCTTTGAGTCTAATTTGTGTGCACGTCCAATGAAAAACGGGGAAAAAATTGGATAAAAAAACGATAAATAACGCTGCGTAAGATCATCACGCAGGACTATTTCAGAGACGGTCTTCGTAAACATGAGGCTGATATGTTTCACAGCTGTTGTCTATACCCAGGTGGATGATGGTCAGAATATTCACACTTGCCGTTAAGCGCTGGGGTGATGACTGTAAGTTTGAATTGTCTATCCAAGGCCAGATGTGTCGCCTTGGCTGCGTTGAATCTGTATTTATGGAGTGTTGCCTTGATGTTGCCTATCCAAGGCCAGATGTGTCGCATTGGCTGCGTTGAATCTGTATTTATGGAGTGTTGCCTTGATGTTGCCTATCCATCGTTTTGTACCTATAGTCATGAAAAATGGTTCTCCGTCTTCTTCCGCGTTCATTCTCAAACTCCTGCTGGAGCTTTATTGTGCCTGGACAATGGTCATCCTAGATTTCAAGCAGGATGTAGTCTAGAGAATGGAGATGCGTTGTTTCGCCGTTTTATTTGTATCAATGGTCCGACACATCCGTTTTCGAGGGGGAGGGGTGGGCGTGGTTCAAGGTAGAGACATCCTGGCAAAGTTTATTGACCACTGACTCTTTTGTAAAGCGGTAGCACGGCCTTGTGTATATCTAGAGGACCATGCCAGATCCGTCGATGACCTTTACGCATCTGTACTATAGTCATGAGAATATAAATATATCAGGGTTGCCAGAGTGTGAACATTTTTAATGATCAACGGTTTTTTTAATTTAATCTGTTTTTTGTAACACACATTTACAAACCCAAATATACATTTCAATTGTGTAGTGTGCAATGTGCAATGAGATGATTTATCAACATTCATGGAAATTTGTGATGGGAGTTTAATGGTAAATATAGGATGCATACATTATGGAAACTTTCTTTTTTTTTTGTTTTTCGTCCTCGTGCTTTCAAAGGTAATATGATATATATATAGTCCGCCGAAGACGGATGTGTCAGTTCATTTGCGCAAATAAAACGGCGACACAACGCATTTTCATTCTCTGGACTACATCTTTCTGGAAATCTAATAGGACCATGGTCCTGCTACAGGAGATATCCACAATATATATACAAGAGATATACAAGATATATATATATATATATATAAAGTGAGAACACGTAAAGTTGACCCATAGCAATTATTAATGCCGTAGGGATGTGGGATGTTAGCAATCTCAACTGTTAGTGGCTAGCTATATGAGGACGTTAGCTATGTCCTCTTCCTCGAAGTATTTACTTCCCGGCATAATCTTATATCCAATTAAGGCTTTGTCGAGCGCGAACAATTGCAATGTGAAAAAAACATTTCCACCTCAAATGAGGAGTGATCCCAGGACCACTCATATGCGAAGCCAATGCGCCAACCACTGAGCTACGCGGCTCCAAAGTACATATATAATATATATATATATATATATTGCCCGTGTGTTGCCGGGGCCCGAAAGGGGAGCAAAGAATAGCAACACTGTCTACCTTCCACGCATGTCGTAAAAGGCAACTAAGGAGGTTATGGGATGGAGTTGGCTGTCCCATCCCATATAGGGTCAGTGACCCAAAGCCATGCTGAAGTCGGATGTGGCAGGTCGAAATGCGCAGATATCGCAGCAATGATGTAAACCATGGCACAACGCATTCCGTTCTCGGGACTACATCCTGCTTATCTGCAGGAGTTTGAGAACTAACGCAGAAGAAGAAGATATATATATATATATATATATATATATATATATATATATATATATATATATATATATGCATATACACTGATATATGGAATATAAGGAAAATACAATATACATGTCGTTGTGGGATCTGGGATCGTGATAAATCTTGAGTTTATGATGATCAAATGTAAAACATTTTAAGTGACACTAACAGTGGAATTAATGTTTGGTCACTGCTGTATTATTAAGAAGACCAAAAAAAAAACTTTACGTAGAACTATTAAAAGAAAGCGTTTTACCATCGGTATCAGAAAAATGAAGATCTAAAGCAAATTGCAATGAAACGAGAGACATGAAAATCTATGACATCCGCCCTATGTGCCGTCTTTGGCCCTAGAGGTAGGTTAATGAGTGTGCCTCTCTTTTAGAGAGGCGTGCCCCTTTCAACCAGCGGACAAAATCCAATTAGGTTACATCAGGACACACTACTATAAAATATTAGAGGTAACAAAGACACCAAGGTTATTATAATTTCATTTTTGGCCCTAGAGGAATAACTAACTGCTGTATTATTGCTCAATTAAAAAAAAAAATTGGCCCCTTTTAGCCGTATTTTACTTGGCTGTTATTAGTCAGTCCCAACAGTGTGGCAACCCTGAAACATAATAAATAAATTGACAAATGTTAATATCCTCTGTTATACTTTTTTTAGTCACATATAACATCTTATCAAATAGATTAATATTATTTATGTATATAAACTTCTTGCAGGGAGATTATCCTTGAGAAATCTATGCAATTCACAAGACAGCGTATATTGGCTTCCCCTTATCGGAAAGAAAGATAATCACATTGACAAAAATTCTGAGCTGATTACTCCTGTGATGTGACAAACATATTCATGAATATTTGAGAACAAGCAAAAATATTACGAGATACAAACTGAAACAGGAAACAGGAAGTTGTGAAATTCAACTCCTGCCCTGATTACGACATGGGCAACATTTGCGATTGTTTGAATCCACAAACGGTAATTTGATTGTTTGAATCCACAAACGGTAAATTGATTGTTTGAATCCACAAACGGTAAATTGATTGTTTGAATCCACAAGCGGTAAGTTGATTGTTGGAATCCACAAACGGTAAGTTGATACTGTATACACACTTATCTCCCTGCGGATCAAAGGTCATCAACAAACCTTTCCCCATGTGTCCTACTTTTAACTTTTGTTACAGTTTTTCCTTGTCTTAGCAAGACTTTGTATCTTGGCAAATAATTATTTCCTCCAGGATGCTCTTCCTTGTCTTACCAAGAATTTGTGTCTTGGCATATAATTGTTTCCTCTAGGTTGCCCTTCCTTGTCTTACCCAGACTTTGTGTCTTGACACATAATTCTTTCCTACAGATTGCCCATGTGACACTTTGATGCCTGGATTTAGAGTTCAGGGCGCAAATAATAGAACCACTGTCTTCTTTCAAGGCATGTTGTAGGATGTGACTAAGAAAAGTTGGAGGTATAGGATGACAACCTGTCACATGTGAAAATAATCATCATTGTCACTTCATGTCTTGTCTTGATTTCTTACTTTTATCTTCTATGAAATCATCATTGTCACTTCATGTCTTGTCTTGATCTTCTATGAAGTCATCATTGTCACTTCATGTCTTGTCTTGATCTTCTATGAAATCATCATTGTCACTTCATGTCTTGTCTTGATCTTCTATGAAGTCATCATTGTCACTTCATGTCTTGTCGATCTTCTATGAAGTCATCATTGTCACTTCATGTCTTGTCTTGATCTTCTATGAAGTCATCATTGTCACTTCATGTCTTGTCTTGATCTTCTATGAAGTCATCATTGTCACTGCATGTCTTGTCTTGATCTTCTATGAAGTCATCATTGTCACTTCATGTCTTGTCTTGATCTTCTATGAAGTCATCATTGTCACTTCATGTCTTGTCTTGATCTTCTATGAAGTCATCATTGTCACTTCATGTCTTGTCGATCTTCTATGAAGTCATCATTGTCACTTCATGTCTTGTCGATCTTCTATGAAGTCATCATTGTCACTTCATGTCTTGTCGATCTTCTATGAAGTCATCATTGTCACTTCATGTCTTGTCTTGATCTTCTATGAAGTCATCATTGTCACTTCATGTCTTGTCTTGATCTTCTATGAAGTCATCATTGTCACTTCATGTCTTGTCTTGATCTTCTATAAAGTCATCATTGTCACTTCATGTCTTGTCGATCTTCTATGAAGTCATCATTGTCACTTCATGTCTTGTCTTGATCTTCTATGAAGTCATCATTGTCACTTCATGTCTTGTCTTGATCTTCTATGAAGTCATCATTGTCACTGCATGTCTTGTCTTGATCTTCTATGAAGTCATCATTGTCACTTCATGTCTTGTCTTGATCTTCTATGAAGTCATCATTGTCACTTCATGTCTTGTCTTGATCTTCTATGAAGTCATCATTGTCACTTCATGTCTTGTCGATCTTCTATGAAGTCATCATTGTCACTTCATGTCTTGTCGATCTTCTATGAAGTCATCATTGTCACTTCATGTCTTGTCGATCTTCTATGAAGTCATCATTGTCACTTCATGTCTTGTCTTGATCTTCTATGAAGTCATCATTGTCACTTCATGTCTTGTCTTGATCTTCTATGAAGTCATCATTGTCACTTCATGTCTTGTCGATCTTCTATGAAGTCATCATTGTCACTTCATGTCTTGTCGATCTTCTATGAAATCATCATTGTCACTGCATGTCTTGTCTTGATTTCTTACTGTTATCTTCTATCAAATGACCTTCATGGATGACGCAGAGATATAGGCCAGAGACATTGAAACTGTGTTTTTGTATAGCAGACATCCAGGTACAGTACAAGTAGACGCCACCACATAGTCAAGTTATTTCCATTGTCTATGTTCGTAAATTTCATGTTCATACAGTAATAATTTAAATATTAATTCATGTTAGAGTTTTTTTTAGGGTTAGGATAGTTGTGTTTTACATAACTAACTCCAGCCCTAAATATTACATAACGAACCCTAACCCCAACCCTGAATAAATAAATATGTCAATTATTCAATGTCTCATGTGACGTATTCTCTCCAGAACGTTGTGTTCCCACAGTGACGTAGCGTGGGTTAATGGCGCCCGGGGCGGAATCATAATTTTCCGCCCTTGTGACATAAAAAAATATGTCAGTGATTGTGAAAGACTGGACGAAAATAAATTTGCCGCCCTCCCAATGATGCCGCCCTGGGAGGTCCGCACCTCCGAATCCCCCCCCCCCCCCTTCGCTACGCTACTGTGTTCCCAATGAACTCTCTGAACCCTTTTCTGTCTTGGGCGATGTGGCTTGCATTTTCCAACGGTGTATTCATTATTTTTAAATGACCATGAAATTTACAAATATAGACAAGAGAAATAATTAAACATGTGGTGGCGTCTACATGTACTGTACCAGGACGTCCTAGGTGAAGAGAAATGATGTGGGATTATTGCGAATAGATTCACAAGCCTGACACAAGAATGATGAGATAGTTGAAGCTGAAGTATGCATTGCACACCTGGCGTACGTACTGCACACTTGACATGTGTACTGCACACCTTGCATGACGTGATGGTCCTGGGATACTGCAGCATTGAAATGCATTTCTTCAAGCACTGATAATGCATACAGATACCTCCCGAACACAGCCATGACTTGAGCACAATCTTATATGAATCCTGGTGCCGTTTCTGTTTAGCATTAATTCCATCTGCGCATCTTTCTGAAAATATGTGGGCTGTGAAGACTTACTTTCTCACAGCTAAAGGAATTATTTCATCATCATCATGTGCCAAAGAGTTCCCTGCTCACATCTAAAGGGATTATTTCATCATCATCATGTGCCAAAGAGTTCCCTGCTCACATCTAAAGGGATTATTTCATCATCATCATGTGCCAAAGAGTTCCCTGCTCACATCTAAAGGGATTATTTCATCATCATCATGTGCCAAAGAGTTCCCTGCTCACATCTAAAGGGATTATTTCATCATCATCATGTGCCAAAGAGTTCCCTGCTCACATCTAAAGGGATTATTTCATCATCATCATGTGCCAAAGAGTTCCCTGCTCACATCTAAAGGGATTATTTCATCATCATCATGTGCCAAAGAGTTCCCTGCTCACATCTAAAGGGATTATTTCATCATCATCATGTGCCAAAGAGTTCCCTGCTCACATCTAAAGGGATTATTTCATCATCATCATGTGCCAAAGAGTTCCCTGCTCACAGCTAAAGGAATTATGTCATCATCATCATCATGTGCCAAAGAGTTCCCTGCTCACATCTAAAGGGATTATTTCATCATCATCATGTGCCAAAGAGTTCCCTGCTCACATCTAAAGGGATTATTTTATCATCATCATGTGCCAAAGAGTTCCCTGCTCACAGCTAAAGGAATTATTTCATCATCATCATCATGTGCCAATGAGCTCCCTGCTCACATCTAAAGTGATTATTTCATCATCATCATCATCTAGTTATGAAATAAAGATTTGAAGGAACCACTTCATTGCACACGGCTGAGATTTTGATTAATCTGGGTATAAATAGAACTGCGGAGAATCATTCCATTGTCCACAGGAAGTAAAAATTAATCGCCCGTAAATCAGGGTATTGAACTAACAACAATAAGACATAGGAGAAATTGACACGAGATTTAGTGACTGTGTCTATCATAATCTATGTATCTATATATATATATATATATATATATACATATACGTATATATAGGCCCCTGGTATATATATATATATATATATACTATCAATATTTGATCCCGTATCCACCTACTACTGACTAAGTTTTCATTCATTCACCAAGGTCACAGACATCAGATAGTGTTTCTAACATCGGGGATTCTCAACCTTGTTTTCACTCAAGTCCCCTGTTGGAAAAAATTATTCTCAATGCCTCCATACCAAGGAATACAAATTATTCTAAATGCTCCCATACTAAAGACTAAAAATTATTCCCAATGCTCCTATACCAAGGACTAAAAATTATTCTCAATGCTCCCATTCCAACGACTAAAAATTATTCGCAGTGCTCCCATACTAAGGACAAAACAACTTATCAAACAATTTCGAGGGTTTTCATTTTTGGACATACCTACCTGCCAGTCCGCCTTCATGCCTGTCTATCTACCTATGTGTATGTCTGTCTTATCTTCTCACAATTTCAATTTATTTTGTCCGGACATGGTTTGGAACTTCGTAATTAAACTAGGTCACTGCTCTCCTCCCTGAATAGAATATGCTTCCAATATAAATATAATTCAAATAGTTATCTGACACCCACCGAAGACGGATGTATCAAGCTTTTGGCGCGAATAAAACGGCGAGACACAACGCAATTCTATTCCCTGGAGTACATCTGACAGAAAATCTAGAATGGATTATGGTCCTGCTGCAAGAGAAGTCCAGCGCAGCTTTGGGAATGAACTCTGAACATGAAGAAGTTACCTTACAAATCAGGATAAATGAGATAGCAGAACAGCTAGACACAACTGGAAGTAACTGCCAGCTACCCGTGTGTGCTGTGCCCCAAAAGTGGAGCAAATAATAGCAACACTGTTTACCATCTATTCATGTCGTAAGAGATAACTAATGAAATTATGGGAGGGAGTTGGCTGTGCCTTTATATACTGCGTTAAATTGACACAGAAGACATAGATTCCTGAGGCAGAAAGGTTCAGATATCGCAGCTAAGCTATAAACCATGGCACAATTCATTCTGTTCTCCGTACTACACCCTACTAATTTACGGGAGGTTAGGAACGAAAACAGAAGAAGAAGAAGGCAAATAACATCAGTTAAAAAGCAAAAGAACGAAAACAATAAAAACTAGAAAGCAATAGAACAATAGAAAACAATAAAAACTAGAAAACAATAGAACAATAGAAAACAATAAAAACTAGAAAGCAATAGAACAATAGAAAACAATAAAAACTATAAAGCAATAGAACAATAGAAAACAATAAAAACTATAAAGCAATAGAACAATAGAAAACAATAACAACTATAAAGAAATAGAACAATAGAAAACAATAAAAATAGAAAGCAATAGAACAATAGAAAACAATGAAAACTAGGGGTGCAAAGGGAACGCATTGCTCTCGGCGGACCCAGGGTAGCAGATAACCATGATCCCAAATGTACCTCTTCGCGGTGCACCCTGGAAACAGAAATACAGCAGCTCGAGCTGATTCTGGCCAAACCATTTGGGGATCGTGTCCGAGAATGTGGAGGTAGCAAATGGAAAGAGATTTGAATGCTTAAAAGACAGACAATATCTCCAACACCACCAGCATCACCACATACAGCGACACTGTCGACATACAGTGAAGCTAGTTAGTCCAGTCTGAACATTGGAGGGGCGGCCAATAAAAAAGAAAAGCATGAAAATGTGGATGCATGACGAAAGACAGACAGATTTCATACAATGGAAAAAATGAAAGGGCAGAACAGCGCTAGAGGGCAGCGCCAACTGCAAATAGAAATTGGAAACGATTACGGAAATTGGAACTACAAGCTCTGTTAGCTCGCGACGAGCTTCTAGTTCCTTGATTTTCTTATATGCAGAGACCCATACCCAATAATGGGCGTCTAGCAAAGCAAAAATACCTGGCCAAACTCTAATGTCGAGTCTTCCTATACCGGAAACATGCTCGCAAAGAGAAAGGGTGCCGTAACCGATAGGCTCAGGCAAAAAAGGGACAAAGATGGCAGCCCTGGCCCAACTCTAATGTCAAGCTTTATTATACCGGAAATACACTTGCAGAGAGAAAGGTTCAGTACCTGATGGGCTCAGGCGCTATTGGGACAAGGTCGGTCAGCTCGAGAACGCCTTGCTCTCAAACGCGTGGTGTGAGACTCGAACTTCGGCTAGGGGTTCACGATGTCGGTGAATGACACCTTGGCTAAGAGGGCGAAAGAGCCAGGGTCCAACTCTTCTTTTGAGTTCTTCCTCTTAAGGAACTAGGCTCACGGATGAGAAACGGTTCAGTACCCGATGGGCACAGGCACAGTACGTCCAATTACACGAGGCAAGTTCATAGACAGTGGACCATCTCGTGCGAGACAGACGTGAGCAAAAATCGTCTGGGCGAAGAGTCACCATATATCAGCGTTGACTCAGACAGGAGAACGAGGGAGACGAAGAAGTTACTTTCTGACGTTTCGATAGAAAGGTTTTTCTCAAGACACAACTTAGCACACAATGAATGAAAATAGGCAATGTTCACGATGACGTCATAACAATTAGGAAAAACAATAACATAAAATGTTCTGAATTTTACCATATCCCCCCCCTCCGAACTTCAGTAGCAGAATATGGTCCAGGTTGAGAATCCTTGTTCTACATGACTACAGTACCTAGTATGTACAATCATGGCTTATCTCAAATAGCGTGACGATGTGCTACACTCAGCGTGCTTCATTCTTTAATTTGATCTGTTATCGCTAACATTATCTTCTTGTTATCACTGGAGTTGATGTGTTCGTGTTTAAACTAAGTATCATTTTCTCCAAGTAGCAGTCAAGCCCGTACTTACGGGGTGCTTGGGGGGAGGGGGGGTCATACTCCTCAGAAAGTCGTAACATGTAATTTAGTAAAACTCATATCCGTTCTCAGAAACGAAAGTGCTAATGTTACGAACTTTTATTTTTCCGGTTGCAACATACGGCTGTGAAACATGGACTCTAAGTAAAACAGCGGCAAAGAAGATCAACGTCTTCGAGCTGAAATGCTACAGAAAGATACTTAGAATATCATGGAAGGATAAAATCAGAAACTCAGATATTATAAACACACTGAATCTTCCAGAGTGTTGGTTACTAAACACAATAACAAAAAGAAAACTACGTCATATAAAGAGACATAATTGTTTAGAAAGACAAATAATGGAGGGAAGAGTACCTGGGAGGATGAGAAGGGGCAGACCAAGAAGACGATGGACTGACGACAATAAAGATAACATGAATACATCGCTAGAAAATGCAAGCCACATCGCCCAAGACAGAGAGAGGTTCAGAGAGTTCATTGGGAAGACAACGTTCTGGAAGGAATACGTCACATGACACATATCCGTTCTCAGACGGATTACATCCTGCTGGAAATTTTGTATGACCATTGTTCTGCTACAAGAAAGATTTGATGGGAGTATGAGAATGAATGCAAAAGAAAGAAAAGTACTATGAAGCCAAAAAAGAAATAGAAGTACTAGCAAGCCAAAAAAAGAAAGAAAAGTACTATGAAGCAAGCCAAAAAAAGAAAGGAAAGTAATAGCAAGCCAAAAAAAAGAAAGGAAAGTACTAGCAAGCCAAAAAAAGAAAGAAAAGTACTCGGAAGCAAGCCAAAAAAAGAAAGAAAAGTACTCGGAAGCAAGCCAAAAAAAGAAAGGAAAGTACTAGCAAGCCAAAAAAAGAAAGGAAAGTTCTAGCAAGCCAAAAAAATAAAGAAAAGTACTCGGAAGCAAGCCAAAAAAATAAAGGAAAGTACTAGCAAGCCAAAAAAAAGAAAGGAAAGTACTAGCAAGCCAAAAAAAAGAAAGGAAAGTACTAGCAAGCCAAAAAAAGAAAGGAAAGTACTAGCAAGCCAAAAAAAAAAAGAAAGGATAGTACTAGCAAGCCAAAAAAAAGAAAGGAAAGTACTAGCAAGCCAAAAAAAGAAAGAAATGTACTAGGAAGGAAGCCAAAAAAGAAAGGAAAGTACTAGCAAGCCAAAAAAAAGAAAGAAAAGTACTCGGAAGCAAGCTAAAAAAAAAGAAAGAGAAGTACTAGCAAGCCAAAAAAAAGAAAGAAAAGTACTCGGAAGCAAGCCATAAAAGGAAAGAAATGTACTAGGAAGGAAGCCAAAAAATAAAGAGAAGTACTAGCAAGCCAAAAAAAAAAAAGAAAAGTACTCGGAAGCAAGCTAAAAAAGAAAGGAAATTACTACCAAGCCAAAAAGGGAGAAAACTACTAGGAAGCAAGTCAAAAAAAAAGGTTAAATTCTTCTCCCAACCACCCCCTCCCCCTCATTTTCCGTGAAAGAGATCACGAACATCGTACGAAGATGTAGAAAATCTTTTTATTTTTATTTTAGAGAGTAAATTAACCTTCCCCCACCTCCAAAGAAGTATCTACGGTCCTGACAGCTGACATAACCACTTGCGGCGATTCCTACCAATACAATGTCCACCTGTAAATCAAATGACGAGGTCTGTTTTATCTGGCCAGAAGGCGCAGCTATTCCAAAATTTGGTATAAACCAGGGTAAACACATACCATTCTCTGGAATGTATAGTTTCAATGCTAACTGGAAGGAGTTTGAGAGAAAAAAAAGAAGAAATTCAATGAACTGTGAATAGTTTTGTGTCTGCAACAAAACCTTCTAACCAAAACGTCGTAAATCCCACAGTATATTGTGTTTTCTTTCTAGAGATTAATTTACGTGAAACAGGTTTTTTAAAATGTTTATATTTCAATGTTTATATGTTTATATTTAAATGTTTATATGTTTATATAAACATAGTTTATATTAAATGTTTATATAAACCTTATATTATTACCTTATACTGATTGTCGTAGAGACCAATGGCCCACTAGACAAACCAACCATGCAACAGAAAACCTTAGTAGATGACATGCCGTTATATTGAGGTTATCTTCTTATAGAAGCTTCATGGCACGTCATCTATACAATCCCGTAGTCGTAGCCTTCGATAACAGTTACCATGTTGTTCCAACAGGTCGACGTTGTGCTTGAACTAGTTACGGGCACCGCGTGGGTGGGCTGAACAACAAAGAAACCTGTCGCAAGGGTCAGAGTTGTGCCCTGATGTCGACGTCTGTATCGGCGGCATTGGACTCGAAACACCATCGAGTCGAATGGCTGCTGGAACAGAGGGCGGAACACTAATGGGAATGCCCCACGTGCTGTGAGGCCAGTTTTCTAATCAAGAATCAAGAATTTGTGGTTTTCTGTAATCATTGTGATCGATACTAACCACTAGGATTCTATGACAGGTTTCCACGCCTATCAAGACTAGTTAATTTAAGTAGGAAGCCAGAGGACAATTAAAAAATTCATGAGACTAACGGCAATAGAACCAGTCCTTTCAACGGCACCAAATCGCATAGCATTGCACACGCGTTCGTTCTTCCGTAGTCAAGTACAGAAGAACGCGTGTGCAATAGTTGCTAGGTGATTTGCTGCTATTAAGACTAACAAAGCTCGTAATTTGTACAAAAGCTACATTTTATTTTGAAAGCGATCAGAATGGGGAAGAAATACAAACAAAATAAATTTCTTTCCTATTTCAAATATCCTCAATTTCTCTTCCAAAATACTTAAACAGAATGATAACTATTATTTGTAAAATATGTACAATTGAGGCGTATTGTATGTACAATTGAGGCGTATTGTATGTACAATTGAGGCGTATTGTATGTACAATTGAGGCGTATTGTATGTACAATTGAGGCGTATTGTATGTACAATTGAGGCGTATTGTATGTACAATTGAGGCGTATTGTATACAGTGTTAAGCCAGTGACTTTCGTGATCAACGACTCACATATGGGTGATGTGTCTGCATAAAGCCTGCCGCCTTTACTTTCCCGAATGATCTGGTACCAATTTTCCTTAGGCTTGGTCTATCTTGCAGTTGTTGATTATTGATTCTTGATTAGAAACTGGCCTCACGGAACGTGGGGCATTCCCATAAGTGCTCCGCGCTCTGTTCCAGCAGCCATTCGACTCGATGGTGTTTCGAGTCTAATGTCGCCGAAACAGACGTCGACATCAGGGCACAACTCTGGCCTTTGCGACGGATTTCTTTGTTGTTCCGCCCACCCACGCAGTGCCCGTAACTAGTTCAAGCACATCGTCGGTCTGTCGGAACAACATGGTGACCGTTATCGAAGGTTATGACTACGTTGTTGATATTTTAAAATATTCCCAATTGAATTGGAAATTGAACCATGGATCATCCGAACTGGAAGCCATATCACAAACAGCTGAACAGTCGCTGCTCCTTTAAGTTTTTGTACGGTGAGCCAACTGAAACATTTGTTATAAAATGCGATGAGTTATGCGATATGCACCCTAAAATCTACTAATTGTTTATTTCCAAGGCTCCTGATGGGCCAAACTCAAAGACTCCGCTGTTAGCTGGAGGCACTCAGAACACATCATCATCACAATCACATAGTAATGCTGCTAGCGTAACGGGTCAATCAGCGAGATTGTACAAACCGGTGGAAGAAAAGAGAGATTTTAGTGAGTATATTTGCAACATGTTAACATTCATATTAATTTGCGTAAAAGCAGATGATGTTGATGACTGATGGTTGATTGATGGCTGAATGATGGATGATTGAATGATGATTAATTTATTATTGATTTATAATTATTTAGTTTGTTAGTTTATTGACTAATGATTGTTGGTTTATTTATTGATGATTAATTTATTATTGATTGATCATTGTTTAGTTGATTAGTTTATTGATTGATTATTGATGGTTTATTGATGGCTGACGGATGGATGATTGATGGTTTATTGATTGCTGACTGATGCATGGTTGATTTATGGGTGACAAATAGATGATTGATTAGTTGGTTGATTTATTGATTTATTGTTGATGCTTGATTGAAGAGTAATCATCAGTTGATGGTGATGACCAAACCCCGAGATATTTCAAGTATTTTAACTCTTCTGCCTATGTCACGCGGATTCACTCAGTGGAGATGCCATTAATTAATCAGCTATATCCCTTTGTTCCGCTCTATGGCAAGATACAGGCTCGGCTTGAGTCATGTGACGCATTCTCTCCAGAATGTTGTCTTCCCAGTGAACCTTCTCTGTATTAGATCATGCGGCTTGCATTTTCCAACAACGTATTTATGTTATATTTTATGTCGTCAGTCCAACATCTTATTGGTCTGCCATTTCTCCTTCACCCGGTACTCTGCCTCCATTATTTGACTTTCTAAACAGTTATGTCTCTTTATATGACCAAACAGGTGTAGTTTTCTTTTTGTTATTGTGTTTAGTAACCAACACTCTGGAATATTCAATGTGTTTATAATATCTGAGTTTTTCTCTTTTTTTCTTCCATAATATTCTAAGTATCTTTCTGTAGCATTTCATCTCGAAGGCGTTGATCTTCTTTGTCGCTGTTTTACTTAGGGTCCATGTTTCACAGCCGTAATGTTGCAACCGGCAAAAATAAAAGTTCGTAATATTAGCAGTTTCGTTTCTATTTTGCTGTTTTTTTCCATATGTTTTCAACCTTGTTATTTTACAATATGCCATTGTCAATGTCTTCCTTATTTCTGCCATGCAGTCTCCTTTACCATTGATACTTGCTCCTAAGTATTCGAGTTTATCCACACATTCTATCTCGGTATTATCTATTCTGATATTTGGTTGTTGTGTTGTTATATCTGTTGACATGATTTGTGTTTTTTGGGTGTTTAAATACAAGTTTTGTAATTCTCTATATTTCTTTGTGTTCTTAATTAGTTTATCCAATCTCTTTATATCATTTGAAAGAAGCACAATGTCGTCTGCGTAGCTAATTCAGGGATTTCGAATCCATCGATGTTTAAAGCGTGGTAGTCAGCGTTGTGTATGTCTTCTCTCACATTCCTCATTATATTTTCTGCAGGTATGGGGATATTGTGCACCCTGCCTTACTCCACTCTGTACCTCAAACTACTCTGAGAGATTGCCCTCTAACTTCACTGCAGCCTTTTGATCTACGTAAATCTTTTATTTTGGATGAGTTAGATGTCTTGGGAAAACCATGTTGTTCCTTATCTCCTATAGTTTCTGGTGTTGGACACAATCGAACGTTTTTGAGTAATCTATGAAGCACATGTGCAGGTCAGTTGAGAATTCCCTACTCTTTTGATACACTACCTACAGGCTCGTATAGGACGATTATATCCTTTGTTCCGCTCTGAGGCGATGGGGTACAAAACCTACGAGCTATAGCATTAATGGTGGGTGCAAAACCTACGACCCATAGCATTAGTGGTGGGTACACAACCTACGACCCATAGCATTAGTGGTGGGTGCACAAACTACGACCCATAGCATTAGTGGTGGGTGCACAAACTACGACCCATAGCATTAGTGGTGGGTACACAACCTACAACCCATAGCATTAGTGGTGGGTACACAACATACGACCCATAGCATTAGTGGTGGGTGCAAAGCCTACGAACCAATAGCATTAGCGGTAGGTGCAAAACCTACGACCCATATTATGCCTTACAAACAAAGCAATTTTTTCTGGCACCTCGAAATTGATTTTACATTATGCTAGCCAGAGTGTCGCGTTGAAGATCGTTGAATAGGCGTAGAGGATTGACTTAATTTGTTTTAGTAAAATGTACTTTTTATGGCGAAGTATTCTCCTTTCAACCGCGGACAAACATTCCAAATTGGCCATATCAGAGATTTTTATCATAAAAATAGTGGAGAGCGTGGTAATGTAGTTACCACCACATCAAGAATGTAAAATATTCTTGTGTTACCCCCATATACTCCATGTCTCCCAACGAGGCGGTACGCCATCTGCCGTAAGTAAATTGCAAAGCATGTAAATCATTAGCTTCAAACGATAACCCGAAAGTCGCTGATACCGCAGCAAATATGTCAGCCATGACACCGCGCATTAAGCTCCATGGTGCGAAATGGAGCAACACAGACACCCACTGTCTTACGGAGAAGCAAAAACAATAATCCACAACACATACACAACAAAGTGGAAGAAACAAATGGAAGGGGAATACGAACATGATGCAATACATCTCCTCCAAAGATATCAACAGACCACAATATTTCGCCTGAGAACAGGCCACTGCAGACTGTTCGGTCACCTTTACTGATTAAGGATCTCATACACAGATGAATGTCCATGTGGATCCGGAACCCAGACCCCGGAACACATACTTCAGGACTGCTCAACATACAAAGAGCAGAGACAGCAGTTCTGGTCAGAGGATACAGACTTGAGGCAAAAGCTATGGGGCAACCGCTCTGACCTGGAGAAGACAGTGGACTTCGGTTTGACGACAGGCCTAACGGTATAGCATGACCACAGATGCTGAACGCAGAAGAAGAAGAAGCTCCATGGTCTGTTTCCTGTAAATTTTTAATTAGTTTGAGAATGAATGCAAAAAGAAAAAAGAAAAGATTATACTCAAACGCAGTTCAATCCGATGTTTTTAAATATTTGGCTCATTGGGATAGATTTGGGTGGAGATGAGGTTACTGTTGTTTTTTAAACTGTCTATTGTCTTTCCCCAGGTGGATTGCGATCCACTCTTGCCGTTAAGCGTAGGGGTGATTGGAGCTCGAGCTTGCGTTCTAAAGTCAGATGTGTAGCCTCGGCTGTGCTATGACCTTGTCTGTTCAGAATGTCCCTGACGTTTTCTATCCATCTTTTCCGTGGTCTTCCTCTGGCTTTGTACCCTGATCTCATTTGGTTATATGCTTGTACGGGCAACTTTTCGTGATGCATTCTCATAATGTGGCCAAACCACTTGATCTGTTATCTCTCTCTATGTAATCTGTACAAGAAATTATACATATTCTTTCCCTGTCAAAATTTAAAAATGTCAAATTTGTAAATAAGGTCACGAAATGGTCAATATGGCAACCCTGGTGTGCTGCTGGAACATGGCTGCCTGTATTGAATGTATCATCTAGGTGTAAAGGGAATTTTTTTTAAAGATATTATGTAGTGACCGGAGTTCAAAGTAAAGGAAAACATAATTTCAACGGGAGGTCAGAGTTTGAAAGTGCTCTTAAAAAATTGCAGCACGGTTATTCATGATTTTTTTCGGTACATTACGGGATGTGGCCAGATTTTAACGAAACGAATATGTAAATTATTTAACGAAAGAAAATATGGATAAAGACTAATTTCACACTAGCTAAGACTACTGGTGTGTCAAGGGATCTGCTCACTGAGATCCCCACTTTGGCTGACCCTGGGAGACCCGGTTGTGTAGCAGGCAGATCAATGCAGACTTATCGACTTTTTAATCTGAGTCAAGCTGGAGATCACGAAAGCTGAATGAAAATACGCATATTAAAAAGTCGAAATATGGCGACATCTCCCCGAAATGCATAATTTTTCCTGGACATTCTTATTAATTATATGCTCTATTCGCTACAGTTAAAAGAGAGCATAAAAGTATATAGCGGGCGCTGCTTCTGACAGTGTTGCTATAGAACGTGATTTATAAAAATTGGAATATAACAAACAAGCACATTTTCGCGTGAACAATAAAAAAAACCAACATGAAGATGTTAAAAAAATTAATATACAAAAAAATAAGACGGTTAAAAATAATTTGTTGATTCGTGGTTATAAATTGAGATAGATTGCTTACCTCTGCCCTATGCGCTAATTTCAGCGCTAAATGAAAATAAATGAATTAATGGTTATAAAGCGGGAATGATTTAACGCTGATTTTGATCGTGCAAGTTCGGCAGTTATACAGAACCTACTTTAATATTGGAACACATTGTCTGACCGAGAATCTGATAATATTTTTAAAAAAAAATGTAGGCGACGTATATACGGCAGGACAAGAGATCAAAGGAATAGTGAAGCTGTATGATGAATCGATTGTTCTGATGTATTTCGTCCATCACAAGCATTGATAACCATCTGTTATATCCCCTTTATGAAATTCAATCAGAGTTATGTTCTTGTCAACGAGTTCGTAGATGGTTAATAATACCTATTCAAATGCCCTTGGACAATTCAGGCATTGGATAACAAACAGACGGTTTTTGATCTATCCGTGCCTTTTTTTTTAGCTAATCTTCGATGTTGAGCTGCATTTATCTTCTTTTTACAAGATGCTGCTCCTTTGGTTTTTTTTATTGTACATCCAGATAGACAGACAGACAGAGAGATTAGATTCGATTAAATTAGATTAGATTAGATTAGATTATATTAGATTAGATTAGATTAGATTAGATTGAGTTGTCTAGACTAAACACCATCTCCACTTCATAAAATTGGTCTCCATTTGGCATGTCTGATAATTTATGCCATTTTCACATATAACACATTATTTTATCGGCAATAAAAGACAAGATGGCTAAATTGGAAATCGTCCTTGATTAATGCGACACATTTGACTTTTCTGGTGATTTTAATTGATTGTCGACACAAAGTTTACACAAATAAACAAATACAAATCACCGGAAAAGTGAAATACCTCACATTAGAAGAATAATCTCACAATGAGCCATCAGAAATATGTATAATTTAGGCATTACACATTCCAAGTCGCCATAAGATCAGTATAGTTCAAAGGTTAATGTCATTGTAATTCACAGCGTCATCATTGGATGATCTGAGCACTGTCACCTTGGCAACAATAACTACAGTGCCATCATTGGACAAGACTTTTCAGGTCAGAGGTCGTAGTGTACACCTTAGTTCACTTCCCTTCATCACTATTATCAATGTCAACATCATGTTATCATCACTATTATTATCGGTATCATCGTCGTTATTGCCGTCGTTAAATTATAATTACAATTACCGTCAGCTTTGTCTATACACAAGTGGGCTGCGTTCGTTGACAGCGGCTTTCTGGGCAATGGAGAGTTCGAAGTGAAGACGTTATCTAGTCGTGTTGAGTGATACCATTGGTTGCTGGTGCGCCTCTCAGTCTGATATATCCGACTTCAGTACCAGTGATTGATTGCTTGGGCAGGACTGTGGTCCTGCTCGATGTCAGCGATAACCTATCAATCTTAGTTACCAGTCTGTTGGCAGGACTAAACGACATCTCAATTTCGAGGAATGGCCTCGATGTGGTAAATCGTTCTTTTGCCTGGTCATGCAGATGTTCAAGACAGTGAAAGTGCAGATCGACTTGCGTGCACTGCTACTGTGTCGTACATTAGAGCAATTGATCGTGCTGTTACATAGACCTTACTACGAGAAACATCACAAATGAAATTAATGATTCCTTTTCCACGTCCAGAATAAATGAACTGGGCTCGAAATTTGGTGTCGCCAGAAATGAAGGCTATTGTAGGATTAGATGAATGTGTGTCAAACGGCAGCTATCTGGCATTGCCATCGTGTAATGGAGGATACAGCTGAGTTATTTAAAGCAGTCATAAACCGAACTGCCATATCAAGACCCGCCTACAATAATTAAAATACAAACATGGGACAGAGAAGACCAGAGGATAGCAAAGATAATAGTATGCCAAAGAAAGTAACAGAAGGAACAATAATACAATGGTAAGACATACATATGAAAGTGTAGCAAATCTGGCAGATGCGGATGCGAAGGGATCCATAAAAGAGAAGACAAAGCATATAAAGGAAGCATGGGTTGTAGAGAAGGTCAACCGGGGACCTTTAAACCGGGAAGGATGTTATGGGCGTGATGAAGCGTACCTAGATACTAAAACGGAAGATAGCAACCCAGAGGTAGCAAGACGGACATGTACCCGAGACTCCAACGAGCAAGAGACAACAGCAAGCCGCTGAATGCCGCAACAACGTTACCCTCACTCAAAAACTCCCCATCCACATAATGCCTAAAACAAGTGCAAAAATGTCAGCCATTCAAATATCCAAAACACACTCCTGAGAGAAGCGGAAGCTCCGAAAAGGACTAGTAATCCTAAAAATGGCTTGGGTGGGGGCAATTGGGGTGGCGGAGGGGGGGGGGGGGGGTGGGCAATGTCATAACTAAAATAGTTTAGTAGCAATCAATCGCACTGAGAAGGACTTCCAAACCAAGAGAAGACTTGCCGGAATTTCCTGACACCGACCACTTGATGAAGCCTTTAGATGGTTTTTTTTTTGGGGGGGGGGGTTTTGTTATTAGTTGTGAGAGGTATACTTTGTAGAGGTTTCTCATTGTACATGTTTTATTTGTATATGTCTCATTCACCTTTCTCCTCCGTGTCCTCCCCCCTCCTGCAATACCCTCTGTTATTGTGAATGTTGTTCATGATTGTTATTCGAGTATTACTTGTAACGACATATACTTCATTTTGTTCCACTACAGTTTTTTTTTATATCGCTTAGATTTTTCTTCTTTCATTATTCCTTCTCTGTTGATTTTCTTTTTACTCTCTTTCTCTCTCTCTCTCTCTCTCTCTCTCTCTCTCTCTTCTGTTCGTGCCGTATTAATTTTTTTTTCTTTCTCTCGTCTTATCTCCCTTATCATCTTCTTTTGCTAATCTCCTACTTTATGATTCTCTATCACCCGTGTATTGCCAGGGCCTGAAAGGGGAGCAAAGAATAGCAACACTGTTTACCTTCCACGCTTGTCGTAAAAGGCGACTAAGGAGGTTATGGGATGGAGTTGGCTGTCCCATCCCATATAGAGTCAGAGACCCAAAGCCATGCTGAAGTCGGATGTGTCAGGACGAAAGGCGCAGATATCGCATCAATGCTGTAAATCATGACACAACGCATTCCGTTCTCCAGACTACATCCTGCTGATCTGCAGGAGTTTGAGAACGAACGCAGAAGAAGAAGATTCTAGTATTACTTGTAACCACATTTACCTCAATGTTTCTGTTCCACTACACAGAATTTATGATAAGTAGTTTGTTTTTTTCCTTTTAAATCGCACATTTTTCTTCTTTTATTATACTTTCTCTATTGCTTTTCTTTTTACTCTCTCTCTCTCTCTCTCTCTCTCTCTCTCTCTTCTGTTCTTGCCGTATTAATTGTGTTTTCTTTCTCTCTTTCTTTATCTCCCTTATCATCTTTTTTTGCTAATCTTCTACATTATGATTCTCTGAAATATTCATTTCTTGTTGTTTATTTTTGTCCTGATGAAAACATTTTAGTGGAAACGTCGTTCGTTTCTGTTAATATCCGTAGTGTGTTCTGTATTTTGCTGAAACACGTAATGTTTCCCCCCCCCCTTCATTACTCTGTGTTGCACAATCCCTCACATCTTTGGTACGTTAGTTTGCTCTATAATACTGAGGGTTTATCCTCTCATACAGATAGAATTGGGTTCAATACCCAAGGGCACAGAGGGGAAATATGTCTTTCTTAACAAGAGATTTGTTCGCCGACTGCAAAGCTTCTCTTCCGAGATAGGGGCAATCTCAATCTCACTGAGAGGGACGGGACATATAGGGTGTCAAATTAATAACTTCGTTGTTGTGAAAATATTGATGTTCAAACTTTTAACGCCCGCCGACAACATATACTGCTATTGTGTATCTTATTATGGGTAATTCTTCACATTGCAGTTATATTCACAAAAGGTGTAGGAAATATCCATACGGTTTAGTTAGAAAGAGATCAAACAACTGCATGTAGCAGTGATATTCTGAAGATCAGTTAAATGAAGTTCGAACCATAAGGTAAAAATGACGTTGTGTTCTACTTCAAATCAGTCCATGTCACTAAATGAACACCTTGTATATAGGGAGCAACACGTGTACAATTCAGTCGATCCTCCATGATTTTTGAATACTTATTCCGAATGCCGAGAGTACCACTCATAGCACGTAACTCCGTAGCTCAAGCCATGATCCGGGTACTTTGAACAAATTCACTCTGCGAACAAGATGCAGCGAGACGGATTCAAACCTTCTACCTCTTGAACACGAGGCAAACGACCACTACTGCGCCAGGAAGATCCCTGATGCAACGCCCTTTTAACCGTGATAACGATTTTATTTTGATTATTTCTGGGTCATAAAATATTCATAAAAATAATGAATGTTGTGATTCAGGTAATACCGCCACCACGACCACAAGAACGAATTGTATCACCATCAATGTTTCTCTACCTTATCTATAATATGTATGTTGTATAATAGTTATGTTGTATAATACTTATGTTGTATAATACTTATCTATACTACTTATGCATGTTGTTCCCAGGATCATGCAAGACTCTACAATGATATGTATTCTACATTTGTTGATCTCCGCAAGTGTTTGTACGATTTTAAGGCCAAATTTGAAGCAGATACAGCGGGCATACCAATCATAGCAGAATGTTTGAAGATATTAGCAGACAGATGTGGTATGTGTCTTGTTTGTTGTGCAGATATTAACAGACAGATGTGGTATGTGTCTTGTTTGTTGTGCATATATTAACAGACAGATGTGGTATGTAGTTGTGGCTTGTATGTTCCTACACGTCAGTCTTCTTCTTATACTCCGTTTCGTGCGGCGTTGGCTATTGTATCTGTCCACACAGGTCTTGTTCATAAAGTACGTCAACATTTGTTTCCAATTCACGACCTCCCTCTACCCCTACCACCTCCATGTCAATAAATGTCAAAAATTAATTGATCCCCTCTACTTTGTTACATCCAAAAATGTTCCCCCACCCTCCTTTCAAAAATGTAGAGACATATTGCTGTTTGGTGTCTTCTCTATGTAGAAACATATTGCTGTTTGGTGTCTTCTCTATGTAGAAACATATTGCTGTTTTGTGTCTTCTCTATGTAGAAACATATTACTGTTTTGTGTCTTCTCTATGTAGAAACATATTGCTGTTTGGTGTCTTCTCTATGTAGAAACATATTGCTGTTTTGTGTCTTCTCTATGTAGAAACATATTGCTGTTTGGTGTCTTCTCTATGTAGAAACATATTGCTGTCTGGTGTCTTCTCTATGTAGAGAAATATTGCTGTTTGGTGTCTTCTCTATGTAGAGAAATATTGCTGTTTGATGTCTTCTCTATGTAGAAACATATTGCTGTTTGGTGTCTTCTTGTGATGACAAGCATATTGCAGTAAAATCAATTCATTCCAAGCATTCCATGAATGAGCTTTCGTAAGCTTTTTATCACAGCAATGGTCAGGTCGATCTTCAGACAAGTGTGATATGTCGATGATTGATCGGTCGGATCGGTTGATCATACAAGTTTTTGTTAATATGTCGCTCCACGAATAGATAAATCAATACCTTGGCTAGTCTGTCTCCTTGTAATGATACAAGCTTGACTAATCCTTGCGTCTCACAACTATATAAAGTAAGTTGAAAACAATGACACACTGCACGGTGTGCACTTTACTTGAGCTAGCAAGTCAAACAAAGAGGAGAAACGCGTTCATAACTTACAGTTCAAGTTTTAAGTTCAGTTATCTCCAGTACATACGGGATATATATCATCATCATTAAACCTGTAATCCTTTATTATAATAGATTTAACATTTTGAAAACATCAACTCAAAAAGCATGTCATACCTCTCTGTTCTCATTGTACTTGTTTAAGGATAAACATAACCCAATGCGAAACGGAGTTGAATCAATATTATAGGAAAAAAACAATCTTCTTTTTTTAAATATTTGGGCCACGTTATGAGACAATGAGGTTTGGATAACATAGTCACAATAGGCAAGATTAAAGGCAACAGAGACAGAGGACGACAACTTAAGAAAATGTTAGACAGTTTAATAACCTGGCACGGCAGAAAACAACAACGATCTTGATACATAATACTGGAGATAGAGAACTGTGGAGAGTCATGATCGCGTACGCCAGCTGGCATTGCACCTAATGAATTAATGAAAAGTAATACAGTTAAATTTTTTTTATATTATGAATCCATATTCCTTTTCACCATTATTATTCTCCAACCCTCTACTGTCCCCTGCATCATGCATCATCACGTGTCTAAACAACACACCTTTACGGCGTTTCACCTATGCCTGGCGATGTTCCTGTTGACTTGCAAGAGTAATTGTTTCGTTTCTCTTGTACATATTCGCAGCATATCCTATTCAGGACGTTGCCATCCATCCAGTATCTTTTAGCTGTTGTGATTTTTTTCTAGGCAATATAATTACGTTCAGACGTTTGCCACTGCTTGCTGAAGCACTTATATATAAGAACATATATCAAAACTGATGAATATTGTCTCCACGAGACGTTACGGTGCAACCAGTTTAATATGTTTTCACCAGTATAGCTAAAATCCTTATAAGAACAGTGGAAGTACTGTAACGGAGCTTCCAGCAGACATATTTAAGCTTACTGCCAACCCTTGCTGTGACGTTGCAACATCCTTAGCATTCCTTTTCACCTAGAGATTCGTGTGAAAGATCAGGTTAAACAATCGACCACTTTAAGTGTTTAGTATTTACCAGCAATAGTGGGGTGCTGGTGGAGCGCATGGCCGTGTGGTTAGAACGCCCTTCTCAGACCCTTGAGGTCCTGTGTTCAATCCACGGTTGATAATTTTTCTTTCGGAGGTACAATCAAAACCCTTCCTGTAATGTCGCGGCGTCTGCTATGGCAATGCAGCCTTTATTTCCACAGCTGTATCTGTCCTCCCTTAGAAAGTACCCCCCCCCCCCCTGCACTCCTTCACAGGAAAACATCCAGTAACGAAAGAGGAGTGCTAAGGGTACTGCATTGCTCTCGGTGGGTCCAGGGTTAGCAGTTAGCCAAGATCCGAATCGGTGGATCCAGGGTTAGCAGTTAGCCAAGATCCCAGAAGTACCTCCTGGTGATTGAGCTTTGAAACAGAAGTACTGTTTCTATCAAACACTCATTTGACCGTGTCCGTGAATGTGGAGGATGTTGATGGAACGAGAATTTATTGCGAAAAAAACGAAGTAATATCTCCGACACCTCTAAGCCAACACATACAGCGTCACTGTCGAACACACAGTGACACAAGACAATCAGGCTCTTGCATTGGAGCATTGGCAAATGCAATTGTCACAAAATTGGTAGATTTCAAGACGAATAGTGAGTCGGAAAGACAACATATTGAGTACAATCAGAGCCGTCTTTACACAATTTAGGGCCCCCGGGCAAAGAAATAGTGTTGGGTCCCTGGGCAAAGAAAGAGTGCCCCCCCCTCCCGCAGGAATAAAAAAATAAATGGTTGATAATATTAAAAATAATGTATTATTTATTTTATTGTCACTATACTCATTTCAACAAAATTGTTGTTAAAACATGCTGTACAGCTGCAACTATAATCAACATTAAACATGAAAAACAGAGAAAAGAGATTTTATTTACATGTTTTATAGTATTACATATGGTATTTGCAAAAACAAAAAAAATTTACACACAAAAACAGATATTTACATATGTTTTTTAAATAATAAGCGCCATAACATATTACATCTATTACACAAGGTCAAACAAAGGTATTAAAATTCGTAATATAATTTTTTTTTCTTAAATTAGTCAAATTTCAGTACGGTACTTTATTATAACAAGCGTTTGCGACATTTCTTTTCAGAAAATTGTTTTATTATCGGCTTGAAGTCAATGGTCTTCAGGATGTCATTTTCTATGCTCATGAGTGATAGCCAGTTCAAACGATGCTGTCCCATTGTACTACGAAGCTGATTTTTTTATAAGTTTAAGTCTTGAAAAAGAACGTTCTCCTGTACAATTGCTCACCATCAATTTCAATGTTCGGAAAAACAGATTTTAAAGTGTCCGAAATTATTTTTCTGTACAATGCATGTAGAGTCTCGCAATTTTCATCAAGAGCCATGTAATGTTGAGATGCTCACATTTATTTAAAAGGTTGTTATAACTCAAGTCCTTGTGGTACGTATTGGCAAGATGTTCGCTTTTTTCTTTAGTGCATCAGAAGTAAAGGTTTTTAATTCACCCAAGAAATAAAACAAATTTCCAATTTGTGAATATGCCTCTGCACGTCTTGTTAGTTCAATGATTAAAGTGTCCAGAATAGGGAGAAAAGTTTCTACCTTGAACTTTTCGGACTTATTTAGAAGTAACTCTTCTCCTGGCCTATCATATCTACTAAAACGCACACTTCGGGTTCGTTCCCGTTTTTTTCCACCACTGTAATCGGCATCTGGACACATACTTCTGGCTTTGAATTCATATTCAGTGAATTTGTCTCTAGTTTCCTGAAGATAGCTTTTCAGCGACACAAGAAGATTTGTGGCAACTAGGATGTTCACATCCTTTGATTGTAAAACTTTGCTTGTTGTATTCATCCTTTCTAGAATTCCCTTCCAAAGAATTGTAAGAAATATTGTTTCAAGGTGTTCCATTTTTTTGCTCAAACCTTCCGCCTCACGCCTTGTTGTCACTTGTTGTTCATTGTCACCTGATATAGAATCCAGTGCATGTTTTATTTTGTCGAAACCCTTACACAAAGCATGAACAGCATCAAACAGTTTTCCAAAATCCTACAAAATATTCGCACGGGGCCCCTATGCTCGTGGGCCCCCGGGCAAATGCCCAACGGGCCTATGGGTTAAGACGGCATTGAGTACAATGAGAGGGCAGCACAGGGTCAAAGGGCAACGCAACGTACACAAGAACGGGAAAACGTTACAATGAAATTGGAACTAAAGTTTTGTCCAGCTCGAGAACAAGCTTCTGGTCCCCGGTGCTCCTAAAAAAATGAGTAGAGACTAAGTCGTAGACCAGGATTCATAATGTCGGTGAATGACACTTCGGCTAAGAGGGCAAACGAATCAGGGCCCAACTCTATAGACGATTATTTCTTATACCGGAATGTGGAGAGAAAAGGTTCAGTATCCGATGGGCACAGGAACAATACGTCTAATTACACGAAACGGTCACTGGCAGCGGATCCAATTTCCTACTGAAGACAGATATGTCGCGCCATTGGCGAAAATAAAACGGTGACACAAAGCATTTCCATTCTCAGACTACATCCTGCAGAAAACCTAGTAGTCAGAAAATCACTGTCCTTTCTACAAGAGAGATCCAGCGGGAGTTGGAGAATGAATGCCGAAGAAGAAGATCCAATCCTAAATCCCTGACAACCGTCTCCTCGGAGACTGCCACCAACGGACATATTTTGTCCTGAAATGTCTATGTCTAGGGCACAGTGGGTGAAAAACCGTCACGGCATAGAGTCGATACACACATGCATCGCCTGACGACAGATGTCACAGACTAGGGAAGTCCACTACCCGAATTAAAGACATGACGAAAATAGACGTGCTGGGCCTTCCGAGTACAAATAACCCAGCTGCGCTAAAACCAGCAGCACAGCGTACTTCATGCTCCCCGGCTGAAATCACATGAACATTCGCGTTAATTATCAGAGAGAGAACACAGAAGATGACGAAAACAGCAAGAGTGTAATATTTTTACAAACTGTTACCAAAAGTACGTTTATCTTCATCATCAACGACAAAATTTGGGTACCGTATAATCCCGTGTATAAGCCAAGCATATTTCACTTTTTTTTTCTTCTGAAGTATGCTTTTTTAAAGATAATACACAATTTTGGATAATATATTAAAAAAAACATAAGTCAACATTACCGACTTGTACATTTCATGTATTCAAGCTCTTAATTCCACACAAACATTGCTCAAATTCCTCTAAACTAAATTTAGTTTATGGATTCCAATATCGTTCAGGCAATCTTTTATCATGGAAATATCAAATTTGCATACGGTAACGATTCTCCGATTCAGCGATGATATCCATCAGCGCCACGTTCTTCAGAGATGACAGTTTTTCATTACTATCAATCTCATTATTGCTAGAACATAATTGAAAGATAAGACATCATATCTGATGGAATAGTTCTTCTTCTTCAGTGTTCATTCTCATACTCTCTCTAGATCTCTCTTGTAGCAGGGCAATGATCTTACTAGATGGTCTTACATCTTACTATCAGGATGTAGTCCAGATGATGGAACTGATATGTGTCATTGTTTTATTTGCACTAATTAACCGACAAATCCATCTTCGACAGCATGGAATAGTTTAACAAATTCCTTCATCAACCCCGTGATAGAGAAGATGCTACCCCTTTCCGCGGTAGAGACAATAGATGACTTCTTTTCGCTGCATCCATTTCTACTTCTTCTGTGCAATATACACTTTTTAACCGCTAATTATCACAAAACACATACTTAGAGGGCTGGAATTTTCAGAGTCACACATGTGCGGGAATTTTCAGAGTTCAATGAATTACTATTTTGATATTATCATAATCTCAATTCTATTATATGCGTACTAAAGATTTTAGACAAATTTGGTATAGAAAAGTATTTTATATATTTTATATAGTATTTTAAATAAATAATAGGGCCTATATATATATTTTTTGTTGTAATTTGGCAAATGTAAACTCACTTTTTGGTTATGTAATTTGGCCTATGTAAATTAACTTGATTTTTTTTGTAATTTGACAAATGTAAACTTTTTTTTTTTGGATTTGTATCTTGACAAATGTACACTCACTTTTTTTTCAGGCGGTGCCAGGTTGACTGGTTCAATGACGAAAAACTGCATTCAAATCACTTACGATAGACGTGAAGTTTCTCAGAAATGTCATGGACCAGCTGAGGACGTCTTAGAAACTTTAGAATTGTACAATAAAGCAAACAATCTTATGAAAACTATCCTTGCCAAGACCCCACAGGTGAGAAGCTCAATCACTCTCGTTTTGGAAGAGGAACAGAAATTGAAAAGGGAGGTTACTAAAGCGGATCCGGATGGGAAGCTAGGGCCTGAGCCACTGCGTAAAGCTTCAGAAAACTTTTCAAAACTACATAAACTTCCAGTTCGCATAGATACCATACAAAAATATACAAGTAAAACATTTAAGGAGATTGCTAATGGTTCAAAGATTTTATTTGAAAACACATAAATTTATGTATACGTATATTTTAAAATGAAAAGTTTGTTTTGAATTGAATATGATACTTCTTGCATGCTTCCTGAATTATCTTGGTTATATTGCATAAAGAAGATGTATTGAAGGTCACATTTAGAATATCCAAATCAAAGGCAACATTTCACAAGATGAAGAACGTCACATATCATATATCTCTGTCACTTGAGGTGAGCAAGAGTTTTTGTGAAAGTATTATAAAGCCAATTCTCATGTATGGAAGTGGATCTCAGACAATCAGCAGAATATTATCAAATGATTTAGAGGTAGTAGACGCCCGCGTTTTGACAGGGCTCGAAAGGGGAGCAAAGAATAGCAACACTGTTTACCTTCCATGCATATCGTAAAAGGCAACTAAGGAGGTTATGGGATGGAGTTGGCTGTCCCATCCCATATAGGGTCAGTGACCCAAAGCCATGCTGAAGTCGGATGTGTCAGGCCGAAAGGCGCATATATCGCAGTAATACTGTAAACCATGACACAACGCATTCTGTTCTCCGGACTACATCCTGCTAACCTGCAGGAGTTTGAGAACGAACGCAGAAGAAGAAGAAGTAGAGATCTGTTTTTATAGAAAAATGTTGAGAACACCCGAGATAGATAACAAAAAGGATAATGAAGATTCTATATAGTGAAGTAAGTGTATTCTAAAAGATAACTGGTCATTCGCATCAGAAGAAAATATGTGCATTTTTTTAAACACATCATGAGTAGAATAAAGCTGGAGCAAATTGTGACAACAGGCAAGTTGAAGAACAATAGAAGACCAAGAGAGAGAAGAATCTATATAGCTTTGTATCGTTACATGGGTGACCATTGATATCAGATATGATTAGTTGATGGTTGTATGAGATACAAGTCTGTGGTCAGATATGATTAGTTGATGGTTGTATGAGATACAAGTCTGTGGTCAGATATGATTAGTTGATGGTTGTATGAGATACAAGTCTGTGGTCAGATATGATTAGTTGATGGTTGTATGAGATACAAGTCTGTGGTCAGATATGATTAGTTGATGGTTGTATTAGATACAAGTCTGTGGTCAGATATGATTAGTTGATGGTTGTATGAGATACAAGTCTGTGGTCAGATTTGATTAGTTGATGGTTGTATGAGATACAAGTCTGTGATCAGATATGATTAGTTGATGGTTGTATGAGATACAAGTCTGTGATCAGATATGATTAGTTGATGGTTGTATGAGATACAAGTCTGTGGTCAGATATGATTAGTTGATGGTTGTACGAGATACTAGTCTGTGATCAGATATGATTAGTTGATGGTTGTACGAGATACTAGTCAGTGATCAGATATGATTAGTTGATGGTTGTATGAGATACAAGTCTGTGGTCAGATATGATTAGTTGATGGTTGTATTAGATACAAGTCTGTGGTCAGATATGATTAGTTGATGGTTGTATGAGATACAAGTCTGTGGTCAGATATGATTAGTTGATGGTTGTACGAGATACTAGTCTGTGATCAGATATGATTAGTTGATGGTTGTATGAGATACAAGTCTGTGGTCAGATATGATTAGTTGATGGTTGTACGAGATACTAGTCTGTGGTCAGATATGATTAGTTGATGGTTGTACGAGATACTAGTCTGTGATCAGATATGATTAGTTGATGGTTGTATGAGATACAAGTCTGTGATCAGATATGATTAGTTGATGGTTGTATGAGATACAAGTCTGTGATCAGATATGATTAGTTGATGGTTGTACGAGATACTAGTCTGTGATCAGATATGATTAGTTGATGGTTGTACGAGATACTAGTCTGTGGTCAGATATGATTAGTTGATGGTTGTACGAGATACTAGTCTGTGGTCAGATATGATTAGTTGATGGTTGTACGAGATACTAGTCTGTGGTCAGATATGATTAGTTGATGGTTGTACGAGATACTAGTCTGTGGTCAGATATGATTAGTTGATGGTTGTACGAGATACTAGTCTGTGGTCAGATATGATTAGTTGATGGTTGTACGAGATACTAGTCTGTGATCAGATATGATTAGTTGATGGTTGTACGAGATACTAGTCTGTGGTCAGATATGATTAGTTGATGGTTGTACGAGATACTAGTCTGTGGTCAGATATGATTAGTTGATGGTTGTACGAGATACAAGTCTGTGGTCAGATATGATTAGTTGATGGTTGTACGAGATACTAGTCTGTGGTCAGATATGATTAGTTGATGGTTGTACGAGATACTAGTCTGTGGTCAGATATGATTAGTTGATGGTTGTACGAGATACTAGTCTGTGATCAGATATGATTAGTTGATGGTTGTATGAGATACAAGTCTGTGGTCAGATATGATTAGTTGATGGTTGTACGAGATACTAGTCTGTGATCAGATATGATTAGTTGATGGTTGTATGAGATACAAGTCTGTGGTCAGATATGATTAGTTGATGGTTGTACGAGATACTAGTCTGTGGTCAGATATGATTAGTTGATGGTTGTACGAGATACTAGTCTGTGGTCAGATATGATTAGTTGATGGTTGTACGAGATACAAGTCTGTGGTCAGATATGATTAGTTGATGGTTGTACGAGATACTAGTCTGTGGTCAGATATGATTAGTTGATGGTTGTACGAGATACAAGTCTGTGGTCAGATATGATTAGTTGATGGTTGTACGAGATACAAGTCTGTGGTCAGATATGATTAGTTGATGGTTGTACGAGATACAAGTCTGTGGTCAGATATGATTAGTTGATGGTTGTACGAGATACAAGTCTGTGGTCAGATATGATTAGTTGATGGTTGTACGAGATACAAGTCTGTGGTCAGATATGATTAGTTGATGGTTGTACGAGATACAAGTCTGTGGTCAGATATGATTAGTTGATGGTTGTACGAGATACTAGTCTGTGGTCAGATATGATTAGTAGTAAGCCTGTTCTTTTAGCAGAAAGTGAACATGAACTACAAATACTAATCGGTCAAGTCAATAAATCAATTACAAAATATTGACTGGATTTTTTTATATTAAAAAAATGCAAATCAGCAAAATCACAGAAGAACAAGTGCTAAACATAAATATACATGAAAAGAAACTACAACAGGTAGAACATTATCAATTTTAATGTTATTGACATCGTGCATGTTTGGTAAACTAATCATTGGGGGAGGCAGGAGGAGAGACATTATCTGGCGAAGTGGTCTAGAAAGCATAGTGACATTGTTCATTCTCAAGGCGAGTAGAATGTGCGACAGAAAGTAGATTCCCAACATTGGGGTGTAATGGTATGAAAGGTTTGGAACAGAAAAAGTGACACTCACCACTGCCCATAGGACATACATTCTGGAGGTTCGTGTTTGAGTAAGTTATTCGACATGGCATTTACTTATATATTCACAGAATTTTGTTTTAAATGTCCTTGTTTTTCAACAATAAAACAAGCTACAACTTTATTGTATAGATAAAATTGATATTTGTTATATTTATATAATAATTGTTATTTAATTTAATATTGCTACATTGCGATGCAGATTTGTTAATAAACATAGATATAATAATTTATATATTTTTTATTTTCAATGTTTGTATTGGAAAGTGGGAGCATGAGCGAGGCAAGAAAAAATACATTCATTTTAGTGTTTGTGTCCCCATAGGGGATGTCCATAGGGGATGTCCATACGCGCTGCTCATAGGGGACCTCCATACGAACTGTCCATAGGAACTGTTCATACTACTGTCCATAATAGCTTTCCATAAGGGCTGTCCATACGAGCTGTCTATAGTGGCTGTTCATACGAGCTGTCAATAGGGTTGTCCATAAATTCTGCACATAGTGTTATCCATACAAGCTGTCCATACAAGCTGTCCATACGAGCTGTCGATAGACTGCGTCAGCAATTTTTGCCATATTTTGAACCTCTCCCCCTTAGTCAAGAATTAAAGGACTTCACCCTAAATACTGCTTAATTATCTCAAAACCTATTTACCTCCCCTTAAATCTCCCCTCTCCCTCTTTCTCTCCCAACCCCACCCCCCAATGAATAAGTACATAGAAAATACTAAAACATACATGTTTCCTTTCACATGTGAAAAAAAACATTGTGTCAAATTCAAATATTTGAATTAGTGTATATAAGAATAGTATTGTTGACGTCAACTTTTATCAACATCTCCTCCCCCCTTAAACCCAATAATAATCAAAAACATAACGAATGAGCTCCTACTTAATTCAGTTGACAGGACTTTATTTGGAGACGATCTTGAGTAGAACCTGGAACGGAAGAAATTTGTTTATTTTAAATTGTCTCATGATGGATATCAGCATAACCCTATTCTAACCTTTCGACACTAATAGCTTCCTGGTGTAGTCAACGTACATGGACAATGAACAAACTGCTAGAAGAAGTAATTGATGTCTTTGATGTGTGGATATATAGAAGAGTATGGAAAACTTCGTGGAAAGAGGAGAAAACACAGAAAGAGGGTCTAACAACACTTGGTGTGAAAATAAAACTATTCTTCTTCTTCTTCTTCTGCGTTCGTTCTCAAACTCCTGCAGATTAGCAGGGTGTAGTCCGGAGAACGGAATGCGTTGTGTCATGGTTTACAGCATTGCTGCGATATCTGCGCCTTTCGGCCTGACACATCCGACTTCAGCATGACTTTGGGTCACTGACCCGATATGGGATGGGACAGCCAACTCCATCGCATAACCTCTTTAGTCGCCTTTTACATGCGTGGAAGGTAAACAGTGTTGCTATTCTTTGCTCCCCTTTCGGGCCCTGGGAACACACGGGCGAATAAAACTATTAAAAGAGGTAAAGATCAAACAAATAAAGTATTTTGAACATATTGAAAGATACCTTGTTGAAGACGTTATCTGAGGGTAAAGTCGAGGGGAGGTGAGCAAGAGGTAGGCAGAGATACAAGTGGGAGAGTAACATCACAAGAGGGACATGTTGCAGTCTAACAGAGTGCACTACCAAGTCAAGAGAAGGGATTTTGGAGTTTCGTAGCAGCCAACCTTAGTTGCGGAGACAGCACTTAATGAATGTTGATGGTGTAGTGGTTAAGCCATTGGCTTTGTGTTCAAGAGGTCGCGGTTTCGAAGCACGCTAAAGACATCTTGTTTATAAAGTGGATGTTTTCGCAGATTTCTGATCACTGTAAAACTACGGAGTTACGTGCTATAAGCGGTACACTCGACAATCATGCGTGCCACTTTGTTTTAATTGGAAGGATTACATATGAGCAAATCTTAGTACTATCAAGTCAATCCTCTAAGCTTTTACATCCGATTAAACCTTTCCACGACATAGCGATCAAACATCATTTTTGTCTGCATTGATTTTCTAAGAAATATTTACATTTCTTCCTCTTCAGCGTTCATTCTCAAACTCCTGCTGGATCTCTATTGCAGTAGGACAATGGCCCTATTAGATTTCCAGCAGGATATAGTTCAGAGAATGGAAATGCGTTGTGTCGCCGTTTTATTTGCGCCAATGGCCCGACACATCCGTCTTCGGCGGGATATTTACATTTAAACATTTACTATTGCTTCCAGAACTTTCCCGGTGTACAGTTACCATAAATTGAGCCTCGTACCTTGTTTGTCCAAGACGAGCTCTTTACCAGGGATATGTTCAGAATTTATTATTCATAAGTAGGAAATGGCTGTGAAGGTGAGGAAATGGCTGTGAAGGTGAGGAAATGGCTGTGAAGGTGAGGAAATGGCTGTGAAGGTGAGGAAATGGCTGTGAATGTGAGGAAATGATTGTGAAGGTGAGGAAATGGCTGTGAAGGTGAGGAAATGGCTGTGAAGGTGAGGAAATAGTTGTGACGGTGAGGAAATGGCTGTGAAGGTGAGGAAATGGCTGTGAAGGTGAGGAAATGGCTGTGAAGGTGAGGAAATGTTTGTGATGGTGGACAAGGAGGAAAACAAATTCCGACAAATGTGATACAATTGGAATGAGTGACAGGAATGGAGGGCAGAGATGGCGATGCTAGAACTTGCCAAGTTGCACTCAGAAACGCCAGAAGCAATCATATATACAGACAAACGAATGTCCGTATGAATCCGAAAGCTACATCCCTGACCACATACTTCGAGACTGACCAATATAGAAAGAGCAGAGACGCACGTCTGACCACAAATTACAGAATTGAAATAAAAGCTATAGGGTAGCCGCTCGGACATGGAGAAGAAAGTAGACTTGGCACATGCAACAATATTGCCAATATACCATGACCATCATTAAGTGCCGTCTCCGCAATGAAGATTGGCTGCAACGGATCTCCAACATCCCCTGTCTCTTGTCTTAGTGGTGCATTCTGCTAGACTGTAACCTGTCCATCGTTTGATGTTACTCTCCCACTTGTATCTCTGCCTCCATTTGACTTTACCCTCAAGTAAGGTCTTCAATAGGGTGTCATGTCTTTTAATGTGTTCAAAATAATTTAATTGCCTGATCTTTATTTCTCTTAGTATTTCTTTCTTCATATTAAGTGTCTTTAGCACCTCTTTATTTGTTTTCTTCTCTTTCCATGATGTTCTCCCTATTCTTCTATATACCCACATCTCAAAGGCATCAATTCTTTCTTCTAATTGTTTATTTAGTGTCCATGTTTCTGAGCCGTACATTAATATGGAATAGATATAGCATTTTATAATTCTCATTTTTAACTTGTTTGTAATTTATTCAGATGTTACTATTTTCCTCATGTCATTGAAGGTACTTTTAGCCATTCCTATTCTCCTTTTAACTTCTGTTTCACATCTGCCATCATTTGTGACTTTATGTCCAAGATATTGATAATGCTTTACTTGTTGTAGTATGACCATGTGACCACGTGAACTGAAAGATGGAGAAGAAGAAATACACAGATGGCTTAATCAGTAAAGAAGTAAACAAATGCGGAAGGTGTGCTGCCGACAGTGGTGGTTCTGAACCTTTTTCGCCCATGACTAATATTTCCTTCCGCTGTAACTCTCCCTCTACGTTAACAAATAAAATTGTTAACTATCTCATTATTATATATTTGTTAAATATTGTGTAAGTAATGTCAAACACGGATGTGATTTTATAGAAGAATAGTAAGAAAACCATGTTCAGATACAAAAAAGGCGTAATGAAGATATATGGAAAGACGTTCATTCAACCAAAAATCAGCGTACCCTCATCAGATGGAAGCAACTCACAATTTTGAATACGTCATGAAACCAAGAAAGATGGAATACATTGCAACAACAGGCAATTTGAGGATCAGAAGGGATAAGGCATGAAAACCAAGAGATAAGATGATTGACATCAAAGCATTGTGGAATGGAAGAACATCAGTATCAGAAATGATTGACATCCAAGCATTGTGGAATGGAAGAACATCAGTATCAGAAATGATTGACATCCAAGCATTATGGAATGGAAGAACATCAGTATCAGAAATGATTGACATTCAAGCATTGTGGAATGGAAGAACATCAGTATCAGAAATGATTGACATCCAAGCATTGTGGAATGGAAGAACATCAGTATCAGAAATGATTGACATCCAAGCATTGTGGAATGGAAGAACATCAGTATCAGAAATGATTGACATCCAAGCATTGTGGAATGGAAGAACATCAGTATCAGAAATGATTGACATCCAAGCATTGTGGAATGGAAGAACATCAGTATCAGAAATGATTGACATCCAAGCATTGTGGAATGGAAGAACATCAGTATCAGAAATGATTGACATCCAAGCATTGTGGAATGGAAGAACATCAGTATCAGAAATGATTGACATCCAAGCATTGTGGAATGGAAGAACATCAGTATCAGAAATGATTGACATCCAAGCATTGTGGAATGGAAGAACATCAGTATCAGAAATGATTGACATCCAAGCATTGTGGAATGGAAGAACATCAGTATCAGAAATGATTGACATCAAACAAAATAGAAGACTGTGGACAGACATGATAACCAACGTCACACGGCACGGACTTTAAGCAGAAGAAGAATATCAAAAAGGTATATTTTTATAACCTTCTCTTACTCTTCCCCTCTTAATTTCCAAAAGTTTTTCGTTTAAAGCTTAGCCGCGATATCTGCGCCTCTCGGAAAACATATCCGACTTCAGCATGGATGTGGGGGCATCTTCACCTACTATATATTGAGGCAACCAACATCTACTATTCGATCCTTACGAATATGTATGACAGGTAATACTGTTGCTAATCATTACTCCCTTTCAGCCCCGGTAACAGAAGTTACCATATGTACCTGAAATTCTGAGTTTATGTGGTATTTATGTATGGAGACATATTTCTTTTGAAAACGAGTTTTCATTTATCTGTTGATGTTTAGTGATCATCGTTTGGTAGTACTGTGATAGAGTGATATCGTTTGGTACTTATAGCACAGTGATAGAGTGTTATCGTTTGGTAGTACTGTGATAGAGTGTTATCGTTTGGTAGTACTGTGATAGAGTGTTATCGTTTGGTAGTACTGTGATAGAGTGTTATCGTTTGGTAGTACTGTGATAGAGTGTTATCGTTTGATAGTACTGTGATAGAGTGTTATCGTTTGGTAGTACTGTGATAGAGTGTTATCGTTTGGTACTGGTAGCACTGTGATAGAGTGTTATCGTTTGGTAGTACTGTGATAGAGTGTTATCGTTTGGTACTGGTAGCACAGTGATAGAGTGATATCGTTAGGTACTGGTAGCACTGTGATAGAGTGATATCGTTTGGTACTGGTAGCACTGTGATAGAGTGATATCGTTTGGTACTGGTAGCACAGTGATAGAGTGATATCGTTTGGTACTGGTAGCACTGTGATAGAGTGATATCGTTTGGTACTGGTAGCACAGTGATAGAGTGTTATCGTTTGGTACTGGTAGCACTGTGATAGAGTGTTATCGTTTGGTACTGGTAGCACAGTGATAGAGTGTTATCGTTTGGTACTGGTAGCACAGTGATAGAGTGTTATCGTTTGGTATAATGCTATTTTTGTGTCAGTGACTACATTTTTATTTTTGGAGTGGGGTCCGCATCTGTGACTTGCAAGGCTTGGTACTGTGCATGGTTCTAATACCATAGCAGACAATTGTACATCTGTACCGTTTAGAAAGCAATAGTAAACTACTGAACCTATTAATATTGCCTAGAAAATCAATATAGCCAGAAAATTGTTGGGTTGATGGCTACATCCTGAAAAGGATATAGAAAAAAAACCCATTAAAAACAGATGATCAAGTCAATAAGAAAGCCACAAACACCAACACAAGATGACTATCACATTATAAACAGATCATAAAAAGTTATAATTCTACGTCTCAGAACAGGACACAACCGACTCCGAAGTCACATGAATACAAAGTTCAAGATTGGCAACACGGCCATGTGTACATGTGGACAGGCAGCACAGAGTGCCAAACATATACTTTAAAAGTGTTATGAGTATGAAATACTGAGGCAGAAATATTGGCCAGAGGAAATGACACTGGAATCAAAGCTCTATGAGACACTGTGTGAACTACAAAAGACTGAGTTTTATTCAGGAGACAGAATTACAGATACAGACATGTTTCAAGTGAACGAAAGAAGAAGAAGAATAGGATATAGGCCTACTTCCAATATTTTTTGTTCAATATAGGAGACATCTGTTTAGTATTGCTGATTATTTTTGTTATTTTTGTAAACCTAATACTTAATCCGCTTCAGTCACATCTTGCGACTTGCTTGACATCATTGTGACAGTGTTAAGATATTCTTTACTCCCATTTCGGACTCCAAGAATAGACTTGTAACTTATGGATAATATATTATACATAACCGTCGATGTTATCAATGTTCAATTCAATTCTTCACGTCTGTCACCCAGTCAGCCGTTGAAATATTAACATGAAAAACTAATTACCAATTATTGAACTCCCAGTGTGATTGGTTGAAGAATTCAGTCCCGCCTGAATGGTATCAGCGCGTGTATCTCTCGCGCGCCGTATATATGTAAGTAATTTTCCTAACTCAATGAACGTTCCTAAGTTTATCTCATTGTGTCTTTCAAGTTAGATCTGCCACAGTTATCTACAAATACATTAGTGTCAGTAATCTATAACTGTTCATTTCTATGGAAATGTTTCCTATTGATACGTTTAGTGAGGATTATTTACATTTCAACGCGGTGTAATAGATCACGGCTGCTTACGCTTGACAAACTATAGTTCCTGATTTTCACAAAAGAACTGATGTCTGTGAAAGAACTATTGTGCATTGTTTACAAGAAATCGCAGCTTTTTCCAACATTTAAAACAAGTTTTAATCAATATGAACAAATTTTATGAAGTTCTATAGAACATTGCCGGTGTTTGGGTATATTCTGTGGACATAATCGATTACAGACCAATGTTTGGAATAAGTCTAGGAGGCGTTGGTAAACATATTCGGCGTTGAAGGACTCGTGTAAACGGTTAGTATTTTGATAACGCGACTGTGGAGCCGTCCTTAAATTACTTCAGATATTCGGAAATTTTGGTGTTTGTTGACAAGAAGAAACGAGGAGAGGGGGGGGGGGGGTGTTTCGAAAATCGTAGTCTTTAACAATACTGATTTTTTTATACATCGATTAAATGTGGTGAGTTTTAAACATTTTTTATAGCAATGTGAAACAAGGCATGTACTTTCTTGGTACTTATTTAAACTAAATATTGTCTTAGAAAGAGGGGGGGGGTTTGAGATACTTAAGAAGTGGGGGTCATTCATCGGTTGCTGAGAAGTGGGGTCAAGGGTCAAAACTTGACAAGACATCGGTGACGTAAGTTATGGCCAGCCACTTTACTGTTACATTTGTGTGTAAAGCCTTCTGTCATATTATTAATGTGGTCAAATAAGTCCTGGGTTCTTGTTTGGTACGTGTGCCTTCCTATTTTGATTATTTTCCTTGGCGATGTTTGTCAGTTTATGCTTATCCTATTAGTTTTAATATATACATTTTTTATAAAGTTAGAGTTAGGAGAATTTGATTTACATAACTAACCCTAACCATAAAGAAATTTATATTAAAAATAATAAAGGATAAAAATAAACTGACAAACATTTCCAAGAGAAATAATGAAATAGGGAATCACGCATTCCATGCAATAACCAAAACCTTCCTTTATATTATTAATGTGGTCAGTAGCTAAATATGTATGCGTATAGGCTTATTCGAGTTAAACATTCCAGGCTAGAGGTAGACTAAATACGCCCAGAGGGCCAAATTCAGACAGTGAAGACATGCATACTAGCTAGATATGCTGATTAAAAGTAGCAGCGGTTAGCGTGAATATTTAGAATGGGAACACTGAGGAACTTTTTTTTAGTAGGTAAGTAGCTCTCGTCCCCCCCCCCCACCTCCCCCCCCCCCCCCACAAGGAACACGTATTTACGGTTCTATATAAAATACTAACTAATTTAAAAAGCATACCTTATATAATCTTGTCATGCAGCTCCAGGCATTTGTTCTTCTTTTCTGCGAAAATGTTCAGTACCCTCCCAATAAATGTTGATTATGATGAAAGGGCACTTAATAGTTTCTTTTCAATCGCCAAGGACTTCAAAGATAACAGACAATTGTTGCTCATGAAATTTCTAAGATATGTTTTGATTCTCATCAGGGTACTCATACTTCTTTCACTGCTGGCTGCAGTGGTTGGTATAGTCAACACTAAACGGGTTGTTTTGTTACTTCCTGATAGATTGAGTGTAAGTCATCGACAAAAAGATATGCCAGGAGTTCTTTAGGAGGTAAATGCTTTGTCTCATCTGCATATAGGTAACGAATTTCATTTTCTAGTAGGTTGCTATCAAAGGTTGGGTACTGTTTTATTTAATTATTTGGTAAAATGATTGCAGACTAACCCCCAATGATTCGTGGGAAAATATTTGAGCGGAAATCGTTGTCACACAATTTGGTAGTCGTAACACACTATTAATGAACGCTATGACAAAACGTAAACAAATTATAAAAATGGCAGAGAACATTGTTGAAGCCGGATTCCACACACTAAATTATGACGTCTTCATTGGATAAATTGTCAGACGCATGTGTTCCTTCTTACGGTAGGGTTAGATCTTAAGGTTAAGATTAGTGGTTTGGGTTAGAATTAGCGGTTAGTGTTAGGATTAGTGGTTAGGGTAAGGGATTAGTGTAAGGGTTTGGATTAGGTATTACGGTTAGGATTTTGATATAGATTGCCGGCCCACATAAGAACTTTTGAGGACACTCTCCAAAACATTGAAAAATATGAACCTCCAGAAAATGTTTAGTAAGAAACACCCCTGATCCTAACCCTAACCTTAACACTTAACCCTAACACCTAACCCAATGCTTAACCCTAACTCTTAATCTTAACCCTAGCCCCTAAAATCTAACCCTAAAGCAAGACAAAACACATACGGCTGACAATTTTATCCGACGATGACGTCATCATTTAGTGTGTGGAATTCTACTTATAATGTTTCAAAATTGCACACATCACAAATTTTAAAAAAAAATGGTTCGTTGCTGGGCAATGGGGGTTGGTTTGCTATCATTGTACCAACTATTCAATATATTCTTAGCGGAATTTTGTTGCTGAAATCTTAAATTTAATCTCATCTACTAACTCAAGAAACTGTAGATGAGGGAGGTCTTTAAATCTTCATTTCATTTTTGTAGTTTTACAATCTATTCTTTCAAAAGTCAACAGTCTCAAAGAGTTTTGTTTCTTGAATCATAAATCCGATTTCCATTCAATAGCGTGTTTTTTCTCAAGACAACTGTTAGAAAAATTCTCAAACCGTGAACTCTCTATATTTTTATGGAAGTATTTATATCATTGAGAGATGTTAGAATACTCACTGTTGATATCTGCATGAGTTTGACAAGGTGATCAATACGAATGAAAGAAACTACCGACTGAATGAGTCGCTGCAAGCATTGTCTGTAGCAAAATCTCATTTTGTTTTATTGCTTGTTGTCCAGCACCTTCCTATAACACATATTCGATTCGGGTCTTGTTTTCGATTTTGGTATAGCATAGGAAATGCATTATTTTGCAATAAGTGTTGCTTTGATGACTAGTGTTTTACTACTTTTCTAATCACGTTGCTTAAGTCACAAATGCCTTCCTTGCACCATTCATAGTCTCTAACCCCAGACAAGAAAAACATTCATAGCAAATCATTTTTTGTTCATCAGATCAGCCAGTTATCCAATGGAATTTGTAAAACCAGGAGGATTGAAAATTTTTATGTCTATGATTACGAAATTCTTTCATTGGCAAACGCGAAGTTTGTCTTTTTAATTTTAACACACATCGCTGTTTATATGATAAACTATACACAGGAGATGTCTAAAGATAGTTAATATTAGAGGTTGTAAACCTACTTTTGCCATATTTCAACAGTGTATAATTAATACTGCACAATTAATTACATAAAAAACAATGAATAGCTTATGGCTTATGTACATATAAAATATTGTAGTAGATAGGGAATTTTTCTGCTTTTAGTTGTGAGAACTACATATCATCATAAATTATGTATAACCGTATGATTGATCTGAAGCCAGCGTCTGAAAGAATAATTCAATCGATATCAAAAGATGGAAGGACAGGTTAGGGACAATCAATGTTGCAGCAGCTAATGAACGTCGCAGCTCTGATGTTTATAGTAAATAATTATACTTTTGTGTTCGCTATTTAAGTTGTTTAATCATAGGAGGGGACACCGAGTCTAATCACACTACACTACTGAAAAGTACAGTGTACTATATTACCATGTATACAAGCTGAATATGCTGAAAATATCCAGGTACTGTCAAACTATTATAGTACACTAGTATATATGGTAATGTAGTACTTTTAATCAGCTAAACGCTAACCACAGTCATACATTCTAGATTTATCTAATATGTACGTATTGCCACGGGAATTGCGAAAGGCATCCACTTTCCTAGTACTATATGTCATTTTCTGAATTCCTACGTTTGTTTCTGCTTAGAGCTTTAAAAGACTAGAAAGAATAACGAAGTATTTGGGTCTCATTCGGCCCGTCGAGCCAAATAGTTTACTTACCTTGTTAAAATTTATTAAGCTATCCGTCCTTTTTCCCCCAAGTTCGTTGTTTCGTGGGAGAATGAAGGATAAAAGTCTCAACCAAAAGAAAGCTTACTACGTGTGAAATGAGATGTCTAAGGAAAGCAGCTCACAGAACCAGAAGAGATCATGTGAGAAATGAAGAGATTACACGAAGTGTTAGAAAAACGTCTTTGGTCAAATATATTGAAAAAAAAACAGAAACTGAAATGGTTCAGCCACTTAATGAAAACAAACTCTTATTATTCAGCAGCAAGAACATACAACATGAAGATTGAAACAGCATGATGCAGAGGAAGATCAAGAAAAAGTTGTATTGAAGGAGTTACCAACGTTCTGAGACGTTACAATATTAGTGCATATCTAACGAGCACATTTGCCATAGTATGAAAGTAGATCATCATTCAATCCTCCGACGCCTTGCAGCAAAAGCAGAGAAAAGACAACCTTTGCTGTATACATAAATGGATGGATGGGTGGATGGATGGATGGATGGATGGATGGATGGATGGATGGATGGATGGATGGATGGATGGATGGATGGATGGATGGATGGATGGATGGATGGATGGATGGATGGATGGATGGATGGATAGATAGATAGATAGATAGATAGATAGATAGATAGATAGATAGATAGATAGATAGATAGATAGATAGATAGATAGATAGATAGATAGATAGATAGATAGATAGATAGATAGATAGATAGATAGATAGATAGATAGATAGACAGACAGAAAGGCAGACAGACAGACAGGGTCTTCAGTAGGCGTCATCACAACGGAGTACATGAGGTAGAGCTGTCAACCTCCTTAGTTGTCTCTTGCGACTTGCATGACAGATGATGCTACTAATCATTTCTCCAAGTTCAAGCACGCTGCAATATATGGAGATATTTACTGTGATTGAAGTAGTCACTAAATGGTTGCGTGTGATGTTTACTGTGATTTAAATAAATACTAAATGATTGTGATGTGATATTTACTGTGATTGAAGAAGTTACTACATGATTGTGTGATATTTACTGTGATTGAAGAAGTTACTACATGATTGTGTGATATTTACTGTGTTTGAAGTAATCACTAAATGATTGTGTGATATTTACTGTATTTGAAGTAATCACTAGATGATTGTGTGATATTTACTGTGTTTGAAGTAATCACTAAATGATTGTGTGATATTTACTGTATTTGAAGTAATCACTAAATGATTGTGTGATATTTACTGTGTTTGAAGTAATCACTAAATGATTGTGTGATATTTACTGTATTTGAAGTAATCACTAGATGATTGTGTGATATTTACTGTGTTTGAAGTAATCACTAAATGATTGTGTGATATTTACTGTGTTTGAAGTAATCACTAAATGATTGTGTGATATTTACTGTGTTTGAAGTAATCACTAAATGATTGTGTGATATTTACTGTGTTTGAAGTAATCACTAAATGATTGTGTGATATTTACTGTGTTTGAAGTAATCACTAAATGATTGTGTGATATTTACTGTGTTTGAAGTAATCACTAAATGATTGTGTGATATTTACTGTGTTTGAAGTAATCACTAAATGATTGTGTGATATTTACTGTGTTTGAAGTAATCACTAAATTATTGTGTGATATTTACTGTGTTTGAAGTAATCACTAAATGATTGTGTGATATTTACTGTGTTTGAAGTAATCACTAAATGATTGTGTGATATTTACTGTGTTTGAAGTAATCACTAAATGATTGTGTGATATTTACTGTGTTTGAAGTAATCACTAAATGATTGTGTGATAGTTACTGTGTTTGAAGTAATCACTAAATGATTGTGTGATATTTACTGTGTTTGAAGTAATCACTAAATGATTGTGTGATATTTACTGTGTTTGAAGTAATAACTAAATGATTGTGTGATATTTACTGTGTTTGAAGTAGTCACTAAATGATTGTGTGTGATGTTTGCTGTGATTGAAGAGGCCACTAAATGGTTGCGTTTTTTGTTTACTGTGATTGAAGAGGTTTATATTATTGTGTTTGATGTTTACTGTGATTGAAGGTCACTAAACGATTGTGCGTGATGTTTACTGTATTGAAGGTCACTAAACGATTGTGCATGATGTTTACTGTGATTGAAGGTCACTAAACGATTGTGCGTGATGTTTACTGTGATTGAAGGTCACTAAACGATTGTGTGTGATGTTTACTGTGATTGAAGGTCACTAAACGATTGTGTTTGATGTTTACTGTGATTGAAGAGGTTGATATGATTGTGTTTGATGTTTACTGTGATTGAAGAGGTTGATATGATTGTGTTTGATGTTTACTGTTATTGAATAAGTTGATATGATTGTGTTTGATGTTTACTGTGATTGAATAAGTTGATATGATATTGTTTGATGTTTACTGTGATTGAATAAGTTGATATGATTGTGTTTGATGTTTACTGTGATTGAATAAGTCACTAAATAAGTATGTGTGATGTTTACAAAACCTGAAAGTTGCGGTGTCGCAGTGGCAAATGCGTCGACTTTCTAACCTTGCGAGTCTACGTTTGGTTACTAGCTGATCTTTAAATTCCGTTTAGCAAATCACAAGCGCTTATTAAGCCGATACAACTTCAGAAAAGAGTACCAAAACAATATGGCAAAATTTAGACTTACTAGAGGATGCTGACAAAATCAATCCTAAAATCCGGTTGATCAAAGAATAGTAAAGTGTATCACAGGCTGAAATCGGTTGTTTCGTGTCATTACCGCAAATAAAACAGCGACTCTATGCATCTTCTTTCTCTGGACTACATCCTGTTGGAAATATATTAGGTGCATTGGCCATCTGTAAAAGTGAGCCAGCGGGAGTTTGTGCATGAACACTGAAAGAGAATGCACTTAACCATAACACCGTCTTGTATGTACACCTGAATATTTCGATCAAAGGGTGTTACTTATTTACAAATATGGAAAATATTCCAGACGATATTGTAATTAATGACAAAATAATGTATACAACTTATATATAATTGATTAATTGTGTATTATTTAGAGAAGGACAAGAGAATCACTTTGAGTTAGTCTCTACTTGTCTTGAAACTATTTCCTAATGGCAGAATCTCAATAAGATTAACGTCCAGACATGTGGACACATATGGTGTCATCGATCGGGTTACTGTCTCTAATAGCGGTATTCACTTTGTTGAAATGTTTTCGTGCTCAGGGAGAACCATTTATTTACATTAACGCTACCCCACTCCTCTCCTCAGGGGAGAACCATTTCCTTACATTAACGCTACCCCACTCTTCTCCTCAGGGGAGATCCATATCTTTACATTAACGCTACCCCCACTCTTCTCCTCAGGGGAGAACCTTTTGTTTACATTAACGCTACCCCGAAAAAAAGCACCACAGATTGCAAGACCAAAGTGAATTATATAGTATTACAACAGGTCCACCAATTCAAATATTTAGGTACAACGATTACAGCAGATGGAATAAGTTCAACAGAAATAATAAGCAGAATAGGGCAGGCAAAAACAACATTCAGAAAAATGAAAAATATTTTGTGTAATATAATATTGTCATTAGAGGTGAGGAAGAGTTCTGCAGTGCTATATAACTCCTATACTAACATATGGATGCGAGTCTTGGAGAATAAACAAACAAGAAATTGGAAAATTAGAGGCAATAGAGATGTGCTTCTACAGAAGAATGCTGAGAATACCATGGACTGCCAGAAAAACTAATGTAGAGATGAAAGAGTAAAATGCGAGACGGAGCTTAGTCAATAATATAAGAAAAAATACAACCTTCCTTTTATTTGGCCACGTAATGAGACAATGAGGTTTGGAGAACTAGTCACAACAGGCAAGATTGAGGGTAACAAGAGATAGATCCCGCGACAACGTGAGAAAATATTAGTCAGTTTAACAACCTGCATGGCAGAGAAACAACAACGATTCTAATACATAATACTGGAGACAAAGAGCTGTGGGGAGCCATGGTCACCTACGCCAGCCGTCATCGCACCTGAAGATGATGATGATGAATTCTAGAAATAATAATACAAGCAATAATAATACAAGCAATAATAATACAAGCAATAATAATACAAGCAATAATAATACAAGCAATAATAATACTATCCTCCCGTATACTAACTGGCCCGATGAGGGAGCAAAGAATAGTAACACTGTTTATAGTAACATCATGGATTCGGTCTGACACATCATGAATTCGGTATGACACATCATGGATTCGGTCTGACACATCATGGATTCGGTCTGACACATCATGGATTCGGTCTGACACATCATGGATTCGGTCTGACACATCATGGATTCGGTCTGACACATCATGGATTCGGTCTGACACATCATGGATTCGGTCTGACACATCATGGATTCGGTCTGACACATCATGGATTCGGTCTGACACATCATGGATTCGGTCTGACACATCATGGATTCGGTCTGACACATCATGGATTCGGTCTGACACATCATGGATTCGGTCTGACACATCATGGATTCGGTCTGACACATCATGGATTCGGTCTGACACATCATGGATTCGGTCTGACACATCATGGATTCGGTCTGACACATCATGGATTCGGTCTGACACATCATGGATTCGTCCTAACACACCCTTCGGTATGGATTCTTTTTCACTTGGAGACTTTATTTATCAGACGGAAAAGCCAACTCAATTCCTTAATCGCCCCCCCCCCCTTTACGAACCGCATGGGAGGTCTACGTGTAGCTATAATTGTCTCCCTTTATTCGCCCACTTTCACTCCTGGGACACTAGTGACCCTATATTTATATTTCAAGTGACATATTCTTTCCAGAACGTTGTCTTCGTAGTGAATAGTCTGAAATGCTATCTGTTCCGGACAAGCAGGCATTGGACAGGCAAATGTTCATACATTCTTCAATATCGCTGGTCCATCGTTTTCTTGATCGTCCTCTTCTACTCTTTCCTGGCACTCTGCCCTCTAGAATCAGCCTTTCCATGCCATCATGTCGCTATAATTGTCCAAAATAATGTAGCTTCCCTCTTATGTTGGTATTTAGAAGCCAGCCTTCATTTAGTTTCAGTAATTTCAAAAATTCAATGATCTTTTTCTCTGTCTATGATATTCGTAGGATCTTTCTGTAGCACTTCATTTCAAATAAATTTTGTTTTGTTTTGAATATTGTCTTGTTTAAAGTCCAAGTCACGCATCCATATGTTGCCACTGGGAAAACACATGATCTTAAAAGGGTTACTTTAGTGTCGTTATTACTACTTTGCAGTAATATTAGTACTTTGCTATCTCATTTGTGTTAATTTGAGTGTTGCAATTGCGAACGAACCTATATCTACATTTATGGTAATGGTTTCTCTACTTAAAAAATTCGTAAAACATTAAGCGTTTATACTTAATCATTCAATGTTGTTTCCAAATAGGAATAATGTTTGTTTTTTAATATGTAAATTTATTGCTTTTTAATATTTGTACAATTGATTGAAAAATTGATAGCATTTCAGTAACGTTTTTTTTTAGAGCTATGATAATATCTTAAATATCTATTTCACATGACTCGGTTGAATAGTTGACGAACTGGTCATACTGGCGATTTCATGGTCGATTTGAAATGTCACTGGCTATAAACATTTATGTTGTTAATTTTCATGTTTGGCGAATTTGAATATGTATGAAATTTGACAGATGTTTTTATTCATCTTGGTGAAAATTCTGGTTCAACCAGCAAGTAACGTTGTTGTTGCTAGATTGATATCTCTTTAGACAGCAGTCTAAACACAAACAAGAAACATATAACGAAACTTAATCTACTGGATGCATTCGTTAGAAATATAGTTTTTATTAAAATGTCTTTGAATAACACTCGTCTCATTCTGTTTTGGCTGGTTTTTGTACAACTGGCAGGTTTATTATTTGATTTTTTTTTTAAATTGAGCGTTTAGTCTGAACACTTGTTAGTCACAAATGATGGCAGATGTGAAACAGAAGTTAAATGGAGAATAGGAATGGCTAAAAGTACCTTCAATGGCATGAGGAAATTATTAATATCTAAACAAATTACAAACAAGTTAAAAATGAGAATTATAAAATGCTACATCTATTCCATATTAATGTATGGCTCAGAAACATGGACACTAAATAAACAATTAGAAGACAAAATTGATGCCTTTGAGATGTGGGTATATAGAAGAATAGGGAGAACATCATGGAAAGAGAAGAAAACAAATAAAGAGGTGATAAAGACACTTTTGAACTAGTTATTCGTGGTTTGAAATACACATTACCCCATTGTTTCTCATAGATACCATGAAGTATGGTACCATTGTTCATTCTCTGGAAAAAAAAATCGAGGAATGGCTCCATTTCTACTGAAAAAAATGTGGTAAGGTATCCTAGTCAAACGTTGGTCAAACGTAAGTCTGGTCAAACGTTGATTATGTAATTGAACACTAATGGGAAACCGTTTCCTATGATGGTAGGGCATAACTCAGCTTACCTTCATATAGGGTGTCCATTAAGCCACTGTGCACCAATTTTACACGGATTCACACTAAACACTCACAATACATGTGACGTAGAATTGCTACCAATGAAAGTGAGTGCACCGTGACTTAGTGAACGCCCAGAATAAATATAGTGAGAGAGTGAGAGGGGATGAGGAAAGAGAGGAGAGATAGAGAGTAAAGAGGAAGGATAGAGAGTAGCAATAGATGTATATAGAGATGAGAGATAGAATAGAAAGAAGAAAGGAGATGAGGTGAGAAAGAGGAGACGAGGAGAGAGGGGATGAAGAGAGGAGGAGAGATGAGACAGAAGAGAGTGTGGTGAGAAGATAGAGAGAATGAGGAGAAAGAGAGAAAATAGAAGAGAGAGAAGATAGAGAGAATGTGGAGAAAGAGAGAAAATAGAAGACAGAGAACTAAAAATAAATGTTTTGTCAGCCTTTATCCTATTGCCAGGTCAAGGACATCACCACTAGATGCCTGTCATGCCGAATTGCCCCAACATCCAAAACGATACAACAGCCTCGAATCCATCTTCATTACTGCTTTGTGTCATAGACACCAGTACAACCTCAGCAATACCTTCTCAAGATAAGGGGTCTAGGTTTGATTCTGCATTGACACCAACAGAGGATATTCTAATCGGGTGCTATCTCATCCTGATTGGTAAGTGTTCGTATCTTCTCTGTAATTAATCGTCTAGTCACTTCTTCTTCTTCTTCGTTCGTTCTCAAACTCCTTCAGACTAGCAGGATGTAGTCCGGAGAACGGAATGCGTTGTGTCATGGTTTACAGCATTGCTGCGATATTTGCGCCGTTCGGCCTGACACATCCGACTTCAGCATGGCTTTGTGTCACTATTCCTATATGGGATGGGGCAGCCAACTCCATCTCATAACCTCCTTAGTCGCCTCTTGCGTGGAAGGTAAACAGTGTTGCTATTCTTTGCTCCCCTTTCGGGCCCGACAACACAGGGGCGGTCTAGCTACTTATATACCAGAAAGTCAAATAAGAACCGAGGATCAGGCGAGGGTTGTAGTAACACAACTAAGAAAATAAATCGCGTGTATTTATTTATACAAGGGATGTGTCATATGTCGCTATCCTGACCATGAATGAGCAGAAGGAGAATGTTGAAATTTTGCACGTATATAGCTTATTCAATATGTGCTGTAGATGTGAAGTATGGAAATTTGGCACATATATATCTCATTCAATATGTGCTGGACATGTGAAGTATGGAAATTTGGCACATATATAGCTCATTCAATATGTGCTGGGCATGTGAAGTATGGAAATTTGGCACATATATAGCTCATTCAATATGTGCTGGAGATGTGAAGTATGGAAATTTGGCACATATATAGCTCATTCAATATGTGCTGGGCATGTGAAGTATGAAAATCCCATTGCAGCTAGATTTCTGAAATGGTGTAACACCCCCTTATTGACCGGATTTACTACTCCAACGGTTTGTCAGAACAATGTGAAATATAAGTCAGAACTGTGATAAAATTACGGATGTTACAGGAAAAGTACCTACAGAAATGCATAAAGAGATATAACTAGTGTTGAGAAATTCTTTCCTTCGTATGTTTCTGCAAAAACTCGCGTAGACGATTCACGTGTAGCAGTTCCCAAGTTGATGGTCTGACACGATCAGGACACCATGTTCAGAGTGCATCAATTAAAATGCGAATTAAATCAGCGGCCAGGAGACAGGAAAATGACAATTACATGCATATCTATATAAATATATAAATAAATAAAAAGCTGAAATATATTTATGTTACCAAAAATTGTATAACGCTTCAGTTTAAGATTTCTCAATCGACACTAGAAATTGGAAAGAGTTGGCTGTTGATTGCATTGAACTAAACGTAACGCATAGGGAACGGAGTTGTTTTGGGAAAATATGATTTCAAATCTGGAGGACATAAGAGATAAACGGAAAAACAAATATGATATTGTTGTGATTTTATTGCCTAGAAGGTACATTCGTGAGGGAGATACTTCTCATATAGTTACTTGTGCTTCAGTCTCAAAGACGAAACGGCCAGTTCACCCGTGTCTTGACGAGGCCCGAAAGGGGAGCAGAGAATAGCAACACTGTTTACCTTCCAAGAATGACGTAAAAGGCGACTAAGGAGGTTATGGGATGGAGTTGGCTGTCCCATCCCATATAGGGTCAGTGACCCACAGCCATGCTGAAGTCGGATGTGTCATGCCGAAAGGCGCAGATATCGAAGAAATGATGTAAACCATGCCACAACGCATTCCGTTCTCCGGACTACATCCTGCTAATCTGCAGGAGTTTAAGAACGAACGCAGAAGAAGAAGAAGAAACGGCCAGAAATATTTGCATTAGAGAAAGAGACTACTGTTAATATAATCAAAATAATTATAAAGAAAAGGATATTATAAATCAACGTTTCAGTATAATACCTTTATCAGAAACAATAATGATATAATAATAATAATCAAGTTTCATGCCAAAGAGCGTGGGCGCTCACGCTTCTCTTCACCATTATTTGTCTTTTGTGTTGTTAACAAGTTCGAATTGGCGACATTCTCACATGCCGTGGTGACAACCCATCTAGCAATTTCTCTCTTTGTCTTCCTCTCTATCTTCTCCCTTGATATTTCCGGTGGTTACTAAATGTTACAGGTCTTCTTGTTCTTCTTGTTCGCAGTTTGACATGTCTACACAGCAAGTCCTGTTTTCTTAATAAATACTGCTGTATTTGAAAGCTCCTCAGTTTTCCCATATATCTTTCTGTGGATATCCATCTCTGTGGGCCAGTGTTCTTCCCTTAACTGATTTAGTGCATTGCAGGATATGTTCAGTGGTCTGTTCTGCCTGCCCACAAGGGCACAGTGGTGATGGGACCAATCTTAGTCTATTTAAGTGGATGTTTAATCTGTTGTGTCCTTTTCTGAGGCGGAAGATAATAACCTGCTCTGCAATGTTACAGGTAAATCCAGGTATAGTTATTGTAGTTTATAGTTATTTCTTACTCTGCGATAGCTCTCAAGGTCCTACAGATTTTCGGGATCTAGTCCGAAGAACAAAAAGCGCTGTGTCATGGTTTACAGTTTAGCTGCTTCTTCTTCTTCTTTTGTTCACTTGAAACATGTCTATATCTGTAATTATGTCTCCTTAATAAAACTCACTGTCTTTTGTAGTTCATACAGTGTCCCATAGAGCTTTGATTCCAGTGTTGTTTCCTCTGGCCAATATGTCTGCCTCAGCGTTTCATGCTCAGAACACTCTTGAAGTATATGTTTGGCACTCTGTGCTGCCTGTCCACATGTACACATGGCCGTGTTGCCAATCTTGAACTTTGTATACATGTGACTGCGGAGTCGCAGATTAGCTGCGATATCTATGCCTTTCTGCCTGACTAATAATTACTTCAGCATACTTCAGCATGCTATACTTCGCTCCCCTTTCGGGAACAGACATAAACAAACACACACACACACACACTGGTGATGTAGTTAGTGTTTCTGATAAAAGCACAATTCCGAAACGTTTATTTGTAGTATCCTATTCTTCATTATCAGTACACCTATATCTTATTTATAGTACTCTATTTTTTTTAAGGTAATACGTTCCCTCATGTATATAACATTTATGTTACTCGTGAAATTATCATCGCACTCCCAAGAGGTCCTGACGTGATCTGATCTCATATTGATTGTGTCCTCCAGAATATGTTTACTAACTGTTCTGACTCTGTTTAGATCTTATTTATTCATGTATGTTACTCGTTTCTGACAAGATCTGAATTTTGGATAGACACGCAGAAAAAACATAGAGACACTGTAATTTCTGAGTGGTTCTTAACAAGGACGGTATTTCTGGAAGCGGACAATGGAGGTAAATAATGAAATTGAGGAGCGTATACCTATCCGAGGGGGGGGGGGTGGGCATAAAAAGGTCATTGCTGGAGCAATCAACGATAAGAATTATAGCGATAAAGCTTTAAAAGTTTTGGTGATTTGTAAGAAAATCTTGGTGATTTGTAAGAAAATTTTGATAATTTGTAAGAAAATCTTGGTGATTTGCAAGAAACTCTAGGTGATTTGTAAGAAACTCTAGGTGATTTGAAACTCTAGGTGATTTGTAAGAAAATATTGGTGATTTGTAAGAAAATCTTGGTGATTTGTAAGAAAATTTTGATAATTTGTAAGAAAATCTTGGTGATTTGCAAGAAACTCTAGGTGATTTGCAAGAAACTCTAGGTGATTTGTAAGAAACTCTAGGTGATTTGTAAGAAAATCTTGGTGATTTGTAAGAAAATCTTGGTGATTTGTAAGAAAGAAAGTCACTTGTAAAGCGGAACTAACGTGAGGGAAACTAACGTGAGGGGAACTAACTCACAACTGACTGTATTATATCTGTGTCCACGAACAGTTGCATTAAAACCGATCTCATTTTTATGCTGGCAAATCATTCAGGTATTACCACTTGTGTAAAATAATACCAGAGATCACGTTTAATCATCGATAACATACCAGCTGTTTCAACGTGGTATCAAGTGAAAGAATGTAAACACTAGTTATTTGTTGTTTCCTAATCTCAATGCAATGCATAATGTGTGTCCAACACATTCATACACCACACGGAGACATTTCCGTGAAGACATTAGAAATGTATCAACCAGCGTCAAGTGTCCAATAAACAGAACCAGTAATCACAGTAAGGGGACAAAAACTCGATGCTGTCAATAAGTTTGTGTATCTCGGCAGAACCATATCGCAAACTGCGACAGTTGACGAGGATGTTTCCCTGCGTACGCTCGCGCCAGTGTGGCAATCAGGAGCTTTCGTGCCAACGTAGGATCAGGCGTGGTCTCAGTTTGACAACTAAGTTGGTTGTGTACCGCGCAGTGGTTCTACCAACACTGCTTTATGTTGTGTCATCCTGGACTGTCTATGCGAGACACGCTCGACAGCTTAACTCTTTCCACTGTCGGTGCCTAGGAAACCTCATGGGAATACGTTTGCAGGACCGAGCACCAGACGGAAATCCTTCAAAAGTCCCGTATGCACAGCATCCATGCCCTGCTAATTAGGTCCCAACTCCGCTGGACTGGCCACATCGCCCGTATGCCAGACAAGCGCCTTCCAACGAGAGTATTCTATGGGGAGCTGTGCGATAGTAAACGTTCAAGCAGTGGACAGAATAAGCGCTTCGATGATCCCCTAAAAATTATTTCCAGCACTGCAGCATCGATCCTAGCTCCTGTGAGACTACAGTTCTTGGTCGCTCAGCCTGGCACACCGAGATCACTGCTTGCATCAAGAAATTCGAAAAAGAAAGAATACTACAAGCAATTCACAAGCGACTAAAGAGAAAGGACAAATCCGAAAATTCTCCTATCCCAAACCCTCTGCACTCCTGCATGCACTGCAATAGTACTTTCATGACACGAATCGGACTCGTCGGGCATCTACGAACTCACAAACTAAATTAGACAATCACAATTTTTTTTCCTTCTACTTGTTCACCACATTTATTATTTTTCATGCCATTTTCATCTTCGCTTGCCAAGGAGGAAAATTATCATCATCAAACAAAACAAGTGCCATAAACAGACAACCTGCAAACAACTTTTCGTAAAAACTTGTCGTGGTAGTTGGATTGCCGTGGCCCCACTATTTTTGATGGTAAAAAACCCTGATATAGCCAATTTGGGCTATGTATCACAGGTTGAAAGAATCGTGCCTCACCAAAAGAGAACCAAGAAAGATTTGATACACGCACACTACACAAGTACTCATGAATGTTACTAATAGTTACGCAAAAATTATGTAAGAGTTATGAAAGAGTTATGTGAAGGTTATGTGAAAGTTATGTAACATGTATGTAATAGTTATGTAATAGTTAGGTATGCCCTCATAGTTATGTGATGGTTATGTGATAGTTAGCAATAGGTATGTGATAGTTTGCAAATACGAAAGCAAATACCAAAAAGAAATACAATGTATTATATTATGGTTGATTGGTTGGTTCTGATCCAGCGGTCCATGGGCTCATGCTCTTTGACCGAATGCCATTAATATGGCATTATATTCCTGGGAAGTCTGTGGATTTTCGGCCCTCGCGGCCAGAGCCAGAGAATAGCTATCACACCACCAGGAAGGTAGGTTTCAAGCTATGCACTGCAGTCGGGATAGGGTTGACTGTTCTCATTCCCAATTGACTACTGGTTATGCCGAACTTAACTATTGCTCCAGGTATGCAACCAAATGTTCAAGTCAAAACGATTGTCACGTCCTGAGTCACTGTGCCTCTATTATGGACCTCAGCCATAGGAAACAACAGTACTGTCAGTTTCCTACTCCTCAGTGCTGCGCAGTACATCTCTGGCTCCCTTCCAAACACAGATGGTGCATACATTTATACAAATAACATAGCATAAAACACATTGCAAGAACAAAATAAAAGCATGAGAATCATAATTGTATATATGACATGCCATGAAGCTTCTATAAGAAGATAACCTCAATATAACGGCATGTCATCTATTAAGGTTTTCTGTTGCATGGGTGGTTTGTCTAGTGTGCCATTGTTGAGACAATGACAG